>OY978225.1:17757103-18174603 GCA_963854785.1 Vaccinium vitis-idaea | reverse complement strand
ACACCAGGCTCATTGGGGCCGAACTCCCAATTACCTCTCAATAATACAAAATCATTCGCGTACTTGTCAGAGTCAGGAAGTGATGTGATGGGGAGGCCGTAGGTGGAAAAGAGACGTTGCACGTCATCTGTAGCCCTTGGGGCAAGAAAGATATGGCTAGCAGTTGGGTTTTGGCCTACGTAGTATAGACCGAAGAGGTCATCTAAGTTAAACCTTAAATTGTTAATCCTCTTGAGTTCGGCTATACCGTTTATAAGTTGAGACTAAGTTGTGCCGGAGTAACATTCAGGGTGTGAATGAATTGACGAGTGAAGGTAGGAACTGGAAACCTAAGCCTTGCAGCACAAATGGCAAATAAGGGAACTACGGTTTCAATCAAGGGGATGGGGGAGATGCTGTCCCTCAGGGTTTAATGGGATAAGTTCCAACTCTACGTCGTTAGGGATTTGGAAGGACTCTCTGAAATCTTGGAGTGCCTCCTCTGATGCGAAGGAGGCACGATAAGTATTTGATCCCGTAGGACCTCGTGTAAGGCTACTCCTCGTGCGGCGCTGCCTTGGTTGTGTGTTGCTTGTCCCGACCTCTTGGGGTGGGGACGTGCACGACTGGGTTAAGGAAGTCGAAGGGTTGGACTGTGGTTCAAGAGATTCTTCGGCTGTGTTGGCCTCGTGATCTACGGCGTCGTTTTTGACACCATCTGTATGATCTTCCTGACCATGGTTGTAGTCTACGACCATGTTCTCCTCGTCGGTTGTGGCCGAGCTCATGTCGTCGGACATATCAACGACCTGGAAGTGCACGGGTGAGGATGTTAGTACATACTGTTTGAAGTTAAACCTATGGTCAGTCTAAGGTATCGTCGGTACTCTAAGGATTGAAGATTATGAAGAACACTTGGTGATGTGACAGCATTTTGAGGTTTTTTTCTCAAAAAATCCAGAAAACACTCCCAAAACCCGTAAAAAGATCTTGAAAACAGAGAAAATTAGAACAAAATAAGGGAAATGATGATTACCTGTATGGATTGAAGGGAGCTTTCAAGTTTCCTGAGTGAAATCAACGATTTGAGCAGCAAGATGCAGTGGTGATATGATCTTGAGAAAAACACACAGGAAGCAAGAGTGTTTCCTCCCTCTTTTCAACCCTATTTATAGGGGGCTAGAGGATGTGAAGAGGCGCGCGGGAAACGAGGCGACACCGCCTGAATTCAAAATGACAGGGTACAGACGAATGGGGCTTCAACGCGTGGCATAAAGGTGGAAGGGCCCGCGTGGGTCTGTCAGTGAAGCGTCACATCTTGTCTCCTCTGTTGAGGAGGTAACACGTGGAAAAGGATAAACACAGTACGGGTCGACAACGACATATACGGTATCATGCGTATTCAGCGAAACGATCGTTCAACTCCCCAACTTGGCCGTTGGAGAATTGAGGGGCTATTGTGGGGGCCGAATATAGTCTTCTGGACTTATGGGCCGGAGTCTTATAAGGCCGTATGTTCACAAGTCCACGAGTCAACATGTCTTTGTAGGCCGAAGGTTACAGTACCGATGGGAGTCATCACACGTTAGGGCCGATGGGCTCAACGAGGTATTTCTGGATCAATGAGTAAGCTAACTCGGGTCAGGGGGTATCCAGGCGGGTGGTGCGGCCCGACCCATGAACTGGCCCGAATGGGTTGGAAAGCGGTTACAAGGACCTTGTGTCGTGGACCACCTGGCATTGGGGAAGAGGCTTCTAGAAAACTCTAGATGACCACGTGGCATTCCTCTATAGGTCGTGTCACGTGACCGAGGACGTCACAAGTGACGCCACATGAGTTGGAGGGCAAGTACAGAGATATCTATAAATACCAAGGGATAAACTCTACAGGTACACACACAATCTCAGATCTACTCTTGGTACTCTCTTTCTCTATACTGACTTGATCGTCGGAGTGTCCTTGGGGAAGAGGCCCAAGAGGCACTAACCGTTGTACTCTGGTGCAGGATCAATTGGTAGAAAGGAGGGAGCATTATCAGTAAGAAGAAAATGGAGGCGCAGCAGCCAAGGCAAATTACTGTTTACCATACATATTTGCACAGTACCTAGGTAAATATACCATTATACTGTTCATCATCCATCTTATTTTTTATTGTTTCTCTCTCTCCCCGTACGACAATGGAGCTTTCGACGTTGGAGGGTGAACGACGATGGAGCTTTAGATCACCGGCGACGGCGACAACGATGGAAGGTCTCTCATCAGATTTAGCCTAGCTGCTGTGGACATCTTAGATTTGATTCAAGATCCCCTAATTTTTTACTCTTCGTTGAAAAGGAAAAGCAAAAGGTGCATAAATTAAACAAGGCAGAGGGAGATATTATACACTGTTCATCTTCTTCGCATGCCATGGCTGCCGCATGAGTTTCTCTCTCCTCTCTCCTCCTCTTTTCTCCCGTTTCCGGGCTTCTCTTCCCGATCCAGTTGATTTTGTAGAAATATTTACAATATCGGTTCTTCTAAAATACGCCCAATAGGCGAATAATAAGAAAGAATAAAGTAAGCCTCTTAAATTAGAAAACAGCCATGTGTCCCTATTCCTCATGGCCTACAAGTTAGCTTTTCTTGTCATAGTACTGTTGCTTCTAATTTTTTCTGACATGTCTTAACCTTCTTTCTTTATGCCCTTCGGTTTTGAAATCCCGCTCCTTTTTTATGGAAATAATTATGGGTACATCATATGCATACCAAATGCACACCAAACTGATGTGGTGGATAAGAAAAAAATTTATTTTTTGGGGTGGGCTCCACAGTAGGTTTCTCCTCATCTGCCGTATTAGCTTGATGTGCATGAGTAGTATACCATACCATTTCTCGTTTTCTATACCTATACAACAACGTACGTCGAGTATTGAAAATGTCCAACGGCTTGTTGCCAGACCCATTTGAACTTCTCAAAAAGTGGACTTCTCCTCATTTGCCATATCAGGATGGTGTGCATTTGGAGTGCACAAATGATGTACTAATATCATTTTCCGTCTACGGGTACTTTGTGTAAAAACACAAGTTTGGTTTTTTCTTTCATCCTTATTCAACTTTTTTTTTTTTGAATTTGTTAGTTTTACGACGATTTTTTGTGGTTTCTTGGTTCGTCTCTACGAGAGGAATCTAAAAAGTATAAATTTATTAACCGAACTTAAAGTTTTGGAATAAAGACAAAAAATAATCTAAAAACTGTGACAAACAAATAAACCACAAAAAATCAACGTAAAACTAACCAATTCAAAAAAAATAAAATAATAAGGACTAAAAAAACCAATATGCTTTTTTTATCCAAAGGTTTAAAACCTTACTGTTGGTTACTGGTGAGAAAAGTGGGGTTAAGGAGTATTGTCCTTTGTCAAAAATTTCAAACCTGTCAGTACTGTTGCTTTTACCTGGAAACTCGCAAACAATGGGCGCGTGCACCCCACTATTCTTCGCCCAGTGGGCGGACGTTATATTTTGCCTTACAATATTTAATAGGAGTAGAGAAGATGATAGAGAGGATTGTTGGAGTGTTATTTAATAGGAGTAGAGAAGATGATAGAGAGGATTGAGTAGAGAAGATGATAGAGAGGATTGTTGGAGTGTTATTTAATAGGAGTAGAGAAGATGATAGAGAAGATTGTTGGAGTGTTGAAAGAGATGTGGTAGCTTTAATATACTGTTCATCAGCAATTTTACCCAAATTTATACCCAAGTTGCCAATCTTGCTCTATGTGTAAAATCTACTCTCTCCGTCCAGATTTGTTGATCCACAAACATACTTTTTCAAGTCCTAAAATATTTTTTTATTTTCAAAAGTTAAAGGATAAAGCATAAAAAATTTACTGTTTTGCCCCTTTTCTAAAACTTAAAATAACAACCCAAAAACTATTTTTTTTTAAAATAATGTGTTTACATTTTTGAATTTTTTATGCAACGTATTAAAGTTCTCAATGAGATTTATCAAATAAGTTCCATATTGATAAAAAAAAATACTCCCTCCGTCCCAATTTAAATGCTCTCTACGGTTATGCGTGTTTTTTTAAAACTCTTATAGTTTTCATTCTATAATGTATTTTATATGCAATATGGATCTTATTTGATAGATCTCAATTAGTTCTATTAGACAATTTTTAAAAACTTTGAAAACCTTACCAATAAAAAGATATAGACGTTTGAAAATGACACGGATATACGTAGGGAGCATTTAAAATGGGACGGAGGGAGTAATTTGTAATTACATTATTTTTTAGTTTGAAAATTGCACGTAATTTCATAGTCAAATTAGAATGGAATGAGTATTAAATGGAGGGATTGAAGATAGAATAGAAAATTAACAAACTCAAAAGATAATAAAAATAAGAGTTAGAATCCCCAAAACGGACTAACAAATCCGGACGGAGGGAGTATTTAATTCACAGTCCATCCGGTCTAGTAATACGGGTAAAAAATTATCAGACCCTCCATCCAAAGGAAGAGGGCATCTTGTAGTGCACTGCCGCACTACAACCCATCAGAGCCGTTGATCGCGCAATTTACGGCTCGGATTTTTCATCTTTGTGCTTGCATGATCCGAGCTGTTCATTGCCGAGATGAAATCTGAGTCATTTATTGTCAAGATCAACGGCTCGTGTGCCGTACTATATGGTTATAGTGTGGCAATGCATTATAGGATCCCCAGATTCCCATCGAAATCGAAAAATCGAATTTTTTTAAGACTTGACATGTGATGCCAGTGATGGGTTAAACCATAAGTGAATGGTCGACAGGGGCGGTCAGTTTGGACGGGTCCTGATGTGATGCCGGTAATGGACTGAAGTTGCCATAAGTGAATGGTCGACAAGGAGGGGTCAGTTTCGACGGGTCCTGATGTGATGCCAGTAATGGGCTAAAAGTAACAATCAGTGAATGGTCGGACAAGGACTGTCAGTTTGGATTAGGGATGGGCATGGGGACGGATCGGGGCCGGAGACTACTATCTCCATCTCCAATCCCCAAACCTCTTACCATATCCATCCCCTGTCCAATCTCCAACGGGGATTTATTTTTATCCTCCATCCCCGCTCCAAATGGGGAACGGGGATCCCCACGGGGATTTCGGGGATCCAATCATTTTCCCTAGAGTAACAAGTAAATAGTTATAGAAGCCCAATTACAAATTATTTTCCCTAAAATCCAATCACTGGGCAACCTCTTGGCGTGTAAAACTTCATGTGTTTGTAGAACAACATAAAGAGTGCAAAAAGTAGAAATTATGAAGAGTTCTCATGTATATTCATGACATTAATTAAAATTGATTAAATGCAACATGGGTTGTCTAGTGGATAGCATGTTTAAAAAATAAAAATAAAAATCGTTTGGCTTGATTGAAACAACTGTATTGTTTAAATTGACTAAACAACAAACAACTGTAAGAGATATTACCTCCCTATCAACCAAATCTCAGTCCCACTAAATTTTTTTGAAGAAATCCTTTACCAGGGCTGTGTGGTTCCCCATGGCCAAATCACGAGAACAGGAACAAATAGAAATTCTTTTCACTAGGACCCACCCACATTGTTATAGATTGTACTACTAGATATTTTTTGTGTAACGATCACATGAATGGTCATTTTGATTGGAACATATATGTTAAAACCATGCCATTGCAGTGGATGAAAATGCTTCAAATATTACAAATCAACTCTATGCACGAGGAAGGAAAATCAGACATTCCATAGATTGATTTAATGAACCACCGAACATCACATGAAAATCAAGCTTTAAAGACGTTCCATGAATTGATTTAATGAACCATCGAGAACATAGAAGAGGGATTACCGTGGGCCTTGGCTTTGTCGCGAATTGAGAGAGTCAGAGATCGAGCATGACTGCTGTGCGTGACATCGAGAGTGGATGGGTTTTCTGCAGTTTGTTGAGAGTGTCAGTTGCAAATGAAATACAATGAAACGTGAAAGAAGAAACAATACGTAGATTTAAATCCTAGATTAATAATTACAGTGAGACCCATGTGTTTGGAGAAATTTTGGTGTAACTCCATATATTTGGAGAAAATTCAGTGAGACCCTAAAGTTTCATAATTCATGAAAAGACCCCTATATTTCGGGGATTCGGGGACGGGGCAGATCGGGGACGGGGCAGAGCGGGGCGGGGACGGGGCAGAGCGGGGCGGGGACGGAGCGGGGAACGGATTCGGGGCGGGGACATGCCTATCTCCACCCCCTATCCAATCCTCAAACATTTTCAAAAAAAATCACCATATCCTATCCAATCTCCAAACAGATCTCCATATTGCCGATCCGTTCGGATCGGGGATCGGATCGGATTCGGACGGGGCGGATAAAATGGCCAACCCTAGTTTGGATGGGTCCTGTTTTCGCAAGCTTAGCCCCACAATGACGAATTTCTTGTGCTAATCAATATGGACAGTTCTACTGGTACAGAACAAAGGGGACAAAAAACGTACCGATCGTGTTTGGTGACACACTTTTGGGTCCCACACGAGTGATCCGAACCGTTCATTATTCTTATAATATTTTTTCGAGTGGCCCCACAAAATTTCAGCTCAATCGAACAGTTAGAAGTGATTCAACCAAAGCCCCACCGTTTTAATCACAAAGATTTTGATTGAAACGGTGGGGCTTTGGTTGAACCACTTCTAACCGTCCGATTGAGCTGAAATTTGGTGGGGCCCGTTGGAAAAATGTTTTAAGAACAATGAACGGTTCGGATCACTCGTGTGGGACCCAAAAGTTGGTCCCCGAACGCGATCGGTACATTTTCTGTCCTCTTTGTTCTGTACCCGTATCTTTATCGAATCAATATCGTGCGCTCATGATATGTCGTTTCCCTTCATTTGTTACAAACTTGTTTGTTCTTGTAGATTAGAACCCTTCTATATGCACCGACGGTGGTGCACCGATGGTGCACCGACCGGCGTCGGGGACCCACTTGTGGGTCCCAAACGGAAAATCCGAACTGTTAGATCATCTTAAAATCGTTTTCCTAGGGGCCCTAAGCGAGAATCGAGACAATCGGACGGCCCTAAGTGCTTGATCCAAAATCACCCCATTTCATCCAAAAATTTCCGTTTGGGACCCACAAGTGGGTCCCTGATGCTGGTCGGTGCACCATCGGTCCCCTTATGTTTTCCGTGTAGATTAACTCCTCCCTCACCCAGGCATGCTTTTGACCATCTTAGTTCTTCCCCTCATCATTCTCCATGTCGTGATTGATCATTTTAATGAATGGTCTTGCCTTCAGATTTTTCTAGAACCACTTCTTCATTTGTTCTCGAGGACAGATGCTATTTTCATGCCCTTTTTCTAAGCTTCCTATCACAACCCAAACCAAACTTGAGTGGGCTAGATTTCATAACCTAAATCAAGCGAGCGCGCATGAGATTTAAACCGAAACCAAGTGTAAGATCTAATATTAATATAATATTAATTACGACCTCTCCATCCATCCTAATCGTATCCCTATTATCATACAAGGACGGAAACACCCCACTTGTACGTAAAGTCCATGAAAAGAAAATATGAAAATGCATGCATCCGACGGGTGAGATTTACCCGGTATACTATTTGAATAGTGTACCAGATGAATCTCACCCGTCGGGTGCACTTTCATGTGCAATTTCACGTTTTCTTTTCATGGATCAAACACTTTCCCCTTCCCATAATGCTCCAGCACTTGCTCTGGGTACTTCTTCGTATCTCCTATTGTTTTTTTGTAAGTTCAATTCTTGATGCTTTCCCATTCTCATTTTTAATTTTTTGGCTTTTTAGTTTTTTGGATTATGATCAAAATGTATTTTGGATTTGGTATGAGTGTTTGGGAGAAATGTGTATAACTCATTTTAAAACAGGAGTAGTGTTTGGGAGATATGTGCAGAATACATTATGTAGATCTTTTTGTTAATCAAAATGCAAAAAAATGAAAAATGAAAAGTCAAAAAACTCATCCCAACCTATTTTTCACTTCTGCTCTAGATTGTGCATTTTGCAAAACTCATTCTCAGAGAATAAGTTCTGGGGTGTTTCTTCCAAACAGCCAAAATGAAAAAATGAGAATGGGAAAATGGGAAAATGTGGCTCCCAAACAGGCTCTTGGTCTAACTTGATTATACCTTAACTTGCTTTTACTTTTTCACAATTTTATTATGCTGTGTCAAAACTTTTATACACCTTGGAACAGTGGCGGACCCAGGAATTTGCTATAGTGGGGGAACAAAATTTTTTTATTTACCGGAAACAAAATTTTACTATAACTCAACGAACGGCACATCGAGGAAAAGAAAACAGAAACCAAGCACAAAATAGCTAAATCTAAGAAATGAGAACAACAAAAGCAGCAACCAAGACTTGCCAAACAAATACGCCACGACTAACCACAGTCCACAGTATAAGCATTCATAGATATATGCTTTCAAAAGTTCCTAAACAAAAGTTACATCATATGTCAAAATAGCATTTATGATATATGCTTTCAAAAGTTCCTAAACAAAAGCACAAAAAGCTAATCATGTCTCACTAATGTTGTTGACGTGCACTATCACAATTGACCTCGTCGGGTTTTCATATTCTGGAAGTACCGCATTATAGTTTCATTATCAATGCCAGCAAGAATATCTCTCTCTCTATGTATACAAGCAAGCTAGCATTCAACCATTGATCACTCATCCTGTTACGCAAACGATTCTTCATAATGTTCATGGCTGAAAATACCTGTTCGACCGTAGCAGTTGCAACCAGCAGAAGTAATGCCAAAGTCAAGAGCAAGTAAACCAAAAGATATACCTTATCTTTTCCGGTCTCCACCATTTTTTTACAAAGGTCAGTAACTCCATTCAACTCTAAGAACCCATTATCAGATAGCATATCACAAATATAAGTGTCGAGAGAGAAGAGAGAGAGAAACCTGGAGGTGTACCAAGTATTGTTCGGTTAGGCTAGGTGTGGACGCTCGATTTCGCGCGGGCGAAAGTATCCACGAAGTTTTTTTGGTTATGTTTATGAAAAAGGGCGATCCGGGAAAAAGGAAAAATTTAGAGTTGCTACCCAGGGTTTAATTTCTGAGAAATGTTGGGTACCCGAGAAACCGTTTAGAAAAATAATGACTCTTGTGCCGCTGAAAAAGGGTTTGATCTGCGAAAAGTAGAGATTTGGGTTCGGGAGCCAGGTTACCCGCGGGGAAGGTTTTGTTAGAAAAATGCACCCCGCGTGCCCAGAACTTTCCGGTCTTTACTAAATAATTGTGGGATTATTCTTTGAAAAGATTTTATGAAAAACTTTATTTCACATAAAACAATATATCAGATAATAACATGCTTAAAAGAAATAAATAACGATAACAAATCAAACAACACGTAATCAAGTATATAAACGCGAGGAAATCAACCAAGAGGGGATGAAAGTGCAAAAATATGAAGTAAAGGGGGTCATCTGTAATTTGACCCCACTGGTTCTCCCCCAAAACAGAGCGTTAGGTTTCAGAAAACAGAGCATCCAAAATATTTTTCCAGTGACGCCATACGGCGTATCAAATTACACCGCACGGTACACTAAGGATGCCGTACGGTGCCTCTGTGCAGTGTATTTTTCAAAAATTCTCATTTTTATCCGGTTGAAACCAACTCTGCTTTTGGTGTAAAAACCACGCTTATTCGTTGATCAAAACAGTTTTGAAAATGGCTTTAATGAATGAATGTACCTCATGTTTGGAATGGCTTTCCAAGACGAGAGATGGTATCTCGAAATGCCTATCCGAGAGGCTCAAGTTTTGCTAAAAAAAAAAAAATCTCCTTTTGGACTCGAGGAAAAGCTATGGAACTCTCCTCAAGCCCGATGGAAATCCCCCCTCAGAAGATCGCTGTTATTCAAGCGCGGATTTTATACCTCGAAACAAACCGAACGGGTTGAAATGGGACTCGTGGCTTTCTGGATTTGTGGAGGGAAAAGTATTTGATGAATCTTGTGGAGTATGGGTGAGTATGAACAGAGTAACAGGGTTTTGGTACGAAAATAATTTTTCCGGGAAATTTTTCGATTGGTTTTTTACGGGCTTTTCTCCAATCCGTTCTCAATCAATGAACCGTTCGATAGTGCGAGATATATATAGAGTAGAGGTGAGATTGGAACGAAAGAAAAGAGCGGGCTCATGAGTGTTTTAGGCGTATCACGCAATCGAACTGAGCTGTTGGGCAGCCCGGGAATTCTGTTGATGGGACAAGTAACGTCGTATGCCGTCAAAGATGTGCTGCACGGTGCATAGTGTAACACCGCACGGTATAAAGAGAATTTCAAGCCGTACGGTTCTGGGTTTTGGGCTGTACGGTTCAGGTGGGTTTGGGTTTTTGGCTCTTTTGATCCATCCGACTTAAGTATCCGTTCCAAGGTATGTTTCGCGCATTCTCCTCATCATTGGGGATGCACAAGCTATCAAAATTGGGGTGTCTACAGTTGCCCCTCTTCGACACGGCTTGGTCACCATTATGTTGGTGCAAGTCGTGCTAGAAGATTCGGACATCCCAATTTAATAACCGTGCAAAAAACAATCAACCGAAAACAGTAAATTTGGTCGAGCTCGGAGCTTCCTACGTACCTCGTTTGAGAGGATCAGACCAATTGTAGTTCGTCGGGGCCGTCATGAAAAAGTTGGCACCTCAGTTTTCAACGAGGGAAAAACGAATGATGTTTGCAACAAGAAACGATTTGGAGGCCCTGAAAGCCGTGAAAAATAATTGGAGAGGCTCTGGAAGCCGTGAAAAATAATTTGGGAGGCTCTGGAAGCCGTGAAAAACAATTTGGGAGGCTCTGGAAGTCGTGAAAAATAATCGAAAGGATTTGGAAAACTTGATGCCATAGAGGAGTTTAGAAAATAATTTGTGAAAAATAAAATGCCGTAGAGGAACTTCGAAAATTTATTTGCGTAATCCCGTAGAGGGTTTAGTAACATCTTACCGAGGAAGTTTGGGGAAGTGGACTCCTCTTGAAAGTATTTGATCAATCAGGGGGGGTGAGTGCAATTTCTTGGTGATACTTCACAGAGGTGCCGCACGGCGTTGGATTGTACGCCGCACGGTTCACATTGCCACACCGCACGGTGCAAGTGGCTTTTCGGCCGAGATTGTAACTGCTGAAGCCCTTCTGATTTCTTCGTGCCTTGTTCGAAATTTTTGATTAGTCATACTTCATAGTGAAAACCGACTTCTCCCTTGTGAGTGAAATCTCCTTTTTCCCAAAAATTTCCGATCGAAAAACCTTTGTGATTTCGAGATCATGGCAAGTTCTGGCAATGGTCGGTCGTCGTCATTTGGTGAGGAGGGTTCATCATCGGTTCAGAGAGGAGAAAGCACAACCACCCAATCGGTTGTGGGTGGCCCCTTACCGACTGAAATTGATTCGGTCACGACGAGTGCTGGTGGTACCGAGCACCGTGCGATGCTAATCGGGGGTGGAGCACCCCGTACGGTTGAGGCCAAAATCCGTACGGCAGAGTCTAGCCGTGGAGGATCCTATACCGTGGCGTCGAGCGGTGGTGTGGCGTCGTCAAGTGAAGCCCGTGGTCCGGCTGGGGGTAGTTCGGACACCATGGTTGCCAATGAGTTGCCGGCAAGTGGGGTTATTGTCGATCGGCCTGAGGGAAGTAGTGACACCGCCATGCAGGGTGGCGAGAGTGGCTCTGGTCTTATGGAGGTTGACGTGTCGGGCACGGGTGCACAGATTTCAGAGGTGGAGATGGATATTGGGGGTGTGCATGTGATGGTCGAGCAGAGATCCACCGGAGAGGGTGTAGACACTGGTTCTCAGGAGAGCTTGGTGCCTAGTGATCTTCTGAGTGCTTCTTTGGTTACTCAGGTGCCTATTGGAGGAGAGCAGACGTCTGTAGTCGTCATCCAAGTGGTCAGGAGGGATTTGGGGAAAGAGAAGGTGACAGTGGAGGAGGCTCGGGATTCGAGTAGTGGAGGCGAGGGAGGTTGGGGCTTCAGACCCACCAGTTGTTCCTGTTGCCGTTGGTTCTTCCAGGGCTCCAGGTTATACCATGGCTGATACACTGGAGGGAGTGAGAAACGAGGACCTGGCGCGGACCCTTAAGGAGGATCCGACTTTTGCTGAGGCTATAGCTGAGGAGAGAGTGCCTGAGTACGTTCAGGACATGTTCCTTGAGGAGAGACAAAGAGAGGCTGAGGTTGAGGCTGCAGGAGAGGGTGCTCTATTGTCTCTGGTGGTAGAGGTGGAGAGGGCTCAGAGGGTGAGACCCCCGTTTGACCCTGAGACTTACGTGCCACGGGTGCACTTCTTTATACCGCTAGGGTCTGACGTGTATTCGCCGGTGCACTTGTTTTATGATGAGACCACGTTGCTGAGGGACCCGGAGACCCATGTTTCGGCACGTCCACTGGTATGTACTTCAATTGATGTATTCAACTGTTGTACTTTCTTTCGTCAGACTCCTTGGAGCGCTTCAGGAGCTTGCCCGGGGCAGTGAGAGAGGTGACTGAGGGCACGGGCTTTATGGATTTTATTCTGCTTCTGGTGCCGACGCGGGCGGACCGCAGGTTGCTGAGTGCTCTGATTGAGCGTTGGTGGGACACCACCAACACTTTTCACTTGAGGTTTACTGAGATGACCATGACGCCATTGGATTTCTTGGCGATCACGGGTCTGAGAGTAGGTGGCGAGCCGGTCCCGTTTGACTCGGGGTTATATAGAGACGGTGCGATTGTGAGGCACTTTCTGGGGAGAGAGATAGGTGATGGAGAGCCTATGGTGAGATGCGACCACTTGCCGGCCCTGTGGGACCACGAGCCAGAGTCTCCGACAGAGGTAGCTCAGATGGCGAGAGCTTACTTGCTATACTTGTTTGGGGTGTCCCTGGTTCCGAACAGGCGGAGTGAGGTTCACTTGGGTTGGTTCCCGACACTGGCAGACTTGAGCAGAGTGGCGAGCTTGGACTTTGGAGTAGGGTTGAACAAAGGAACCGGAAGAACCGAACCGAACCGGTGAACCGGTGTGAACCATTTTTCTTTTGGATTTTTTAACATATCTCGGTTCGGTCCGGTTCTCGAAAAATTAAATTTTTGAAAACCGGTTCGGTTCTCGGTTCAGGAAAATTTTGAAACTGGTTCGAACCGAACCGAACCGGTTATAATAATATATATATATATATATATATATATATATATATATTTTGTATTTTTTTAATGCATACTATATATATATATATATATAGGTGGATTTTCTTATCCACACTCCCGGATTTAAGGAAAAAATGGGTTTACCCCTTATTTCTTTGGTTTAGCATTGTATTTGGTTTACCCCTTATTTCTTTTGTTCTCGTCCACAAACTCCACACAGCCGCCCCATTCCCAAAACCTAATCCATTTCTACCCTAATCTGTTCATTCTCTTCCACACCGGCGACTCACCTCTCTCTCTCTCTCTCTCAAGTCTCCGAGATCCGGTCACCTCCACCGTTCAAGATCCACACCGTTCAAGATCCAATCACCAGTTCACCACGGCACCACCGTTCGAGATCCACTCACCACGGCACCACCGATCGAGATCAGATCACCTCTCTCTCTCTCTCTGTCTCTCTCACATATATGTACAGGTAGCAACGGTTGCTGGACCTCAACCCATTTATCAGGTACCAATGGTTGCTGTTCTTTGAATTTTCCAATTTTGTTGTTGTATGATTTTGGATTCGTTCCTTGTTCAATCTGGGAAGACATTGTTTGATTACAAATGAGCTGTATCACTCTCTTCTACTCACTTATTTTCGATGATGTCAGAAGTTTCTAGTTTTGGTCATTTTGGGTAAAATTATCAGTGTAAAAGATCTGCAGCTTATACCATGTTTTAGGTTATTGCTTAATAAATGAGAATATGAGATATAAAACTGATTCAATAAGCTGTTGAAAATGTGGGACAATCCTTCCATTAAGCCTTTGATACTCATTTTGGTTTGTATGTGCAAAAAGAAGCTCGGAGTGGGTCCCGGAGGGCCAAAGTTGGAATTTTGGCTGAAAAACAGCCAAGTATGCCGTACGGTGCAAGAAATTGTGCCGCACGGTGCCTCTATATTGCCGTATGGCACCGGCTTCTGATGCCCCACTTCTGACGCTGTCTTCTGTAATCTGAGCTCTGATTCTGGCCTCTTAATGCATGTTTGCACGTCCCATAACCTTGAAATGCTAAACCAAAGCATATTTTGGGAAAGTTTACAAACTTTTGCCTTATCCTCACGTTCTTCAATGTGGCACGCTTCCCGAGGCGCATGTTTTTCAAGATTTTTGAACCTTTCTCCCTTGAATGCTTATAAATAGCATGGCTTCCATGGCACATTCATTCTGAAAATCATATCCTCCATCTCTTTTCCACATCCTTCGAATGGCTGTTAGTATCTCAGCTTTGGTTCGTCCCTGGCTGGATGAGCTTGACGGCCTGGGTTGGCTGAACTTCCGGGACCACAGGTTGGCGTCTATGCGTTACATTCGGGATGTAACCATTCGTCCAGAGTTGCTCCATGCTGCTGTCCGTTTCTGGGATCCGGAAGTGCATGTGTTTCGCTTCGGCCTTCAAGAGTTATGCCCCACGGTGGAAGAGTTCCACGCGTACCTCGGAGGTTTTGACCTGGAGACTCCCGTCATTCCTTTTCAGGGGGTGAATTATGCTGATGTGTTGTCCTCAAAGCTGGGTTTGAGCAAAAACGCAGCAAGGTCCATGATCCAGGGAGGCGTTCTTAATATTCCGCGTTTGATCAACCAGTTTCGACCTGAAGGTTTGGCACTGTGTCTTGTCATTCTTGCGGCGTTCCTGTTTGTTCGTTCAGATAATCAGGCAAGTGCGGCACTAGTTGGAGTGGCTAAGCAGATTGAGGAGCGCAAAGATGTAGCTCCAATGGTTTTGGCTGAAATTCTGATGGGTTTAGACGGTGTCCATGCTGGGCGGACCAATGTTTTTTTGAAGGCAGTGCTTTGCTCCTACATGTAGGTTTCTCACTCAGCTCTCCTTTTTCTGGTTTATCTCTCGTTCTCTTTTTACCTCAATGCTCGGGTTCAGGCTTTCTAAGGCTCCTTACTTGTTTTCTCTCTCATGTAGACTTGGGTTTGTGATAAGGCTGCTCTTCTGGAGGCGGTGCCGCGGAACAGGGTCCATGAGACACGAGGCTTTGTTCAAAGGGAGTACCAGGAGTTCCACAGGAGTGTTCCTGGTTGGGTTCAGGTGCTTTCCCAGCTTAAAGAGGGCAATTTCTTGGCGCTTGAACTGGATGGATAGTCCGACCATGACGGTGAGCAACATGGGACGTCATAGGATTGTTCTAGCGGGCTTGACTTGCTGGACCTTTTACATTCCTTACCGCATTCTCCATCAGTTTGGTGTTGGCCAAACAATACCTCTTGTGCATCCTGAAGACTTTGTTGTGCCAAATTTCAGCCATGCAACTATCCAAGCTTATCAGCGTACTTGGAGGGAGCGCGTGACTGTTCCCAGCGATCAGCATCCCAGCATTGTGCTTCCGGAGCGTTACAAGAGATGGTTAGTACAAGAAATTGAAGCAAGAGAGAATGGGAATTAAAATTGCATTCGCTTAAGTCTTAATGTACCCGAAATAAATTGCTGACCCATGACATCTTTCATGTGGGGCGATGTTTTGCTTTTTGTTGTTTTGTTGTGAAAGATTCATGCTCAGCTATGTAATCGAAGAAATCAGTTTGAATAAAGCGAATCGTGAAAGCTTTCCGCTTTGATTCTCATTGACTGTGATTGCAAGCGCGAATGATGGCTATGGATCAACTCGAGAGAGGTTATAAAAGATTGCGACCGGTCCCCAATGTGGGGATGCCTATGTATCCTTAAAAAGGAATCAGGTCACGACGTAGTTCGCGAATACAATTTTGGCTAGGGTTCACTTGAGTATTTTCACTCTCCTTTTGTGCTCTAATTTTTTCCTAGTACCGCCCTTTCGGGTTTCGGTCTAGCGAGCTCTTTTTGATTCATTTGTCTTGAATTTTTCCTCAGTCGCCCGATGTGGGTTTTCAACTTAGCAGACTTGCTCTAATTTTTTTGCCTAGCACTGCTCGCACTTGCGGTTTTCAGTCCAGTGAGCTTCTCTCAGGGGTAGTATCGCTTAAGCTAATCCATGTTGACCGATGTAGAGAATTTGTTGCCATCGAGATCGATGAGTTGAGTTGCGCTTCCAGACAAGATCTTCTTGATGATGTATAGCCCTGCCCATTTTGGCCAAAATTTCCCACGTGGATCGAAAATTGGAGCCCGGATTTCCTTCAGAACCATATCTCCTTCTTGCAGATTCCTGGACTTGACCTTCTTGTTGAAAGAGCGTGCGATTCGGCGTTGATACCCTTGAACATGATATAAGGCCCTGAGCCTTCTTTCGTCAAATAGCATGAGTTCTTCGAATCTTGCGCTCTGCCATTCAGCTTCCTCGATGTCAGCTTCTATCATGACCCTCAGAGACGGTACCTCAAGTTCAATAGGGAGAACAACTTCCATACCGTACGGATAGATGTCCGGTATCCCCAAAGTGCTAACTGCAGCTGTTCGTGCCAGTTTCTTGTAGACTGAATGGTTCTTTCCAGTATTGACTTGATGGTTTTGTTAGCAGCTTCAACAGCTCCATTGGTTTGTGGCCGGTAGACGGTTGACTTGTGGACCTGGATCCCAAAATCTTCGAGGACTTCTGCGGCTCTACCCTTGAAGTGAACGCCATTGTCGGATACGAATGCGTAAGGTACGCCATACCGGTAAACAATGTTCTGCTTGATGAAATGAGCGACCTGAACTGCCGTAAGAGTGGTGTAGGAGGCGGCCTCAATCCACTTGGTGAAGTAATCGATAGCAACCAGGATGAACTTGTTCCCATTTGAAGCAGCTGGGGTGATTTAGCCGATGACGTCGATGCCCCAGGTAGAGAAGGACCAAGGTGAAGTCATAGAATGCAGCTCTGATGGTGGTATGTGCATGAGATTGGCATGAATCTGACATTTGTGACACTGTCTCGCATACTCAATGCACTCGGTTTCCATGGTAGACCAATAATACCCTTGTCACAAGATTTTCTTGGCAAGCATTGTACCGTTCATGTGAGGGCCACAGACTCCGCTGTGTACTTCTTCCATGATTCTGGTTGCTTCTTCGCCATTTACGCACAGCTTGTGCATTCCGCAGTGGGATCTTCGATACAGCCTGCCCCCCACAGATAATGTAGTGAGAAGCTAGTTTCCGGAGAGCGATCTAGTCCTTCTTGTCAGTTCCAGTCGGGTATTCGTCTTTCTCAATGAAGTTCCAAATGTCGTGGTACCAAGGAAGTCCATCATCAGGCTCATCAATAGCCATGATGTACTCATAAACGGGCTTGTCCCTTTGTTCAATCATGATTGGTCGGAGCTTGACTCTATTGGGTATCTCCACCATTGAAGCTAATGTTGCCAAGGCATCGGCAAATCGGTTGTTTAATCGGGGCACATGAGTGAAAGTGACAACTTGAAATAGATGAATCAGATCGTCAAGGTCCTTATGATAAGGTTTTAGTTTGTCTTCCTTGACCTTCCAGTCGCCGTTTGCTTGTGAAACCACCAAGTTGGAATCTCCGATCACTTCCAACCTTTTGGCACCGATTTCAAGGGCAGCTTCCATCCCCACGATACATGCTTCGTATTCAGACTGGTTGTTGGTGACCTCAAAGTTGAGTTTGAAAGAAAGAGGGATGTGTGACCCTTTTGGTGAGATAAGCAAGATTCCAATCCCGAATCCTTTTTGGTTAGCAGCCCCATCAAAGTATAACAACCATACATCATGGGCTGCGGTCATGACATTTTCATCGGGAAATTTGAATCCCACATCTTATGGACCTTCTACTCGATGATCGGCCAGAAATTCAGCGACAGCCCTTCCTTTAATAGATTTCCGAGTTACGTACTTGATGTCGAATTCAGTTAATAGAAGCAACCAACGTGCTAGCTTACCCGTGAGTGCTGGTTTCTCAAACAGGTATTTGAGAGGGTCCATTTGAGAAATTAGCCTTACTGAGTAGGCCAACATGTAGTGTCTCAGCTTTTTGGAAGCCCATATCAACTTTTATCAAACCTTTTCCAAGGAGGTGTACCGTTCCTCGCATCCTGCCATCTTCTTGCTAATGTAGTAGACTGCTTTCTCACTCCCGCCTTCGCCTTCTTGCGCGAGCATGCATCCCATTGCTGATGGGGTAACAGATAAGTACATGATGAGGGGTTGCCCCGATATTGGTGGCATCAGTATTGGAGGATTCTGAAGATAATTCTTCATGGCTTCGAAAGCTTTCTGGCATTTGTCGTCCCATTTGAATGGCACACCCTTCTTGAGTAATCGAAACATCTGCTCGCAAGTCGAGGTTAACTTGGCGATGAATTTGCTGATAAACTGAATTTTTCCGAGAAAGCTTCGTACTTCCTTTTCCGTCCGTGGTGGCTAGATTTCAAGAATAGCCTTGATCTTGGAAGGATCTATCTCGATTCCTCGCGTAGTGATCATGAATCCCAACATCTTTCCAGCTGTGACACCAAACGTACATTTCTCAGGATTGAGACGCAACCGGTACTTACGAATCCTTTCGAAGAATTTTATGAGGGCGGGTAAATGCCCTTCCCTTTCCTTGGCTTTAACGATCATGTCATCCACGTAAACTTTGACTTCTTTGTGAATCATTTCATGTAGCAATGTTGTGGCCGCCCTCTGATAGGTTGACCCAGCGTTTTTCAATCCAAAGGGCATGACCCTGTAACAGTAAGTGCCCCACTCTGTGGTGAAAGTAGTTTTCTCGCGGTCTTCGGGAGCCATGAGAATCTGGTTATATCTTAAGAAACCATCCATGAAAGAGAGAAGCGCATGCCCTGCAGTATTGTCTACAAGTACATCTATGTGTGGTAATGGGAAATCGTCTTTAGGGCTGGCCTTGTTCAGATCCCTGAAGTCTACACAGACTCGAATCTTTCCGTTCTTCTTAGGGACAGGAACGATGTTTGCAACCCACTGGGGGTATTCCGTCACCATCAGGAACCCAGCGTCTATCTGCCTCTGAATTTACTTCTTGATTTCCAACACCCAGTCAGGCCTCATTTTCCTCAACTTCTGCTTGACAGGCTTTGCATCCAGATAAAGCGGGATTCGATGGTCCACAATCTCGGGGTCGATGCCAGGCATATCTGCGTGTGACCATGCAAAAACGTCCTCGAATTCTTTCAAGAGATCCGAGTGGGCTTTGAACTCTTCTGGAGATAGCCCGGAACCAATTTGAACCATGCGCGGATTGCTTTCATTTTTCAAATTTATAGAAATAATTTCTTCTTTTATAGGCTGAGCATGCCTTTCATCTTCCCTTCTGATTAGAGATCAAAGTTCTTCTGGAATTTCTTCCTCGAACTCAATCCCTTCATCGTCGGGGTCAATACAATTTATTTCGGATATAGCAAGATAAACAAAGTCTACTTCATTGAAAGCAAATGCGGGGGCCCCAGGGGCGTGATACATGAGGGTGGACTCAAATTCGAAAGAAAAGTGATGACGCGAGGGAATGACGAATACATGTTCGGGGTCAGACTCAGACTCAGTGCTAGACTCGGACTCTGACTCAAATTTAGTGTTAACGTAAGTGATCTTAGGTACAAAAGTGCAATTTTTATAAATTCCATTGGCCTCCACAATGAGTGTAGTAACATCTCCAAGGGCATCCTGGCTCAGCATCATCAACTCTACCTCCTCGGCAAGCTCTAAATCAGGCTTCAAATCAAACAGCATCGCAGCGGGCTCGCCTTCCTCTTCCACACCTATCAGGCTTTCTTCCCCAAACAACGATTGGAGATTCCCTGAGTCAAGAGTTTCGATCCAGTCAACCTGGAGTGCCTTAACCAGCTCTTCCCTCTTCTCGGCTTCATCGTCACTATCCCAAGTATCGTTTGCAAAGATTTCAAGCCTGGCAGCTTGGTCTTTGTTTCCATGTCCCAGAATGGTTCCGGTTCCCCTTGATAGATAGCTTCGGGAGCCTTCACAAACTGAATGGGCTATCTCTTCGTACCAGCTTGCATCTTCTTTCCCTTTCTTGGTTTGCCATCAGCTGACTCATAATCGAGACCAAAGCGGTGGTTGTTTGTCGAAAACTTGGGGAATTCAACCATCCCCTGATTGTTCAGACCTAACCCCAGGCCGAGTAGGTATTCCATCTTTCTCATTATTTCCAAGGCAGTTGAGCTAATTGAGAAGTCCTCATCCATTTTGACAGTAAGGACTGACCCTGAAGTGTCGAAAGAGAAACCACCGAGAGTGACATCTTCTTCTCCATGTGTGATTTCAAGCAGTGGTGCATTGTCAGAGATATAGGGACGGATTCCTGAATCTCCATGAATTGTTAAAGTTCCCGTAGCCAGACCGAGTTGGACTTTCTGGTGTAGAGAAGAAGGGACTGCCATGATATCTGATCGATGGAGCCCAGGTCTGCCCAGCAGCAGATTGAAAGATGACGGAATGTCGAGCACATGGAACTCAATATCCATTTTGAAGTCTTCAATCACCACTTCCATCTGGATTATCCCAACTACGTCTCTGCGCGTGTTGTCATATGCGCGTACTCCGAGATTAGAAGGCTGGAAGTCTTTGTTCTTGAAACCCAAGCAGTAGGCTATCCACAGAGGACACACGTTCAGAGCGGATCCGTTGTCAAGCAGAACGACTAGGACCCATTTTCCCATGCATTTGAGAGTGATGTGCAAAGGCTTGTTGTGACTAGCTCCCTCTGGGGGTAAATCCTTCTCAGTAAAGACAACAACGTGCTTTGTATGGGCTAGAGTTAGCAGTGCCACCATGGTTTCCGAGGGAGTATCGGGTGGTACTTCCATGTTGGATAGAGTTTTGATCAGCTTTTGACGATGTTCCCGGGAGGAAGAGAGTAGACCCCATATTGAGACTGATGTTGGTGTCCTTTCAAGCTGTTTCTGAACCAAGTCTTCAGCTGTTGCTCGGTGCCTTTGAGGTGGTCGAGTAGTGACTTCTGGTTCGATTGGAGATGAATTTTCCTGAATGGGATCGTCCCAGATAAATTCTTCTGGCTGAGTTCGGTGCGAGATGTTCCTTTGAAGGTTGGCCGGTTGGTAGATTCGGCCGCTCCTCGTCACCCGATTGACTGTATCTTTCTAGAGTTGTTGGTTTTCACCCCAGAAATCTTCAAATCCTTCATCAACTTTGCGCTTGCCAGCCTTGATGGCTTCCTCTTCTGTTTTTCATGTTAATTTTCAGACCACAAGTCTATCAAACTGCCTAGAATCTCCTGGCTGCTGTTATCAACTGTTTCCAATCTTGTCTTCAGATTTGCTACCTCTGAATCTTGCCAGAAAGACTGGTCTAACATGGATTTATTGACTGTCCACACTTCGTCACTACCGACTCGGATTTATTGACCGTGACTAGAACCGATATGTTGGAAACGTGCGGGAACGGCGCGGATGGCCGGGGGAGAGATTCTCCGATAATGTATGCCTGAGGGAACCAATCGTGATTACCGAAGACAGTTTCGATGGCTTGCCGATTTCCTTCTTCGGGAAGTTGAGGTAGTGAATAGCTGCCTGAAGAGTTGTGCTGACATAAAGCTGGGAGTGAAACTGCGTCCAAAGGGTCAGCATAGATTTCCATCTCTTCAACTTGGCTGATACTGAGATCTTCCGATATGCAAACAACTGGCTTGTCATGAAATTCGGGGATGATATACTGGCTCGGGTCCCAAGAGATTAGCAAAGAACCGAACAATGTTTGCTGGGAATCTTCCCAATCTTGATTATTCATGGCCCATTCTCCTTCTTCGGCGAGGTCACTCCATTTGAGTTTGGGCTTCTGTTTAAAAGCTCCAATGGCATAGATCTCCGGGTTATTTGGCACTGGGACGAAGGGTTTAGGTTCAGTGATTGGCACGATGTATAGGCTTGGATTGAATTGAGTAGGGCTTTGGCCTTTTGAAGTGGAGCTGAAGGATATTTGGTTGATTTGGATGTTTTGCTTGTGGTTAGGCAAGGGATTGAAAATGGTATTGGGCTTTTGCTTGGGAATTGGGATGGTCCATCATCAACCAAGTCTTGGACTATGTGTTTGAGGTGGATACAATTGTTGGTATGATGGCCGGGCATTTGGTGGTAGGCACAGTAGACATTCGGGTTGTGATTTGCAGGAACCTCTTTGGGTGGATCAAGAGGCTTGATGGCATTTTTCTCAAGGAGCTTTTTGTAGACAGTGGTAAGAGGGAAAGGGAATTGGTAAAATTCTCTTCTCGGCTGGGAGGTGTTTTGAATAGGTGGTGAATGAGTGGCTATTTGGTTAACTGGTTCAGTTTTGACTGGCTTGGGGTTGGAGGAACTGGCTTGAGGCGGATTGTAAGTGTTTGGTCCGAAAAGGGTATTGTTGTTGCCGGAGTAGACTCGCTTAGGCCGAGAAACGGATTCTCCTTTGTCAAATATGCTAGTACGGATTGTGTCTTCAACTGCAAGGCCAGCTTCATAAAAGGTTTTGAAGTCGGCGGAGGTTTGAAAGACCACCAAATGTTTAGCAAAGTCCGGTTCCAAGTTCCGAGTGATAATCCTCATTTGCTCTTTCTCCGAGGGCCTATCCATCATATGTGATGCCTTTCCCCGCCATCGTTTGACAAATTCGGTGAAAGATTCGTTCTTTTCCAGCTTCATAGACTCTAACTCCCGAATGGTCATTTCCACCTGGATGTTGTAGTTGTACTGGGCTACAAAGGTTGCCCCAATGTCTTCCCAGGTCTTCTTCTTTGAATTGTCCAAGTTCAGAAACCAACGGAGTGCAGATCCCGTCAGGGTTTGCTAGAACATCTGAGCCATGGCGTTTTTCTCCACATCATACATGGATAACGTACCCACGTATGTTTGCAGGTGTGCTTTCGGATCACCACTTCCATCAAACTTGTCCCAATCGATTGGCTTGAATTTGTCAGGTAGCTTGGCATCAGGGAACAGGCATAGTTTTTCCATGTCAATGCCTATAGCAGCGATCTTTTCTTGTTTCTGAACTGATTCCTCAAGCTTGGCTACCTTAGCCATCATGGCATCCATTTATGGGTGATTATTTGATGATTCCCCAGACGGCAATCGGGAAGTAATGTCCTGAATCAAGATCATCATCTGAGCCATTTGCTTGCTATTGGTGGCTCGCTGATCTTTCAAAGCTTCTTTGAGAATATGAACCTCGATCTTCTCGGTCTGTTCTGTGTTCTTGGTCATGACTTGAAGTCTGGCTGACTATTCCACTCTTGACTCAGTCCGAATTAATCGCTGTTGGGGAGTTCGAGCCCAACCAGGTGCAGGAGTGCTCTTGTTTTTGCTAATGGTGATGTACTGATGGTATGAATAAAATAAATCATGCTGTACATGCAATCTATCTATATGGATGAATGATGTGTTATGCATGATGCAAGATTGTCCCAATTTCCTTTGATTTTGCTGAATACAACGGCCGGACCGAGGTTGCCTACGTATCCCCGTGGAGAGGAATCAAGCCATAACGTAGTTCGGGACTACAAATTGGCTCCCAAATTTTTATGAAAAGATGTCTTTTTTCATTGACCATCCAACATGGAGTGATACAAAAGGAGTTCCGACAGACGGAAAACATACTCGATAAGCAAAGTACTGGTCATTACAGACTCGGTAAATAACCCATACAGAAAACAACTACAGACTCGATAAACAACTGCATATATGTTTTAGTAGTTACATTATTTAATTTAATATACTACATATATGTTTTATTGGCATACTATATGTATAAACTAATTTCCATATGTATTAATTCCCTAGCATTTCCATTTATACGTTTATATAATTAATTGCTTCCATAAAATTTGATTTTTTTCCTAGCTTGTATATTGCCTAATCAATTTTATTTTATTTTTAGAATTAGCTTCCTAAGTAAGAAAGAAACATTACCTTTTGTCCTTATAATATACTCCTTTGGAAAAATCCTACCAACCTCATTTCCATATACCATTTCCTTCCTATATGGTTTTTCCATCTTCCAATTACTCCCTCATTTCCTTTCTTATTTTTCTTTATTCTATAATTTCTCTTGCCTTATTCTTTCCTACTTCTCTTCACCTCCCTCATTCCCTTCTTCCCCAATACTTAAAAATCTCGACAGTAGAAAATTTCCCACATCAATTGCCCTTCCACATCAACTCTTTCTCTCTCGGGCCCTCGTTCTCGGTTTGTCTCTTTTCGTGCGGTAAACATTTTCTTTCTCTACCGTTTAATTTTCATAATTCTCTCTCGTAAATAATATCATTTCTTTCACAGATTTAAATTCCGAGAACGTAACCGTTCAACAACATTAAATCTTATCACGTTCGTAACGCGCTATAACTTCGGAGGAAAGGTAGGATATCGAAACTTACTTTTTACTTAAGTATATTATTTTTTTGTGTGTTTCCGTGTATCCGCATATATCTAAATATAGTGGTGATTTTACTGTGATGTGAAACCAGTTGCTGCGATTGTGTTTTCAACCGTTAAGGTTTTGTAAGTCTAAAACGGAACCAAAGAGACGAAAACCATTTCCTTGTGCGCTGTTCTGTTCTGCTGATATTTGGGTATTTCTGTTTGGATTTAGAGAAAACTTAAATCTTAGAAGTTGTAGATCTCGAAAAGTTAAGCAACTTTCATATAGAACTCGTTTCAATCCGAGGCTCGTAGAATTAACTGTGATTTTTCGAAGTTGGCTGAACTTAACAGTTTCGGGACAGGTTCACTGTCTAGCTTAAAACGCTATTTCGCTTCGTTTAGGACTGGATTTAGACTTCGATCAAAACAGTGAACTTGTGTAAAATTTGATGAAATATCTTACTGTAAAATTTCGTGATTTTTGGAAACCGTTTGCTATTTTTGGTGGCTGGATTTATAACTGACATGTATGGCTCGGGATAGTCAATCTTCATTGAATTTTCATTTCATGTATTAATTGGATGCACGTGTTTGCTTACTGGTGATTTTTTAAACCATTAAATTTGGGTAAATAATTATTGTGGTTAAATTAATAAACTAAAAGATCAGTGTTCACTTATCGGATTTGGGGAATGGGATGTGTCCGGTACGGGTCTTGAGCCATGCGCAGTTATACTTTTAGGTAGCTTTGCTGTGTGATCGGGCGCCGGAAGTATACTGTGGGTGGGAATCGATGCCGGATAGAGATTGATCAATGGGTGATCAATCGTGAACCGTGCACAGTATACCCTGAGGTGACTTTGCTGTGTGATCGAACACCTGAGTATACTGTGGGTGGAAGCCGTTGATGAAAATTATTTATTCGAATGAGAACGAAAATTATGAAACCTTGAGTTAATGACGGAGTAGTAAATCTACTGAATTTATTATGTTGTGAAATGTTGTTCTCTGTCTTAAATTAATTCTCATGTGTTTTAACTGCTGCATGAGTATATTTTTGTAAAGGGGTAGTTTTGGTGTCCTATTGAGTGTAATTTTACCACTCACGGTGCTGCTTTTGTGGCCCCTGGCGTCCCCAACGCCAGGTACAGAAGGAGAAGAGGAACCGCTTGCTGAGTTCGAGGGAATGGAGCAGCAAGAAGGTTATGAAGTGTCGGAGCCGTGGTTGTACCAGTAGATCTCTAGCTAGATGGCTCTGTCTTTTCCTTTCCGTTGAATTTTTAAATAAATGTTTAAGTTTTCCAGACAATGTTATAGTTCTTTTTATTCTGGGTTGTAATAAGAAAGCTAACTTTTAGCTTTCCGTTAAAAAAAAAAATTTTATTAAGTATTCCTTGGAATTTTAATTAAGTTGGTATTTTATTTAAATAATTTTTTGTCATTTATTTATTAACGTACCCAATTTTCGGGGCGTTACAGTAAGGCAGTAATTAGTAAAGCTTCTTTTGTTTTATTCTATTTAAAAAAAAAAAAAACAACATTGGTGAAAGTCAGTGGGGGCACGTGCTCCCACATGCCCCGGTCTAAATCCGTCCCTGCCTCGGAACTTCAGCTTATCTTAAAAACTTGAGCTTCGAAAGACCTTTCTCTCTCTAAAATATAACCCTAGCCGCCACTTTCATCTTTCTTCCTCCTTCCCCTCCCCCTCAGGCTTCGGCCACTGTGGTGGTGGGAGGAGAGGGCGATCCTCTCCCTCCTCCCTCTCCTCCTCCTCTCTCTCTTCTCTCTCCCTCTCTATCCCTTCCCCTCTCCTTCTTTTTGGCTCTCTTTTCTCCTTGTTTTTTGCAGGTTTGGAACGTGTTAGGCGTGGTGGTGCGGCTGGCGGCTACGGCGTCGTTTTGGGTCTCCTCGGTTGCTGCTTCTCCTGGCTGTTTATGAGATCCGAAATGGCGACGTCTTGGCGGCTTTTCACGGAGTGCAGCTGGCGTGGTTGTCCTCGGTTCGCGGTTTGTTGGCAGCGGTGGTAACCCCTGGATCCCTTCTATCATGCCTTTTCTCTCACCTTCCTCTCCGTCGCCTAGAACCATGGTTTCACCGGCTTCTTTGGTTCTCCATGGGTTTCATTGTTGGGTGAGTCCGCTTATGCTTAACGGCGTCGGAGGCCTCTGCCCCTGGGCTCCTATCCGGCTCTCCTCCCCCGCCAGTTCCTCATTGCTGGATGAGACTAGTTCGGGCCTAACGGTAAAGGGTGGATGAACGGGTGGGTGGTCCGGAGGTGGTGGTGTGGTGGTGTTGTGGGTGTCGGCCGGTGCTGGGTTGTGGGGTTGTAGCAGATGATAGGGTTTCCCTCTTTTTGGGCTTCAATGTTTGTATTTGGTATGCTCATATTTTTTGGGCTTCTTTATTGTTATTTGGGCTAGGCCATTAGGTGTGCTGGGCTTTGCCCTTTCAGGTGTTTTGGGCTTTGGCCCATTTGGTGTTTTAATTTCTTCAACTTCGGTTGGAGTCTCCTCCCCTCTCCCCCAACTTGATGTACCCTTGTCAAGTTTTCTAATAAAATTTATTGCCGAACAAAAAAAAAACTTTTATACACCTCTATTAATTTTGACAAAAAAATTGACTAAAAACTGAAACCTAATCACCCAGAACAAAAAATATATTTCCCAAAACAGAAAAAAATATTGAATTTCTTTCAGCTTTCTTGAATTTTTTTTTTTTGATTTCGGTTATCAATGATGGATCAAAAAATTTATACATTTCGACCAAAATCTGAAAATTTCGCTAACGAAAAGAAATAGCTAAAAATTAAGGATGTTTCATGTTAGTTTGAAACTCGACCTCAAAATGTACCGTTCACTGTGCAACCGAATTGCACATACTTATCCTATATAGGAGTAGACAAAAAGCAGTTAGAAATTCGGAGTGTGGAACTCAAAAAGTGACCGATTGTGAATCTTCTACATCTTCAGTAGTAGTAGTAGCTACAAACGTCTCTTCTCTGGTTATATTACTAGTACTTGAAGCAGACGAGCCGATCGTGTCGGGCGAAACCCCAAGCAAAAGCATCGCCTTTCTCTCGCTTCTGCTTTGTTTCCATCTTCTCAATGCTTCTAAAACCTCTTTATCCTCCATGCGTCTCTCCCGCGGTTCTTTACATACTTTCAAGGTCATGGCTTCTTGGTCATTGCTACGCTCTGTAGAACTAGAATTCTTTGCGGTTGTTATTGGGAAAATAAGCGGCTTAAAGAAACACACAAGAATTACGAGAAGCATAATGTAAATATTTATGGATGTCCACACGCAAAAGGTCCATTTCCATCTGCGCACTATCTCTTTACTCCAAGGGGGCTGGGAGTAGATGATGATCTCGGCTTCGTACAACTGCGGAACGAAAGAAGTTCCAGCCCGTGGAATCATCGATACTCTGATGATTTCAGTTCTCGGATATCCTTCCCTGTGCTTTAACATCGGAATGGTTATCTTCTCGGTTTCATCAGTTATTCCTAGCAACAACGGGATCCCCATAAGGATTGTTCGCATTAGTCGAATTGGGAGGCTCCTAAACCGCAACATGCATGGTTGGCTTGATTTGGCTATAACGTATCCATTAGTTGAAATGAGTTCTGCAGTCAACTGGATAAAACAATTCAGGAGGAACATTGATTTAATTTGCAAAACAAGAATTGCATCGAGTACAAGATTCCTATAAAGCCAAGTGCTCCATATTGTTGCAAAGGAAATTGAAATAACTTTCTTAAGGCAGCTCAAACACTACAAGAGAATCAAGATCTCCCAACGGTTTTTTTTAGTAACAGTTGGATAAATCGTACCGTTGGTATAAATTGGTTATAGTTACTAAAACAAGACTTTAGCGATGGTTTTTATTGAACCATTAGTAGATTAATGTATTCTAGTAACGGCTCAAAGCCAACCGTTACTAAATACCCTCCTCTATTAACGGTTTAAAACCAACCTTAATTTACTAAATAGGCTCTTCTTTAGGTTCTCATCATGTGTATGCTAACATAACTAAATTATAAAGACCAATTAAAAAATATCATCAATTATATCACATAATTATAAGAGGCTATAACACTCAAAAATTTATATGAAGGGTTTAATCAACTATCTAGATCGTCATGATTGTGTTGCGATCACATGGCTACTGTACATCCAATTACTGCACAAGACTTACTTTACTAAGGTTTTTTTTAAATCCAATTGAGCCAGAAATTTACATGAAAGACTTAATCAGCAAGCGCCACAAAATGAACGATCTTGATCGTCATGATTATGTAGCAGTTGAATTACTGTACATTCAACTATTGCACAAGACTCAGTTTCTATCAATTACATCTCAATGAAGGGGATCTGTAAACCCAATCGAGCCAAAAATTTACATTAATATTTTAATCAACAAGCACAATGAAATCAACGAACTCGATCATCATGATTGTGTCGCGATCATGTGGCTACTATACATCTACCTATTACACGAGACTTCAGTTTGCTATCAAACAAGTTGAACGTATAGATTCTAAAAGCCATTGCCGAGTCTATTTTTAAAATGATCGAACTGAACGGTTAGGATTCCACATTTTTTTTATTCCATCGTTCTCACCAAAATTGGAAATCATCAATAACAACCCCATGATTGAAAAATAAGACGTGTTTTGACACCATGATTGAACCAAAGGGTGCTCGAGCACCGAAGGCCACGTGGCACTCCGCCACCGAGTCTCGGGAGTCGAGGAACGAAGTCTCGGATGAGACTCGGGAAGCCAAAAGGTCAAGGGAGATCAAGCAAAGGAAAGGCAGCAGTTTGCCCAGCCTCTACTGGTACTGATACTTTATGCCGTACCGGTACCCCTGTTTCAGAAAGTTTGCCTACTGGTACCCCATAAAGTATTAGTACCGATAGACACTACAAAATTCAGCAACTTTTGTGCCCGATCCTATTTTGATTTAGGGGCATTTTAGACTTTTGCAACACTTTTTTTGGAGGCTATAAAAGCCAAAAAACATCAGATTTTAGGGTTATCTTTACTCTCTCTCTCTCTCTAGATTTTAGATTTCAATCCTCAAGAACCAAGGCTACGGCTTTCATTAATGTTGTAAATGCACTTCTAAGGTTTATAAATCTACTATTTATTTATGTTTTCTTCATGTTTCGTACTTCCATGTCATTTTCCTTACATGTTTTCTCCATTAATGAGCGAGTAGTAGCATAGGTGGAGTCATGGGATAATTATCACTCCATGACTGGGGTGATTTAATGGCTTCTCAAGTATTAGAGCTTAATTATGGGTTTGTGAATTGATAGAAACCTCTTATTTTTGGTCAAAACTTAGTTTTGTTAACTTATTTGATTAGGTGTCGAAAAATCTTTTAGCACACACAATGCTTGGAACAATGGCACTCTAGGTGTTCGATAAAATGGCCGTGAAGTTCTATCCATGAACAAACCCCCTGTCTGGTGTAAAACTCAGTTTTCATCGCTAAACCTTCTTGGTGGGATCGATCGTCTTTGATTCCCACTTGAGTTATCATGAGAAGCGTTAAATTGCCCAAGGCATGGGTGATTTAAACCCTTAGACTTCACGTAATACCCCATGTTTGGGGGTAGATGGTGTTTGGTCCCACATTGGTTGTTTACATGAGTGATCTTGGGCATATAACAAACCATGTAAGAGACTACTAGTACCTTGGGCTTAAGCATTTTAGGCCATGTGGTGTGGCTTGTGGATCAAATCAAGGTATTGGGCCAGTGGTCTACATGAGGCGTTACAAATGGTATCAGAGCCCTGCCCTGGTCCAAGTGGTGGGTAGGATGCGATCTGCTACCACGGACACCAGGGGAGGTTGCTGGGACTATGCAACGAGGACGTTACATCCATAAAGGGGGAAGATTGTAATACCCCATGATTGGGGGTAGATGGTATTTAGTCCCACATTGGTTGTTTACATGAGTGATCTTGGGCATATAACAAACCATATAAGAGACTACTAGTACCTTGGACTTAAGCATTTTAGGACATGTGGTATGGCTAGTGGTCTACATGGGGCGATACACTTCACCCTTTTTTTAAAACTCCATTTTCAAACCATATAGAGGTAGAAAGAGAACCACAAACAAATCCATTCTTAAAAGTTGGTCGTCTTAATGCCGAAATTCTCATCGCAAGTGAAATTCTCATGCCGGTAGAATTTCGTCCATGTGGACTCGACCCCGGTCTTCCGGGTGCCGACCTAGTCCTACGCTTGGGGTGTCCTACTCTACAACACAACACTAGGTCGAAAGCAGAGGGTAACAAATCGTATATTTGTTTTCTCATTTTCAGCTGTGCACATCAATGTTTTATTCTTTGCTATGTAACATTTAGAATTGTTTCACAGATGATGAAAGAGGACCGTTCTAACTCTCTCATGAAGCACATGAATGAGGTCCAGTTTTACCCTGTTTATATATATATGATAATATAGAAGAATCAGTGGAAGATATCTATTTTGATGGAGGACGTTATTAAATGAGAACTTATGATAGTTTTTGTCATTTTTGTTTAGACAAGTCTAAGGCAAAGTATACCTTTTGAATGATTTTTGTTGTGCTAGGTACGAAGGGAGATTAATTTGATGTACTCCCTCCGTCCCTTATTGGGTCTCTTTACCTTTTTGAACGCCTCAAAGAATTGTTTATATCTCATAATCTATGATGTTTTTTGTCATTCCAACAACTTTGTTTAATAAAACTAATTGACATCTATCAAACAAGATCCATATTGAATATAAAAAACGTAATAATTTAAAAATTATAGGCAATTATTTGAGACGTCCAAAAAAAGAAAGAGGGCCCACAATATGGGACGGAGGGAGTACTATTTACTTTTGACAATTTCATGTGAGGGTTTTTTGAATTATGATATCAAGGTTTATTTTTGAATGAAATTGCAATACCTAGACTTTTAGCATTATGGACATTTAATACTCCCTCCGTCCCGAAAAGTTGGACCATTTTCGGGAATCCAACTTTTCTTTCTGGTACATAATTATTACATTGTCCAGATTTTTCTTTTCCAAAATTACCCTTAACATTATTTTGTACTAGTACTTGTCGTGAGGTTCTTTTGGTGCAAACATGGTTTTAAATCTCAGTTTTGTGACACGTAACAGTAACAGTTTTGGTGTAACAATTTCGGCAGTATCGAACGTTACGTAACGGGAATCGGGTGTAATGGTTGTGAATTTGCTAAAATCATTAGCAACACCTATAAATTCAATGGTACACATTAATTTTATCTCATTAACTTATTTGTCACATTTTAGCTAGTATTTTGATAACCCGTAACGCATTTTATTCTTTTTACAGTTTATGAAAATTAAAATCTGGATTAAATCATTAAGAGTACAATATGTGACAAAAATAAATAAATAAATACTAACAGCTACTACTCCCTCCGTCCCTAAACTTTTGACCTTTTTGGGATTGCGTGCCATTTTAAATTGCTTATATCTTTTTATTTATAACGTGTTACGTGATTTTAAAAACTTTGTTTAATAGAACTAATTAAAATCTATCAAACAAGATCCATATTGCATATTTTTTGACATTTACATTGAAAGATATAGACATTTGAAAATGACACACTGTCCAAAAAGTGTCAAAAGTTTAGGGACGGAGGGAGTACTACCTATTGTCCACCCACTCCCTCAATTAAGTTGCACACTGCCACATACCCTGCCAAAGCACGTGAGTTGTCCTTTGTCCAGAGGAACTTATTTCTCTCTCACTTGTACTTTGCCTCTTCATCTTCTTCAAAAGAGAGAAAATAAATAAGGGAAGAGCTCACTCCCACACACATTACCAGATCTAGATCGAGAACATTCAAGGCCAAAATAATTTTTTTTTTACCATGTATCTTTAGATTCTCTCTCACCTCTCTCTCTCTCTCAACGTTTGAAAGTGAAAGACGTGATGTTTGAACATGCAGCCACTTTATGCCGGAGGCCGTCTAATGATAAGCGGAGCATAAAAGCCAATGCGTTTATTCGACGGTACAGTTCGTCTATCAGAACTCGTCTACTCTATTGCTATTTTCGTTCGAGAAAATCACCACAATCCACCGAACTGGTCTGAACCAGCCAGTAAAGGCTCGAAAAATCTGTTACACCCCGTTACGTAACAGAAACCGGCCGGTTTGCCTGCGATTTTAACCTCACACCGCTATACCGGTTTGTAACCATAGACCTTCGAAACCTATTACGAACCAATCAATCCGGTACGTATCGGCCGGTATTTGAATCTATGGGTGCAAAGCCAAACCTTTCCTACCTTTACTTTCTAAATCTGCTTGTATTAAACGGGATGGCTTCACTTCCCACTAGAAAAGCGAAATTATCTCCACATATTTAGGCGGTAAAATAACATTGTTCAAAATTTTGTCAAGCTGTTTTCCCCAAAAGAGTAAAGAGCAGAATGGAAAATATGTTAAATTTGGATGTCATTTCGTAAAGGGACATGGATTATGGGACAACCAAAAATAGAATAATGACCTAACTTTTCGGGACAGAGGGAGTAATAGTTTCTTATATATATATATATATGGTCCCATTCTAATCCGGATCTCCCGTTTCCGGACCTCCATGATCCAAACTTTTTTTTAACGATGCGAAAACTGCTTGGATCAAGCCCTTCCCGGTATTTTTTTTTGAAGATTTCCCGTGTGGACCCTTGAAAACACCTTCTGAACACATTGGACGGCTCGGATTTTCCATTTGCAACACAAAAAAAAATTAATTTTTTCTTATTCTCGGGAGGTTTGGACTAGAAAATTTGCGTATATATATATATATATTAAAAAGAAAGGGGGGTCTATAGCAACGATTTTAAGTGTTCCTATGGCCGCTATAAAAAAAACAAATCAGGGTCTATAGCAACGGTTTCAAGTGTTGCTGAAATCCAACAATGGTAAGTGTCAAAATTGGGGGGTGGCAATGGTTGTAGGCGTTACTAAAACAACCGTTACTAGAAAGAATGGTGGTACCAACGGTTGACAAAAGCGTTACTAAAACCCTACAGTGACGGATATATCGTAATGCTTCACCAAACGTTTTTGAAACCGTTGGTATATGTTATTCGGGTTTTAGTAACGGTTTTACGTATCTTCTGTGACTGTCTCAACCGTTGGGAGACCACGATTTTCTTGTAGTTAAAAAAAAGGGGTAAATTTCACTGACCTCCCTGAGGTTTCTGACAAATACACTGACCTCCTCTTCTTTCTGAAATTCCACTACCCTCCCTTACTTTTGAAAATAATTGTCACTTACCTCCCCTGCAGTTTTTTTTTCGCCTAACAGTGTTAATTTTGTTGGTGAAATGGCGTTAACGCCCTTAAATTTGAACTTAGCTTTATTTTTTTCCTTATTTGAGATTATATTGCATAAAAATTTCGAAAGGCATAAAAGAAATATCTTAATTATATACTTTTTCTTAGAACTTTCTTTTCTTTGACACAAAATTATTATTATTTTTAATATTTTACTTTCAATTAGGTATATTTTCTCATTTTGATAATAAAAAAAAGAATATCAATAATCGCATAAGCCCACTGCTTGCATTGATGGTTTTATTTATTTTTACTTTTTTACGTTTCCTTTCCTTTAAGGAGAAAGAAGCATTTCGCACCAAAAAGAAAAAAAAAATTAATAGCACGAAATTTTTTGGATAATTTTTTACGCCTATTCAAGGATCCAATTTAAAAAAAAAAAGTCTACTTCTTTACCCAAAAAAAAAAACTCATCAGTACATTGATTTATATGCACGCAAAAATAATGTACTTATGAGTTTTTTTTTAAAAAAAATTAGAGTATTTTTTCTCTAATTGTTTTCTCAATGGGATACTTGAATTGGTGCCAAAAATAAATTTCAAAAAAATTTCATGCTAATAGTTTAATTTTTGGTGCAAAATGTTTAGTTATCCTAAAAGGGTGTGCATATTTGGGATGGAGGGAGAATAACTTTGCCAAAAGCAATAAAATGATGCTGTAACACCCCTACTTAAGCAGATAAATATTATTTTAGACCATTATTACCTCTAATGCAAAAAAAAAAGAAAAAAGTGTGGGCTTAGATGATCATTGATACTCTTGTTTTTATTATCAAAATGTGAAAATCTATCTAATGGGAAGTAAAATATTAAAAATAATAATAATTTTGTGTCAAAGAAAATAAAGTTCTAAGAAAAAAGTAAATAATTAAGTTATTTTTCATGCCTTTTGAAATTTTTACGCAATATAATCTCAAACATGCCAAAAAAAAAAAAAAGAAGCTAAGTTCAAATTTAAGGGCATTAATGTCATTTCACCAACAAAATTAACACCGTTAGGTGAAAAGTAACGGCAGGGGAGGAAGTGACAATTATTTTAAAAAGCAAGGGAGGGCAGTGGAATTTCAGAAAGAAGGGGGAGGTCAGTGTATTTGTCATAAACCCTAATGTCAGTGAAATTTATCCAAAAAAAAAATAATTCTTAAGGTTGTTCATTTTGTGATCGGACGACCATTAAGCCCTATGCTTGATATCTAGTGGACAAACCCAAGTGACCCCAAGAGTTTAAACATTATAAATAAATTAATAAGAACCATTATGCTAGTCCAATTTGATAGGCTAATAAGTACTCCTCTTTGTTTGTCAATCATTGGTATCATGATTATGTTGATTGATTGTCTATTCAGACCATAAATAGCACCATTTCGGGATGTCCAAAATTGTTAGTCGTTTTTGAAAAGTCAAACAAAAAACTGTTTAGATTTCCAAAACTAACCCTCATAAATTTTTAAAATAATATAAAAGTGGGGAAAAAAACAATAATGGAAAATGAAACTAAAATTTACGAGGCATGATTTAAATGGATGTCATCCCATAAGGGACCAGCAAAACGGGACGAAAGGAGTAGAAAACATTATAAATATATTGGGACACAAATGCAATTAAAACTTCTTTTAAGGGATGCTAGTCCCCGGCACCAACGCTGCTCCGCACCACAACTGCATGCAGATAGAGAGCCAACAAAAACATTTGACTATTTAGAGGCGCAATGTCCATCCACATCCGGACTACAGATTCTCAATCCCATACACTGAATGAACTAGATTACCCACTTTCTTTGACGAATAATATGAATGAAAAAATTAGTTGTTAAAGGATAGAAAATTGCTCTCCCCCGTTGAAATCAATTTTTTCTAAAGGTTTTGTTAATGTGTGCCCAATACGTACACAATAACCACAAAAAAAAACACATACATCAATACACATTTTACATTTTTCAATACACTTTCACATATTCCTATACACTTATCACAAATTTCAATACACTTTTTCAACCTTAACATGTGCGTAATGTGCTGACATTAACATTTTCTAGATGTTATGTTTTGGAGCCATCTATCTTTAAATTGAGGATTTTGACCCCTCCTAAGGTCTCTAATTCAAATGCTCTAACCAGTAAGTATGTGAAGCGGATGTGGGAGAGGTTGTAATGATTAATCCGAAGTGTGCTCTAGCTTGTTCGGTACAAAAGAAAGATACAGATGATTGAGAGAGAGAGAGAGAGAGAGAGTGACGAGGGAGGGCATACCTGGAAATTCCCAATTTGTAGATTAAAATCAGATTCAGGCAGCAAAAGAAACAAAGAAACATAGAAGGTGTGTCCAACCGGCACAAGTCGACCCATCTTCTTTTTCCCGTAGGAAGTGACCATAAACCCTCCTTCATCCCGACAGCCGCCATCGTGAAACGAGCAAACGGCAGTCGGATGAACATCAGTGTAATCAAAGCACAACTTCTCTCTAACAAACACCGGCTCTTCCACCCACAGATGCACCAACACAAACCCCAACACAATTGCCAAACCCATCACCAGTGTCACAACCACGCATGCATACACAGCCCCCAAAAACCCAACCCCTACCTTCTTCACCAAGACTGTTAAACTTTTATTAGCCACCACCGAGGCTGGGAATAGGATTACTCTCCCGGCGACACGGACCGTGGATTCAATGCTCCCTTTCGCCTCTTCCGCACGGTGGATGGACTCGGAAACCAGAGAGTGGAGGAAGAAGAGGGGAGATAGAATGAAGATAGATACGCAGGTGGTTATGAAGTGTGTTAATTGGAAGCATGTTAGTTTTGTGAGACCCCAGAAGATTGATATAGGGTTTGGTATTGGTATATTACTACCTGGGAGGTAGTAGGAGGAGGAGGAGAAGTCTTCAACCACCACCTTCTCTTCCTTCTTTTCCATATCCTTGGTTGCTGATGCGATACCTTTTTCGTTTCAGTGGGGTTAGCATATAATGGAGAGAGAGAGCGAGAGAGAGAGAGAGAGAGAGTTTGTTTATGTGAATTGGCTATTCGAGCTCCACCTGTATATGCATGCGGAGGAGATGAGTACGAGGTGGTGATGGCACGTAACATAGACGGCGTGGACACTTGTTGCCAGCTCTAGGCCTAGGCCAAGGCCAGGTTTTTTTGGTTTTTTTAATTTTGTCTTTATTCAATTTTTTTTTGCATTTATTAGTTTTCGGTTGATTTTTTGTAGTTTCTTGGCTTGCCTCGACGAGTTATTATTCAATGGTTCTGAGGCCGCATCACCATTATCTATCTTATATTTTCGTAGACTTTATACACTCTGGCCTCCTTTGGGTAATAACCCAATAATCCGGATTATTGGATTATTCGTTTGTCCTTATTCAATTATTTTTTGCATCCGTTAGTTTTGCATTAAAATTTTGTAGTTTCTGAATTCCTCTCGACGAAATGAATCTAACAATTATAAAATTATGGTCAAAACTCAAATTTTTTTGAATAAAACCAAAATAAGTGGATTATTGGCCCAATAATTCACCTATTTTGACTTTATTCAAAAAATTTAAAAAGTGTCTTGAAGAAAGGTGGTGTAACGGTAGGCCGAAATTTTAAAAAGTGTGGGAAGAAACGTTCGTGAATAATTTTTTCCCAGGTAGGTCGGTCACATCCACCAACAATGATGGTTTTAGAAATTTTCTAGAGGGGTCACACCCTGTCAGGACCGGCCTTGTACATTTTGAAGGCCCTCCGGATACTCACACCAATTTTTATTATTCAATTTTAATATAAATAATATATAGGGGCGCATTCCAATAACGGATCCTTATTTGAGTTTCCATGAGAACCTAGGGATATTTTTAACTTTTTGGACCAAATTTCGACGATCCAAACTGCTCAATATTTTTGAAATGTGTTTTTAAGTGCCCTTTCTAGAAATCTAAAAAAAAAAAAAATACCCGGAAAGACTTGATCCAGTCAATTTTCGATTAAAATCATATATGTACAGTTTTTATCCAAAACTGATCAGATCAAGCCATTTCGGGTATTTATTTTTGGAGATTCCTCGCGGGGTACCTTAAAAACACGTTTTAAAAACATTGAGTAATTCAGATCATCAAAATTTAGTCCAGAAAGTAAAAAAAATACCCCTAGGTCCGCATGAAAACTTAAATAAGGGTCCCTTATTAGAAGTTTATCTTATATATATATATATATATATAGAAATGTTCCAGTCCACTACTCTTACCATCCACACCGTCCACACCTTTCATTTTCCGATCAAATTTTGATGATCGGAACCAACCAATGTGTTTTAAAACGTGTTTTTAAGGGTCCCTACGAGAAATCATAAAAAAAAACGAAAAGGGCTTCATCCGAGTAGTTTTCGATTAAATACAGTTTTATCGAAAACTGCTCGGATGAAGCCTTTCCCGGTCTTTTATTTTTTCTTTTTTTTTATGATTTATCGTAGAAACCCTTAAAAACACGTTTTAAACACATGGGACGGTTCTAATCATCAAAATTTGATCGAGAAATGCCTCGTCCGGACAATCCCGGACCGTAACTATCCCGAACTGGATAGTTACTCTATATATATAACAAATATCCAATAAAGGCCCCCTTTAACTCAACAGTGCGAGATTTTTTGATTGGGATCAAATTTCGATGATCCGAACAATTAGATGTGTTTAAAACGTGTTTTTAAGGTCCCATGCGAGGATTTAGTCAAAAAATATAATAAAATACTCGGAAGGGCTCGATTTGAACCGTTTTCAATAAAATGTGTATATGTATATTTTTATCGAAAACTGCTTGGATCAAGCCATTTCGGATATTTTCTTGTTGAAAAATCCTCGCGATGGACCTTAAAAACACGTTTTAAACACATCTAACGGTCCGGATCGTCGAAATTTGATCTCAAACAAAAAATCTCACACTGTAGCCTATATAAGGGAGTCCTCATGGGATGCGCTCTCTTTCTCTCTCTCTCTCTCTGTATATGTATATATATATATATATATATATATATATACATATATGATAAGTTTCCTATGAGGGCTTTCTCACAAAAAAAATGCAGGAAAACAGTTGTGAGATGTTGGATCCCGTGAAGGGCATAGGATCCAACGGTCCACAACTATTTTTCCGCACTTTTTTGTGAGGGAGCCCTCACAGAAAATTTCTTATATATATATACTCCATCCGTCTCAATTTGCTTGCCCCTTTTGGGGAAGTGAGTTTTTAAGGAGTTTGAAAATTTTGTATTGTCTTTTATAGTTTGCCTTAAATACAGTCAATATTACTTGGCCAATTTTGTGGGGCTAATCTTTTATATGAAACTCAAAACATATGCAATATGGATCTTGTAAGAGGGGAAAAACTCACTGAAGTTATTTCCTTGCTCTTAGGAGATCAAATCCTCTGCGAATGGAGCAACCTTGATCGTGCAGCACGAACAAACCGACAGAGCACCCCTGCCTCTAGGTGGCAAGGGCTCTCCGATGCTTAAGTTAGTATGGACGAACTGGAGGTTAAGTTTAACGTTTGTATGAGTATGAGAGTGGGTTAAAGCATACCCCTTGTGTTTAGGATTCATTCTCTTATATAGGCGATTATCTTGCACTTACATTCCCTATGGAATTCTTCTGTATTTGAAATCCTTCCAAGCTTAGGATTCTTTCTCAATGGGCAGCATAGCCTGCATGATTCTGGATTCCTTATTCGATAAGGATTCTTGCCAAGTTGGTCATATCTTGCTCGTTCAGAGCCTTACCCTTCACGGGAGTTTGCTCCTTATTTGGTATGTTTACTGGCTTTCCATCCCTGAGTAAGATTGTACTTATCTTCACAAGCTCAATCGATTCTGGGAATATCTTCGAATATTCCCTCCTTTCCTTATCTTCGCAAGGAAAGTCTGCTTCTATGGTTTATCCCTTGCTGGGCCGTTCTAACTGTATTGTCCCACGAGCAGGCTCGTAATTGCTAATATTGAGTTATGGGCTTGGTGGTCGTCCACGTTCTATATCATGCTACTTACCACGTGCATGGATACGTGGTTGTTTGGACGAGCTTCTTTGTACAACGTCTATGGTTTCGGGAAAACACCCCACACAATTGCTCCCTAGCTTTTGGTCGTCCATGCATATTCGCACATGACGAGCTAAAGCTAATCAATGAGTAGTTTCTTCCATATTTTATCTTTTCGTACCGTTGTTACGCTTCGCACCGATGTGCTTGCCACGTGTCAGCTGCCGCGCAGTCTTTCCAAGTGATAAGTCTGTGCCTACTGGCGTGAGCGTAACTTCTAAGGCACCTTTTCGTCCTCCGGGTGGCTTGAATCATTAGACCCTTTTAATTTTTGATTTGACGTTTCCCACCTTTCTATGAAAAGGCATGAGGGACCAAACGCCGTCGTTTTTGATGATGTAATCAAACACTACTTTGAATTCGAGAACGTATAAGACGTTTCCTTAACCCTTTTTCTTTTCATATTCATGTGTTTTTTAGGAGAGTTATACTGTTGAGAGCACCATTGTCTTCGTATCCTTAGAGTTGCCCTCTTTACAACCTTCCCCTTCATTCTCCACCGGAAAAAATCTTCTCTCTAGCCGTCGTCAGGTGCCTATAAGTTTCTCGTACAGTTGTTTCTAGGGTTTTCTGGGCTTGTATTGTCTTCCACAATGAGTAGGTTTAAGAGTCTATCCCTGATGACGTCAATCTCGCCCTTGCCCCTTCTGGTGCCGATACCCATGATCAAATCAAGGATAGGATTCACGTTCCCCTTTTGGCCGTTGTGGAGGGAGGCCTTAGGTTTCCCTTCCACCCTTTTCTGGTCGAAATCTGCAATATCTGTTGTTTAACCCCTCTCCAACTCTGCCCCAACTTTTACCTTGTGGTTATGGGAGCGGTGGCCCTGAATAACCTTCTGGGAACCAACTTGGGATGGTACGATATCCTCCGCCTTTATAGCGTTTGCCCCACCACCTATGGGACTTATTATCTCAAGATTCGGGACAAGGAGCGTTGTTTGGTGACTGATCTTCCCAACTCTTGTCGTGGGGAGAACGATGATTTCCACATTGTGACTGAAAACTTCTTGCCCAGGGATGAGGAGGGCAATGTTGTGGGGCCTCCTTGCCCCCACCCCCACACTTTTGGGCGTACACGTTAGTTTCTTCTTTTTGTCTTTGTTAATTCGTTTGCTTCAGTAATTTCTTCCATGTTGCTTACTCTGTCTGTTCCTTTGCTTCAGTAATTTCTTCCATGTTGCTTACTTTGTCTGTTCCTTTTTGTTTCTGCAGCGGAGAATATCAACGAGGGCCATCTGGTGGTGCACGACGGTGTCCACCTTCTTGACATTGAAAGGGTGCTTAAGTTTCCAGGCATAAGGGGTATTGATCCTGAAGGGCTAGGCAGGGTTGCACACATTCTGTTGAAGTACAATCCCTCCTACCGTGGTGGTGTTCGTGTTAGTGAAACTTCATCCGTTGCTAGGCGTTTGGGTAGGGGAAGAGGCCATATTGGGGTAAGATGTTCTTCTACTGAAAGGCTTTTTCTGCATAATCAAATTATCCACATTTCTCGTACGAACAATTATCTTGGAATTGACTTTTCTTGTGAAAATATTCAGAGTGAATTGTCTGGAGAGAGTACTAGCAATGTGCCTTTGAGAGACCGTTCCCCTGTTTCAAACATGCCGAGAGTTGTGCCTGACTTTTCTGATCTCATTACCCTTGATGATGATGAATCCTTGTCGTCTTTCTTGATCCTCTGGGTGCTTCTTCTTCTGGTCCCCCTCCTCCCCCTCCCGAGCAAAGAGGGTCTAAAGTTGCTCTGGAGAAGAGGCCAAGGGAGGAGACCAATCCTGATCCCAATCCTACTCAACAGCGTCGTTGTACTATCAGGAGCTCTTCTGCCCAACAATCTCCCCCAACATCGGAACTTGAGCCTGAGTTGGCTGTGTGGAACCCTCATCTACGTCGTGGCACCCATCTAGTCTTGTCTACTGATAGTTGTGATAATGCAGAGGTTGCCCTTGCTGTTGGACGAGTTGTATTTCTGTTTGGGGATGTTGAGAGGGGGGCTGGGTCCAGTTACCTTAAGCTTTTGAAGATTGACTTCCAGCACCATATCAAGGTATGAGTTTTGTGATTCTGTCCTTATGACACTTTCTTGTGAGAAATTCTTTCTTCCAAGTTGACGAGTTGATCTGTTTTGGTACATTGTAGTCTATGCAACTCATGTACGTCGCTTGCAATCATGCTTCCAAGGATAACATAACCATTACTAATGTCAACGTGAGGTTGAAGACTGAGAATGACGAGCTGAGGACCAGTGCCAATCGCTTGATCAATGCCAATCAGCTGATGACCAGTGAGAATGAGAAGTTGAAAGAAGAACTGGCTTCACTGAAGCGTCATGTGGGCGAGTCTAATCGTAACTTCAATGAAGCCATGGCCAGGTTGGGACTCTTGGAGACAGAGCTGTCCAATCCCCAGAAGAGCAAGGCGAACCTGGAAGCCGAACTGGCTGTTGCTCATGTGTCCTCTGACTAGGCTTATAATCAAGGAGTGAATGATACGAAAATGACGTTCAAGGCCCAGATGCCGCAATTTGTAGACTTGTTCTTTGCCAGAGGCTAGAAGGCTTGCCTGACCAAGCAAGATGTTGACAAGAGAGATTCAATCTGGACTGAAATTAACTACCCCAGACGTAGGGATGCTGCTTCCCAAGGTGTTGCTGTGCCCAATCAATGTTTAGTTGTTGACCCTAGCCAGAAGGAAGCTAGTGGCAACACATCCGCCCCTGACGAGCAGCGGGTCGAGCTCCCCTCTTCTGGTACTGTTGAGGATTCTGGTAACATTTTTGCCACTGAGGTCCATGAGGCCTAATGAAGAGGCCTTGTGCCTGTTTGACTTGCTTCGATCATAGTTCTTGACATTTCCAGACTTCTAATGATACTTTAACACAAGTTTTGGTCTCGTGCCTTGCGTGGTGATTTGGACAAGTGACCCTGCGTGGTCATTTTTTGAAACTACAATAATTACACCCTTCGTGGTGTTTAGGTGGGTTGAGATTTTGGTTGCCCGTTGGTATGGCTTTGACTTTGTTTATGGTAACTTTGCATATTCTGAGTATTCAAGTTTGCTTCTTAGGTACAACAACTATTGAATCATTTGTTTCCCATACATGTATAGAGGTTACAAGTTTTAGCCAAGTTACCTTGTATCTGACTCTTTTTCTGCCTCAACTGGTGGTCTGGACCTCAGACCCTTATCGTCTCGATTTGAGATGTCCATTTGGAACCCAGATGTTCCTGTATTTAATCAAAGTTGTGTAGGACATGTCTCTGTTTTGAGTAACACTTTGGTTAAGGTATGTCGGTAAACAATATTTGATGCTAGGTTTAGATATGTTCGCACCTAACCAGGAATGTGCAATACTTAGTGCAAGGTCTAGGCATGTTCACGCCTAACTATGGATGAGTTAAGCATATTCGCGCCTAACCATGGACTAGTTTAGGCATTCGCGCCTAACCATGTACGAGGCCATGGACGTGCAATATTCGCTGCAAGGTCTAGGCATGTTCGCGCCTAACCATGGACGAGTTTAGGCATATTCGCTCCTAACCATGGACGAGGCCACAGACGTGCAATATTCTCTGCAAGGTCTAGGCATGTTCGCGCCTAACCATGGACGAGTTTAGGCATATTCGCGCCTAACCATGGACGAGGCCATGGACGTGCAATATTCGCTGCACTAGGATTGATTAAGTGTGTAATGCCCCCAATATGGGGTTGGTCGTGCAATCAAAACCCATATTTACTCAAGATAAAGTGATGCAAAATTTCAAAGAGGAAAAGAATCAGATGGTTTTATTCGCAACCATAGTAGTCTTGCTACTTTATTCTCAATAAAGGTAGAAAGCTGATTTTAAACATAAAATCCTACTTAGCCTTTCAGGGCATTATTGCAAACGAGAGAGGAAAAAATAGAGAACATCTAAGGAAAAATTTCATGAGGTTCTAGATATTCCAAAGGCGGGGGACCGAGTTCCCATCCAGATCTGCAAGTTTGTAAGCTCCAACTCCTGCTATGCCAACCACTTTGTAGGGCCCTTCCTAGTTCGGCCCAAGCTTTCCGTCGGATGCCTTTTTGGTATTCCCTACCACTTTTCTCATCACGAGATCCCTTGTTTCAAATTCACGGGGGTGGACTTTCTTGTTGTAAGTCCTGCTAAGCTGTTGCTGATAGGCTGCCAATGTGACAAGAGCCCTTTCTCGTCGTTCTTCTACGAGTTCTAAATTCGTTGCCAGGGTTTGGTTGTTCCCACCAGCTTCCACTAACGCCGTTTTGTTTGTTGGCAACCCTACTTCGAGGGGGATCACAGTCTCAGAGTGGTTTTGAACTCCCACAACACTATTGGGAGTTCGTTCGGCCAGCTCCCCTTTTTCTTCTCCAATCTTCGCTTAATCCTTTTGAGGATCTTTGTTGGAGGCTTCTGCCTGTTCGTTACTCTGAGGATACGCTGGTGTAGAGTAGTAATTCCGTATCTCGTGCTGGGCGCAAAAAGCTTCAAACTTTGGTCCAAACTGTCCTCCATTGTCTGAAATTATGCAGTAGGGTACCCCAAGCCTTGTTATGATGTTCTGCCAAACAAACTTCTCCACATTTTTTCAGTAATTTTGGCAAGTGGTTCCGCTTCAATCCACTTTGTGAAATAGTCAGTTCCCATGAGCAAGAACTTTCTTCTGCCCATTGCCATGGGCAAAGGTCCTATGATATTTAGTCCCCATTGGGAGAATGGCATTGGCTGGTAAGGGGTTGCAAATCTTCTGTTGGCGACAGGATTATTGGCTTGAACTTGCTGACATTTCTCGAAACTTCTGACGAACACCTTTGCGTCTTCCTGCATGTACGACCACCAGTATCCTTGGGTTAGGGCCCTGTGTGCTATTGACCATCCCCCTGCATGTCCGCCGCACGTCCCGGCGTGTATTTCATGCAAGAACCTTTGTACCAATGATGAGTGTACGCAAAGTAGGTAAGGGCCATGATAGGATTTCTTGTACAACTTCCCTTGTGGCGAGAGCCAGAAACGAGCAAATTTCAGCTTGATCTTGTAGGCTTCCTTTTTATCCTTAGGTAGGACTTCATCCTGTAGATACGCGATGATTGGATCCATCCAACTTATGCCCAGATCCGCATTCATGTTGGTTTCTTCTTTCTGTTCTATGCTGGGTTTAACAAGATACTCCACTGCCACCGTGCGTTTGAATTCTGTGGGCAGTGCTGAGGACAAGCATGCCAACAAATCTGCATGAGGGTTTTGTCCCGACATGATCTGTTCTATCCTTGCTTCTTCAAATTCTGCCATCACACTCTGTGAAGCTTTGGCGTAGGTTGCCATCTTTTCGTTTCTTAGGGCATATTCCCCATTTAGTTGATTCACCACTAGCTGTAAGTCACAAAAGATCTCCAACTTATTGACCCCAAGGGTCCTTGCACTTTTGAGCCCAATCAATAGGGTCTCGTACTCTGCTACTTTGTTCGTCGCGCTGAATCCCAAATGAACGGATTGTTCAAGCATCAGGCGTTTCGGGGAGGATAACACAATTCCTGCCCCTGAACCTTTATTGCACGCTGATCCGTCAACAAACAACTGCCATCCTTCCTCACTTTGATTGTCCTGTTGAGCGCTTGGTTCATATTCGCGAACCGACGGAGCCTCAACTTCAATTGGGGTGAACTCAGCTACGAAGTCTGCCAAAACTTGGCCCTTGATGGCCGTTCTGGGTTGGTAATCAATGTTGTACTGACTGAGTTCTACTGACCAAGTGGAGATTCTCCCAGAGAAGTCTACTTTTCGAAGCAGCGCCTTCAAAGGGAATTTAGTATAGACAGTGATGGGGTGCTCTAGGAAATAGTGTGGCAATTTCCGTGAAGCCATAATCAGAGCTTTGTCGAGCTTTTCTAGTGCGAGGTATCTGGTGTGTGTGTCCAGGAGAGTCTCACTTACAAAGTAGACTGGCTTTTGTTCCATATCCTCCATTTGAAGGAGGGCTACACTAATTGCATGCTTTGACACAGCTAGGTAGAGGATCAACCGTTCGTTGTTCTCAGGTTTTGATAGCAACGGCGGGGATCCAAGATACTTTTTGAGGTCTTTGAAGGCCTCCTCTTGCTCTGGGCCCCACTCGTATCCCTTCCTCTTCTTTAGCAATTGGAAGAAAGGCCTGCATCTATGCGACGAGCTGCTTATGACCTGGTTTAGTGCTGCCGCCATGCCTGTCAACCTCTGTACTTCCTTGGTTGTCTTTGGGCTTTCAAGTCTTTGGAGAGCTGTAATTTGATCTGGGTTGGCCTCAACACGTTCCGTGACCAAATGGCATAGGAACTTCCCTGAACTTACACCAAATGCACATTTTGAAGCATTTAATTTTAACTGAAATTGTCGCAAGATATCAAAGGTTACCTTTAGGTCTGCTATGTGATTGGCCTTCTCTTTGCTTTTCACCACTATGTCGTCTATATAGACCTCCATGGTGTTTCCGAGCAGATTTTTGAACATCAAGGTTGCCAATCTCTAATATGTGGCTCCAGCGTTTCAGAAGCCAAAGGGCATGACCTTGTAGCAGTATAACCCTCTCGGGGTGATAAACGACTTATTCTCCTCATCTGGTTCATACATTGCAATCTAGTGATACCCCTATAGGCGTCATGAAAACCCATTCGTTCGTACCCAACAGTTTCATTAACGAGCTAATCAATTCTGGGCAAAGGGAAACAGTCTTTGGGACAGGCCTTGTTTAGACTGGTGAAATCCATGCATACTCTCCATTTCCCATTCTTCTTCTTGACGACGACTGTGTTCGACAGCTACTCGGGATAATTCACTTCTCTGATTGCTTTGGCTTCCAAGAGACGATCAACCTCTTCATTGACTGCTTCTGCATGCTGGGGGCTGACCTCCTAGTCTTTTGGATCACTGGCTTGTGCTGGGGGTCCACGTTCAGATGATGGTAGATTATATTGGGGTCTATGCCTGGCATCTCTTGGGGCGTCCAAGCAAATACATCAACATGCATTTTGAGGAATTGCACCAGCTCTTCCTCCTCCTGCTTGTGAAGCCTTTTTCCTATCAGAAAGTACCTTTCCGAGTCTTGGTCGTTCAGCTGAACCTTTTTCAGTCCTTCCACGGTTCTTTGTGTCGGGTTTCCTCCAACGTCTTCCAGTGTAGGTTGATCGGGTACTTCGACAGATTGGACAAGGTGTGCCTTGGCGGCTTCCTTGATTGTTGAAGCCAAACACTGGTTGGCCATTTTCTGGTTACCCTTAACGTGCTCAATACCTTCTGGCCCCAGGAATTTTATCATCTGATGGTAAGTTGATGAAATTGCCTTCATTTTATGCAGCCAAGTCCGTCCAATGATGGCATTGTAGGAGGACCGGACGTCGACTACCAGGAATTCTGTCTTCAACACCACGGAACCTGCTCGTACACATAATGTTACCTTACCCAAAAGCTAGACCAGCTACGACCCAAATCCAATAAGGGGGGGGTATGGCTTCTCTCCAAATTTGTCCTTGGCAACTCCATTTTCTTGAAGGTGTCGAAATACAGGATCTCGGTGCAGCTCCCCTGGTCCACCAGTATCTTCTCAACATCGTACTCCTCTAAACGTAGGGTGACGACCAAAGCATCATTGTGTGGCAGCGTTACCCCATCCAGGTCCTCGTCCGTGAATCTGATTGGCTGCGTGGTGGCTTCTCCCCCCCAGGCCTCTTCATGCCTAGCTTGTACACATGCTTTGCATGCCCATTCTGCCGTTGCACGTACCTTATCTCACTTTCAGTATAGGGGGTTGCATGGCCTTGGATCATTTGGATTAGACCTTTGTGTGGACGGCCCGCGGATGGTTCGGTTTAGCATTTGAAAAGATTGTGATTGTTAGAGTCGCCACCCGGATTTGAGGTCCGAATCCGAGAAACCGATAAAAATATGACTCGTTTGCCCATTTGAAAAAGATTTCACTGATCATGGCAGAACCAAAGATTTCTCGGTTTCAGGGGTTTGGTTACGAGAGGGGAAGGGTTTTATGGCACCCCTCTCGCCCGGTCCATGAACCGGTCTCTACTCGACATTTTGTGGGATTTTGAAAATGTTTGAAATTCGATTTATCCATGAAAATAGGGAATCGGGGATGGGAATCACATAACAACAATATATACAGGAGATACGATTCTACGGTGGATGCTTGTGCACGTGATCTACATGGGTGGTGATGACTACAATAAAGGAAATCACTACAAGTATTTACAAGAAATAAGAAATAACAGAAACTGTACAACAACTCAAGAAATTGTGAACATGAGACTTAATAAACTGACTTGCAATCTGAATCCCAGAATAGGGATTGAGCGCTCAAGGGTAATGGCTTGAGTGCTCAAGCTTCCAAACCAGTTTGAGCGCTCAAGGCTCATGGGTCGAGCGCTCAAACCAGTTTCTGATTTCTGTGAGTTTGACCCTTTTTACAGCTTCTTTCTCATTCTTTACAAGATCAAACATTAATAAAACGTTTTTCATGGAGAATCAGGTGAAAACAGATGGCCTGATCTCTTAAAGAATGATGAAAAGAGGAGAATCACCACAAATTAATAAGGGAAATGCTTGAAATAGGATGTGAGAGAGAGATTCAGATCATAAACATGAGTACAACAACTCACACACACTAGAAAGAAGTTTAAACATGATCCGTCATCGAAACTACCAGCGATCAGTAAATGGCCTTAGAACACATTGAGCGCTCAAAGGCATGACCTTGAGCGCTCAAGCCATGAAGTTGCTTTCTGGTTTCTGACTTGAAAATAGATTTTGGGTGATTCTCAGGACCATAAATGTACAGATTAAAGATGTTTGAAGTTGAACAATCACTGTTTTACTCTTAACTATGAGATTTGCAAAGATTTTGATAGTTGATCATCATAAAATAGTTAACTTACACTCATGCATGTGATTTTGAGGTAGAAATAGGCTGTTTTATGAGTGACATGAACATAATTAACTATTTAACGACGATCAAAACCAACAGAAAGCACAAAAGTTAGCAGAACAGAGACTGTTCAGAACTGGGCTTGAGCGCTCAACCCCACTGTTCTGAACTGGGCTTGAGCGCTCAAGGCCTGAGGCTTGAGCGCTCAACCCCTATTGCAACTGCAGATTTTGAAAACGTTTTGATTATGTATTTTGGACCTTGTAAGCCCAATGCAAGTACAAAGAACTTGCTTGAACCTACTGGTCTCCCTCAGAAGAACCAGAATGTGATATTTCACATATTAACTACCTTTTAAACTTGATTGAAAGCTTGAACTTTGATTTTTGGCTTGGGGATGAAGACTATGAGTGTTTGTTTTGTGAGCTAGATGAATATAACAGTAGAGAGGTGGTTGTTTACTACTCAGATGATGAGCAGAGGTGGTATTTTGAACCTTAGAAGTGGTTTTGATGGATGGTTTGGATGAAATGTAGGTGGTTTTTCTAGAGAGAGAAGATGGTGGACGATTTTAAGGGCTGTAAGGGGGGCTGGAGTGTGTGAATTGGTAACCTCGAAACTATGGGTAGTGGGTGGTTTAAATAGGCAGTGAGTGGGAGGGAAGAGAGAGGGTGGGTTTGTATTCAAAATGGGTTAGGGGTAGATTTAGGAGTAGATTAGGGCAATGTAGGATGTATTATACGTGTACAAGATGTATACAGGTGGTTAGACGCTCCTTCCTGCATGAAATCTCATGATGAGATACTCTGCAGATTCCTGACTAGGATAAGAGTTGAGCGCTCAAAGCTACGAGATTGAGCGCTCAAGGTGGGATTTTTGGGTTTGAGCGCTCAAGGTCCAGGGCTTGAGCGCTCAAGGTTACTGGTGGCAGGTTGATGGTTTTGCTTGGTTTGGTTATTTTTAGGTGCTTTTGGACTGTTTGGCGATGTTTGGTTGATTTTGATCAAGTTCAAGCCATTTTCACCAGTTTCGGGTAGTCGTGATTGGTCCGTTTCATCATCGGGAATGCTCGAGCGCATCCCGGGTTCAAAATCGGGGTGTCTACACCTTGGGCTTTTCCAGGCAATCTACTTCTTCGATCGGAGCTGCTTGGTCTTTCTTTTCCTTTGCAACGAACTCGTCGAGGAGGCCTTCTGTGGCCTTCTCGTCGAGAAACTTCTTATACTTAATGCAGTCTTCTGTCATATGCCACCAATCTCGATGGTAACTACATTTCTTGTTCATAACTCTTCGCCTTTCGGGGTTTCTTGTCATCTTTGGAGGGTCTCAACATTTTATAGATTGGTGTGTTAAAAACTGTTTAGACGCTGTGGATAGAATGGGACTCCACAATGGCCTTATCCTTCCGGTTAGACGAGTAGTCCTTCCTGCCTGTAGTGAATTCCTTCTTGTAGTTCTTCTGTTCCACCGCCTTCTTTTCTGGCGTGGCTGGTTGTTTCGCGGTCTCCTTCTTACTTGATCGCATACGGTCGTCCTCGACGAGCGCATGCTGCTCGATACGTTGCATGAGCTTTGCCACCATTTGGACCGGGTTCATCGTCATAGACTTTCTCAGATTTGAGCCAATGGGCAAGCTTGTTTTGAAAGTCGCTATGGCGTATTCCTCACTGCAGTCTTTTATCTCATTAAAGGTTTCCCAGTACCTTTTCGAATACTCCCTCAAAGTTTCTTCTTCTTTCTGCCCTATGGCAGTCAGAATGTCAAAAGTCTTTGGTGCTGCCCGGCTCGTTAGGAATCGGGCCGTGAACTCCTCAGAGAGTTGCTTCCAACTGTTGATCGAATTTGGTGCCAACTTGTGATGATACCAGCTCAGCGCCACCTTACCCAGGCTTGACGGAAACATTTTACACATCATGGCATCATCCCTTGCATGCATAAACAATGCCTACTGGTAGTGCTAAATATGGCTCACTGGATTATCTGTTGTCTCGTACAACATGAACGGTTTGTGCTTTATCCTGGTGGGTGGGTCTGCCCGTTGGATCCACTTGGCGAGTGGAGAGGCGGCCACATGGTTGAGGGCCGTTCAAGCTGCTTCCTGGGCTATTTCGCGTCTGTCATAGTGCTCATGCGAATCAGACCTTTCGTATCGGTCTCTTCCATGCCTCCTTCTCTTGCTTTTTGGGGATTCACTTGCGGCTCTCCTTTTCTGCTTGAGGCCCTTCCTGGCCGTGGAATCTATTTTTCTCGGTGAGCGTTCCCTCCCTGATCGCCTCATATCTTCATTTCTGTTTCGAGATCTTGACTTTAGATCTTTCTCTGCTTGTCACAAGCAGTCCTTTAAATCTTTCATTGCAGCCTCTTCTTGTAAGATCTGTCATGCTAGGTCTGAGACTTCCTGTTCCCTTCGTACACAACTTTCCGAGTATTCCCGGTCTCGCCTCATCCTGGAGTTTGTCTTTTTTGAGGCGTGGCGTGGTGGGGAATTTCATCGATCTCTTCGCGATGGAATTCTCGAATCTCCTTCCCGGGATTTGGCAGGCTGAGAGCGTTCCACCTGCTCCACTTGGCTTGCCAGCCTCGCAGGGGGAGGCTTCTTTGGGGCGCCGAGCGGATCTAAAGGAGGATCCTTCCCAGCCCCACTCTTCTGAGGTGTGTGAAGATCTCAGTCATCCATGGATGATCTCCGGTGGGGGTTAATCCTTCCTTTCCCATAGACGGCACCAATTGTAAGAGGGGAAAAACTCACAAAGTTATTTCCTTGCTCTTGATCCTGCAACATGAACAAACCGTCAGAGCACCCCTGCCTCTAGGCGACAAGGGCCCTCCGATGCTTAAGTTAGTACGGACGAACTGGAGGTTAAGCTTAACGTTTGTATAAGTATGAGAGTGGGTTAAAGCATACCCCATGTGTTTAGGATTCATTCTCTTATAAAGGCGATTATCTTGCACTTACATTCCCTATGGAATTCTTCTGTATTTGAAATCCTTCCAAGCTTAGGATTCTTTCTTAATGGGCAGCATAGCCTGCATGATTCTGGATTCCTTATTCGATAAGGATTCTTGCCAAGTTGGCCATATCTTGCTCATTCGGAGCCTTACCCTTCATGGGAGTTTGCTCCTTCTTTGGTATGCTAACTGGCTTTCCATCCTTAAGTAAGATTGTACTTATCTTCGCAAGCTCAACCGATTCTGGGAATATCTTCGAATACTCCCTCATTTTCTTATCTTCGCAAGGAAGGTCTGCTTCTAGGGTTTATCCCTTGCTGGGCCGTTCTAACTGTATTGTCCGACGAGCAGGCTCGTAATTGCTAATATTGAGTTATGGGCTTGGTGGTCGTCCACGTTCTATATCATGCTACTTACCACGTGCATGGACACGTGGTTGTTTGGACGAGCTTCTTTGTACAACGTCTATGGTTTCGGGAAAACACCCCACATAGATCTTGTTTGATAGATATCAATTAGTTTTATTATACAATGTTTTCAAAATCATAAGAATCACTATAAAATAAAAGATAATGGACAAGCCAATGGAAATGGAAAATGTACTTTTTAATGGAAAAACTGGAAAGTGACCTTGTTTTGATGGATGTTTTTAGTAATGGGACATCCCAAAATGGAAAGAAGGACCAGGAAATTGGGACGGAGGGAGTATATACAATTTCCTTCCAGTCTAGGCACTTGGACCAGAGGAAAATCCGGACCAAATGATCTCCGCCATTGGATCTAATCCAACGGTTGTGGAAAGAAAATTGAGTTCGTGGGTCAAAAACCGGGTAAAAACACGTTCGTGGGTTATAACCCGGGTCATATTAGACAACCGGGTCACCCCTCCCCCTGTCATTTTCACGTTTCTTCGTCCCAGAGAAGAGAGAGAAAGGGAAAGGCGAATTGAAGAGGAAGACAAAGAAGACGAGAGAGAAAGGGAATTTATAGGTCTCTTTCTCTCTCTCTCATTTTCTATTTGTGATTGGGATTTTGAAAACCCTACCTTTTCTTTTTAAAAAACCCTAGATCTGCATTTTTTGCATTCTCCTTAGTTTACTGCTTTTTCCCCCTAGATCCTCATCTGTTTCTGTGTGTGTGTGTGTGTGTGTGTGTGTGTGTTGGGGGGGGGGGGGGGGGGGGGGGTGGGGATACCCAAGTTCTTTTCAGAATGCAAGTATATCTAGAAATATTTTTGCTTTACCTACTGTTTGGTTCTTTTGCTTCTTTACTATGAAAGATGATTGTGTGAGCGTGCCAGAGAAAGCCTTTAAGTATTCTCTCTCATATTAACTTTGGAAATACCAAATCTATACTTTGATTGATAAATCAAAGCTAGACTTACTTCGAAATCGTTTTCAACTTCAAATAGAAAGACAACAACAACTTTAAACACTTGATTGTTACAAGAACTAACATCTACTTCCTAAAACTACTTCCTAAACTACTTCGAACCGAGTCGAATTCCTAAATCTATAATTCTAACTACCAAAGAACAAACCAAGCATCATTTTTGCTGTTTGTTGAAGATTTGTCCGGGGGGGTTTTAACTCCTTAATTTCTTCTATGTATAGGCTCTGCTTGCAATTTGAACTTCCCACTTGATTTCTTGAATTCCAACTCCATCATTTCATTTCAAAAGGTAGCTTCTTCCCTCCAAAAGCATTTGAACTTGACTTGCTTCGAACTCCTTTCAAAAACATTTGAATTTGAATCTACACGGGTACAAATCACATTCACATGATTAACTTGAAAGAATAATTGTTTTGCACGATCTACTCCATGCGTCTCAACTGCCAACTACCCAGTTCTACACGTGTAATTCATGCCTTTCAGCAGTTGAAAATGTGACTTCGAAGCCAACTTGTTTATTTATTCTTTGGCTATAACTGTCAATAACTACCTTTCAAACTGGAGATTAATACGACATCGTATTAATCCTCTTATAAGTTATTAATCCAGTGATTTTCATTAACGTCAAGCCGCCAATGTTTGGCTTTCTTAATTACGTGTCAATTGATTACTGGATGTGTTGATTTTATATATAAACATACCCCCACATTAACATTGATATTCAAGGAATTTGGATACGTGTTAATGTGCCTTTACCGCTTCGAATTCCTAGATACTTCCAATGTGGAAGTTATTGGCAGTTCTTTCAACTTCCAATGAGGAAGTTATGAGCAGTTCCTCTATTTCTAATGAGGAATTTATGGGTAATGGGCAGTTAATTTATACGTTCTCTACTTGAAAAATTTGAATCATTTCATCATCAAAACTCATCTATAAATGTACCCAATTACTGGTTAACATTCAACACCAATTGTTACCCTTAAACTTCGATATTTCTGTTCAATCTAATGCCAATGGCTGATATTACCAACACTGAAAATGCCTTCGAAAGCATGGATCTTAACAATCACATCCCTTCTCAAACTGAAAACCCTTCCTCACCTATTGTTGGTGTAATTCGAAGCAATCGCTCTTACGTTGTTATTCCAATAGAAGAGCATACTCCCATTGATCCATGGGATCCTCCTACTCCTACACCAGAACCATCAATGTGGGGACTACCTTCTCCCACAAATATAGTGGTGGTAAAAATGGATGACCCTACTGCTGCCAAAGGGTATAGCCATTACCGCTGACTAGCTATGAGTAGGTATTTTGCTCCCTACATCAGAGATGATCCAAATATGGCTCTTATAGACAACCTCATTGCCTCTTGTCTCACTCCCCAGTTCTTTAAAGTTGAGGAGACACCAAAATCAGGTTTTGTTGGATACGTTGAGCTCAAAGAAAGAGCCACTAAGCAGTATATATACTGGTTAAATGAGGTTCGAAGGCCTCATTTTGAAAACTTCATTGATCCTACTTCTCCTCCCCTTCGAGCCCTTCCAGAAAATCCTGATTGGTTCGAAGATTGAAAAACATTAGGTTTGATCCTACAAGTTCTTATGCTGAATACTCTTCTACCATTTTTCCACATTCTGATTCAACAAGAGCCAAAGAAGTCTTGGCTGCTTTTGCTTTTTTAGACGTGGGGATTTTGGAAGAAGATGTCCCTCACAAGAACTTCCTGTGGGCTTGTGAAACCTTAATATTTGCTGCCTCTAAGCAAATTAGCTCGTTCATCCATTCATTTCATAATCAAATTCCTCTTATATGTGTTGGGAAACGAATCCCAGAACCCAGTAATTACGCGTACAGATTAAACAACAAAAATAAACACAAACCCTACAAGGCGGAATTAGGGTTTACCTCTCATCCGTAGACACGAACGCTGGTCGACTTGTTTATTTTATAACTTGACAGACCTAATTACTGTATGCAACAAGTTTTGCTCGACAGTACCTCATGATCTTCTGCCATATTCCCTTATATCTCGATCATGTAGCCAAGTGTGGACTTCAACATGATCTCTTTGTTCTCTCACTCACAGCCTCTATTCTAATTTTCTGAATGATTGTTGTGTGACCTAGAGAACATAACGATATATTTATAGGGCTAGAGTAGGGACCTGAGGAGAAATAAATCTGGGCTCCTTGTGCAAATAAGAAAACCTAATCCTACCCGGATTCTATTCTTATTTCACAAATTATAATTCACACCACTAAAGAATTATAATTGCACTCCCATCTTTATCTTGATTATATTTCGAGCTCCATGTTATTAAATACTTATTAATCTCCCCACGTTAAGATTACAGATACCCGTTGATTAAATGTCGATTACTAACAATCTCCCACTAATCAACATCTTATAAAACACCTTGAGACTAACCACTTAACTTATTCGATATGTCGGATACAAATATCCACCTGCAGGGTTTGACATAACTGAAACTTATAAGTTTACTCAAGGGGGTATCATCAATCTCTAACGAGACGTGGATTCTATCAATAATTAATATCCATATATTTCATGCATATAATGTTGAGACCCAACTCACCAAGACTATTGACCGTAAAAAAAATCTCACTTTATAATGAATCAAAGTCAACAACATTAAATGTATATATGTATTAATTATATCTGGATTAAGAGCATAAGTATTCTTAATAACTATAAGGTTCTAACTGTCTTACAATGTCAGTACTAAGACAATTACCTTAAAGTGGTCCTGTTCAATACACACAAAAATGTACTAGCACAATGAGTCGGAACTAGAACCGTTCCCTGTAGTCAAGACAAACCTACTAAAACATTGTACTACAATCCTACTGATGGTGTGTCAAATTCCATCTAAGATTGAGAACCAAAACTTATATTCCACGAGAACCGATGATCCAATCTTCTGTGTGTAAGCCGTACTCTACACACTGGATCATCTACTATGTAGAATAAAAGACACATGCACAACATACAATTATATCATGCAAACATTGCCCATAATAGATTCTCATCAAAAAAGGGATAAAACTGATTAATAATTAACTAATTAAATATTAATCCATTACATAAAAGCATGGCTTTTAGTATAAGTTTCTAACAATCTCCCACTTAGACTCAAAACCATGCTGCCATGCATCTCACTTCCATTCCCTTTACGTGACTATCAAAAGTTTTGGCATGTAAGCCATTCGTAAAAGGATCTGCTAGGTTGTTTGCCGATGCAATCTTGGTCACAGCTACATCACCTTTCTATACGATCGCTCGAATCAAGTGATACTTACACTCGATGTGTTTTCCCTTCTTATGAATCTTTGGCTCCTTCGAGTTAGCAACTGCACTACTATTGTCACAATAGATTGAAATTGCTGACTGTATCGAAAGTACCACTTCTAAATCCATCAAGAAGTTCTTGAGCCAAACGACTTTTTGGCTACTTCAAAAACTGCCACATACTCGGCCTCCATGGTGGAATCTACAATACACGATCACTAGATACTCCACCAACTCATGGCTCTACCTCCTAGGAAAAACACATATCTCGATGTTGACTATCTGGAACTCTTATATAACATAAAGTCTTAATCTGCGTACCCACAAGGCACTAGACTGTCTGACTGGTACACCAACGTATAATCCTTAGTTCTTTTCAGATACTTGAGTATACATTTTATATCAGTCCAATCTTCTTGACCAGGGTTAGACTGAAATCTGCTAACCATGCCGACAGCAAAGCAAATATCAAGTCTAGTTCACAGCATAGCATACATGAGGTTTCCTATTGCTGAAGCATTAGGAACTCCCTTCATTTTCTCCATCTCCTCAGATGTCTTAAGACACTGATCCTTGGATAGATTGACTCCGTGTCTGAAAGGAAGCAATCCTTTCTTGGAATCCTGCATGCTAAAACGGGCAAGGATCGCATCGATATAGGAAGCTTGAGAAGCCCAACATCCTTTGCTTGATCTCACAAAAATTTAATCCCAAGGATGTGACCGGCTACTCCTAAATCCTTCATATCGAACTGGCTGGATAACCACAACTATACCAAAAATAACACTCCGACATCGTTTCCGATGAACAAGATATCATCCACATAAAGCAATACAAACACCACCACATTTCCATTGCGCTTCTTGTACACACACGACTTATCCAGACATTGATCAAAACCAACAGATTTGATTACTTGATCAAAACGGATGTTCCAAGACCTAGATGCGCGCTTAAGTCCATAAATGGACTTCTTAAGCTAGCACAACATGTGCTCCTGATCTTTTGTCAAAGTTCTGCATCTTTATCTTGTAGTGCCTCTTTGTAGTTTCAGGGTTTGGCCTGTTGTTCTTCAGGGATCATATCACAAGATTCTCCCAACAACGTATACCGATTAGGTGAAACAATAACCCTCCCACTACGACAAGATATTGGTGTGTTAACAACAATTTCATGTGATGTAGCCTCTTGTACTATTGGTATTGAAGAAGTTTGTGGCGATATATTTTCTCTCAATACTTCTAGAACAATCTTACTACTGGGCTTGTGATCTATGACATAGCTTTCCTCTAAGTATCAAGCATTCGTGCCAACAATGACCTTATGATCCTTAGGAGTATAAAATAGAGCAACTTTCGTTCCTCTAGGGTACCCCATCAAAACAAACAAACATTTGTCCTTGATTCCAATTTATCTGCTTTCCCTTTCAGCACATGTGCTGGGCTACCCCAATTCTGAGCATGCCATAGACTAGTTTTGCTCCTAGTCCACAGTTCTGTGGGTGTAGTTGGTACTAGCTTAAATGGTACCAAGTTAAGAATGTACGCTATTGTTTATAGTGCATGTCCCCAAAACGAATTTAGTAAATTTGAATAAGTCATCACTAATCTCACCATATCCATAAGAGTCCTTTCCTTCTTTCTGTTACACCATTATGTTGTGGCATACCTAGCGTAGACAACTGGGATGTAATCCCTTCTGCTGCCACTAGTTCCTAAATTCTTCCAAGAAGTATTCGCCACCACAATGAGTTATCAGTGTCTTGATACATTTATCTAGACGCTTTCCCGTTTTCGGTCTATGCTCCTTGAATTTCTCAAAGCATTCGGACTTACGGTGTATCAAATAAATGTAACCATGTCTTCAGTAATCATCAATAAAAGTATTGAAATACTCAAAACCACCTCTACCCCAGATGTTCATAGGTACACACAGATCGAAGGGAACCAATTTCAACGTTTCATTGGCTCTCCCTTTTCCTGGAAAAGGGCATCTTGGTCATTTTACCTTCCAAATAGGATTCATAGACCGGAAGTGCCTCCACTTCTAATGAACCGAAAGATCCATTTCTAACCAGTCTAGAAATTCTATTTAGATCAATATGACCTAGGCGTAAGTGCCAAAGATACGTTTTGTTCAATTTATAAGGCTCCTTTCTCTTATGGCAATCTATTAGTGTTATTCAATTCATTTAGTTGCATTGTAGGAATGATATCATTAATAACGTAGAGATTGTCATCTAACGAATCAGAACAGATAAAATGTTTATTTAACTTAATAACCACAGAGTTATTAAAAATAAACCAAATATCCATTTACAACCAAATTAGAAACCGAAACTAAGTTTCTCCTAATTCAATGATCATAAAGACAATCTCTTGAAATTAAACGCCTACTGCAACTGCTACTACATTTGTAGCACTTCCCATATGTAGATAAATCTCTTCATCACTAAGTCTCCTGGTTTCCTGGAACCTTTGCAATGAATTGCAAACATGATTAGTGGCACCCGTATCTACACACCAGGTACTGGTAGATAACACCGCTAAACATAATACAGCTACTAGTGAAAAAAAAATCCTTTACTATTCAATTTATTGAGATAATTTGGATAACCTTCTTCTAGTGTCTTTTCTGCTTATAGTGAAAACACTTGCCGTTAGGCTTTTTCATTCTACCTCCAAGCTCATAAACTGTCTGAGGAACCGTGGCTTGTTGTTGAACCTTTTCCTGCTTCTTGTTGCCTTCCGGCTAAGAAGTAGAACATCTTCAACTACACTCACAGTTGTCTATTTATTAACCAAAAGACCCTTGGCTAATTTAACTCTCTTTCAGCAGTTTCGTCAAATAATAATGCATTTTGTTCATATTGTAATTCAGGCGGAACTGCTGAAAAGACTTAGTAAGTAACTGGAGCACAATATCAACCTGGGTTTCCTCATTGATTTAAGCTCCTCGGATTTCTAGTTCATTCAGAAGACCTATTATCTTCTGAACATAATCCCCTTACTAGGGTTCCTTCACCAATGGTTAATTCCCCAAATCCCACATTACAACTTGCCTAGCTGCTCCCCAAACCTTTATTTTAGGTTATGCATCATGACATAGGCAGTTTCCAAAAAGCTGATGCTGATGTTGCAATACATTCGACATAGAAGAAAAATGTAACACCGCGCCATCTCATCAGTTGTAACCCAATCCTTATATACCGGATTTCAGGTTCTATTGCAATTTCAGTGGGTTTGATAGAGCACACCTCAAAGAACACAAATTTGGTCCCCTAAGCAGTCGACACAATATCCAGATCCTTTTCTAGTCAATATAATTAAGACCAGTGAATTTGTTTGACAATTTCATCAAGTGGATTGAAAGAGACCATTTTTTTTTTAATATAAGAATCACATAACAACAATTATGAAGGGCAAAACTTTTTGTATTTCTATTAAATTGGTTCCCTCAACCAGTCTATTAAAAGAAAAACATTAGCAACCCTACACACCGTGAAGAGTATGCCTCGATGGGTAGGTCCACTACTCTTCATCATTCGTGTAGATAGGCACAACCTTTTAATTTTACTATCTAGACACTAAATCGTGCCCAATAAAATTAAATAGCTAATTTGCTTCGGTCCTATAAATAAAAGCAGTGACTCAGATGGAGAGGATACTTGTTATTTATAGCTAAGTGTATACCATTACCTAACTTCAAGATCCATTGTTCCGTAATGAACTACCCCAGATGGAGGAGTAGTCCACACAACAATTATCTTTGAGCTATCCTCTAAGGAAGTACGTACTGATGATGCCATAATTAATTTCGTCCGATGGGGAGGAAGGCACTAAAACCAACACACAAAACTTAATTATATCATCTACATACTAGTAATGGAGACCATGGGATTTATACAAAATAAACTCTCTCTCCCACTTAGTAATTTAAAAAATTTGTGAGGGTTATCAAAATTAACATGTTTGCAAAAACCGTGATCTAGGTCAAAAGCCAAATATTACCATGTTGTCCAAATATGGTAAACTATCACACATGCAAACAAGATGAATATACAAATATTCATAAAAAGGAAACATAAATAATATGTATCCCAACTATTATGGTCAAAGATGCAATCCTTAAGCAATAAGGAATCCTTCCAGTCTTGAAATCCTTAAGCAGTCAGGAATCCTTCGAGTCTTGAAATCCTTAAGCAGTAAGGAATCCTTTCCAAACTTGAAATCCTTGAGCAATACATATGTTGAAGACTTAGATACTTTGAATCAATCAAGGAAACCAAAATCCAACCATACTTAGGCAAGAAAAATCGGATCTGAAATTTTTCCCGAGTAAACTTCACAGCCTTCAGTATTTTGGACTTTTCTCCCTCATCCGAACTCCGATCGAACTGATTCCAATTGGGTAGGATTCGAAATTCAATTATCTACAACTTCTGTGAAGAACAGAATTTCCAATTCCGATGTTTACTGGGTCAAAACAGCCTTGCAATCTGACCCTAAAAATCTGGAAAAATTCTGCTGCGAGCCAAACATTCTTTTTTCTTGACAAAACTTATCTTCTTGTCAAAAAAGATTGTTTTCTCCGCATCGTATGCTCCATTACAGAATCTGTAATCTTACATCAGATCTATATATCTAAAACGATACAACTGAAGAAACAAAGATTACATCAAAAACTTATGCCTCCCACATACTACTATTACAGATTACAAAACAAAACTTGTAATAAAAAACAGTAATAGTAACCACGCATAAAACAATTACAAAGCGTGGGATCCAATCACACAATCAAAAACATGTGTGACCATAATAGTGGGATAATCGATTCTGCAAAACAGACGTTAGAACAAACTAGAACTCTGCAAAACAATGGTTAGCACAGTTCTATATCTATGTTCTACGGACAACATGGCTTGTGTAATCCGTACGCATGATTACAGCCCGCTCTGATACCACTGTTGGGAAACGAATCCCAGAACCCAGTAATTACGCGTACAGATTAAACAACAAAAATAAACACAAACCCTACAAGGCGGAATTAGGATTTACCTCTCATCCGTAGACACGAACGCTGGTCGACTTGTTTATTTTATAACTTGACAGACCTAATTACTGTATGCAACAAGTTTTGCTCGACAGTACCTCATGATCTTCTGCCATATTCCCTTATATCTCGATCATGTAGCCAAGTGTGGACTTCTACATGATCTCTTTGTTCTCTCACTCACAGCCTCTATTCTAATTTTCTGAATGATTGTTGTGTGACCTAGAGAACATAACGATATATTTATAGGGCTAGAGTAGGGACCTGAGGAGAAATAAATCTGGGCTCCTTGTGCAAATAAGAAAACCTAATCCTACCCGGATTCTATTCTTATTTCACAAATTATAATTCACACCACTAAAGAATTATAATTGCACTCCCATCTTTATCTCGATTATATTTCGAGCTCCACGTTATTAAATACTTATTAATCTCCCCACGTTAAGATTACAGATACCCGTTGATTAAATGTCGATTACTAACAATATGAACTTGGATGAAGGCTAACAGTGCTTTCTTTGGGTTCAATTAGGACCTTCATGATTATGAAGTTGTTCATGCGTAGGTCACTAGTCTCTACAACAAGATGGAGGACTTGAAGGGAAATTCCTTTGAAGTCCCAATTGGAGCTTCAAAACAGCTTCGAAGGAAACTTAAAAGACGCATGAAGAGAAACTCTTTCAAATTGGCCAAGTTTCAAGTCAAAGCAAAAAATTTGGTTTTGAAAATTAGGCCCTTGATTGAGAAAAAGCTTAAACTGGACGAAGAGAACAGGGTTAGGGTGATGGAGAGACAATTTTTCACCCTTGCTTGGGAAAGGTTTCATGCCTTGGTGACTTGGAGCTTTTCTCACTATTTTTATATTATTCAAGCTCCTGTTGCTGCTCTAGCACCAGTTGTTGTTTAATTTTCTCTTCGATGTAATAGGTCTTGCAAATTTAGCATGTAATATTTCTTTTGTTGAATGCAAAGTTAGTTTCTCTATGGTTTGTCTGGTACTCTATCATGCCTTTTGAAGCATTTTTAAATACCTCAAACCAATTTAAACTTGAGAAAAAATCAATCATTGAACAAAGAATATTTGATCTTTTTAAAAGAAACCAACAGGATGGTTTAAAAGACTTACTAATCTTAAAATTAAACCCAACACACTACTTAAGGGTTCAATTTCATTCTCAAACACAATTTCACATTTGGGCCCAAACATACTTCAGGCCCAGTTAACTTTTAACCCAATGTTTGACCCGAATAGATGTATCGCTTCAATCACAACGTATATATCTAGGGCTTAAAACATTTCCATTGTCACTTTTGTTCTCAACTTTCAAACACTCTTTCTTTCCCTCCTTTACTTTCAAACTCCTGCAACCATGGCCTTTGAAACTTCGACACCAATGGGTACTCCCTCTTTCGCTCTTAGAAAATTAGTTGAACAGGAAATCGAGAGGTCCAATAGTGGTACTCTACAGAACACCGTCTTTATCGCAAATCCCAACAAACCCAACACTCAAATTCTAGGACCTGCATTCTTTGATCTTCCTCTCAATTTCACACAATGTTACCCTATCCTTGAAGGAAGTGATCCTATAGAAGATAGACCACTCGATTTCAAACATTGGATAAAGAAGAATTTTGTTTGTTGGCCAAATGAAGATGGTGATTGGGATAAATGGGCTACGCGCGTATTGAAGTTCAAAAAGAGGGAACTAGGACAAACCGGGCTTCTGTACACCATCTCTCTGCTTTGAAATGGTATACAACAAAACTCTGCTATTATACATGCCGCTTTGGCTTTTTGGGACCCGTCATTCAATTGTTTTCGATTTAACTGTGGGATGATGGCTCTCACAGTTCTAGACGTGTCCTTTCTTATTGGGCTTTCCCCATTTGGTCCTCTCTTTGATATTTATGCATCCATGGACGTACCATTTTTAAGAGAGATTAAAATTTCTAGTACTCATACATGCCTCATATGGAATTTTTTTTACAAGCCGAGAGGAAATATGGAGATGATGTGTCCGATAGAGAGTTCTTTGCATACCTCTTGTATACTCTGTGCAAAATGATTTTTTGTCACAGTGGCAAGAAAATTATGCTCGAATTTGCACCTCTAGCCTATATCCTTTCTAAAGGTGAGGCCATCGACCTGGCCTCATACTTTTTAGGCTATGTTTACAAAGTGGGATCTGATAATTATACCAAACCACTTATGTACAACCTAGGAGGCCCGCTTTGGTTTCTACCACTCTGGCTTTTAGCCTATTTTCCAGATCATAAGGTTGCTATCAAGGAACCCCTTACTATTTATGGGGACAAATTCACAGTTTTGGCTTCGAATCCCCATACTTTGACTGGATATTTACAGTACTTTCATAACATGAGAGAGGATATGGAATTCCTTTTGCTGACTGGAACGTTGGACCTTCATGGATAAAGAGAATGATGGAATGCAGGGGTAATAATTTTTTTCGTGATGCTTGGGGAAGCATTCTTCTTCCACGGGAGATTTTTATAAGGGCTTTTATTGGAGGCTGCAAACAGTCTCATGTTGAAATTTATTGCCTTGCCCAATTTGCCAGGCAGTTTGGCATGGTGCAAGCTATTCCTTACCCTTATCCTGGAGAAATTAATGTCCCCCTTTATGAGAGACAAAAGGTTGATAAGAATCAGTTTTCACGCCTCAATGTGCAGTTCAGGAGAACTAGGGCAACATTTGAGCCATTCGAATTCACCATTGAAAGTCCTCTGCTGACCAACTTCACAAACTGGTGGCATAATGTCATAGGGCTATATAATCAAACCAAAATTGCCCAACACTTTGCACAACACATTGGAGCTACCTCTGAAGGTGCGGCCCAATCTGGCTCTCTATCAATATCAGATGATAGCTTTGGAGCTGGTTCTAAGAGCAAATTTCAAGGAGAACAAGAAGAAGAGACACCAGAGGTGCAAAGTAAGAGGAAAGGGAAAAAGAAACATGTTTCTCAATCTTTTGCTATAGTGTTTGTTGCTCTCAATGTTCCACCTCTCCAAGCTGTGCCATATGTGGTCACTAGAGCTCAAAAGAAGAAAGCTACTCCACCCTCTCCAACAGGTAACCTTTACTCTTATGCAATCAGTTTTACTTTCAAAGAATGTCTTTCTTACTTATTACTTTGAAATGCAGAGTCTCTTCCAATGAAAAAGACCAAGACAAGGAAAGAACCTGCTCAAACTTCTGTCTCGCCTACTTCGAAGCCAAGTACTTCTATTTTTCAATAATCTTTACTGATATCTATATGCTTTGTATGATATCTTTACTTTTTCTTTTTAATTGGTAGCGAAGAAAAAGAAAGGCTCCAAAGGGCAGGAAAAAGAGACTGACCTTGAAGAAGCAGAAAGGGTAGCCTATGAGGCTTCAAAAAAGAGGAGAAAATTGGCTATCTCTGACTCAGAGGATGAAGAACGAGAAGATATTCCAATAGGCCAACATGTAAAAAGTAATTCTTTATGATTTCCATCTTATTCGATTAAACTCCTTTGGCCTTTGGTATTTATTCTTTACTACTTATTGTTATTTCAGGAAAGAAGACCAAATCGAAGCCCACTGAAGCTTCCCTTTCAAAAGAATGTCCTTCAAAGCCTGCTAGTTCTACACCTGTTGAGATTCAGGAAGAAGTTGGACCGTCTTCTACTGAAGCAGATGAGGCTTCAAGACTTAACTTGACTTCTGAATCTCCTTCACAGATTGTGCCATAGAACTGTTTCTCCTACAACTGCCAAGACTATTGGGGAAGTTGAAACCCCCAAGTCGCAACCAGAGGTCATACTGAAAGAGATTTCTTCTCCTATTACTACCATTGCAGCAGAAGTTCCAACTTCAGAAGATGTTCAAAGGGGTGAGACAGGAAAAACTTCTGACATTGGTGTCTCAACACAGGCTGTGGTTGAACCCTTCATCTATAAAGATGCCAACTGACTCCCTTACACAGAGAACAGAGCAACCTGAAATGGTAACTGAGAGGACTATCCTTGATCAACCTCAAAGTGGTGATATATCAATAAAGGAAGTCCATCCAACTGAGGTACTATATTCTCTATTCTAATGTGCTTTGGTCTTATACTATTGTTAGAGATTCGAAGTCTAATAACTTACAAATCCTCCTTTTAACAGGAAACTCCTTTATCCTGTTCAAGTGCCCCTACTAGTGCTCCAATCTCCTTGGAGCAATTCAAACTTCAAGTAAGCAATTTCTGCCAGAAAATTACAACGTGCAAAGCTTCAATAGCTACCCCTGAATCTCCTATAGAGAAAATCAAGGCTCGACGTGATCCTCAATTCTCCACTGCAATTATCAAGCCTGTTTTCTCCCAACAAGAGGCTCAAGAACTGAGGGAAATCCTCAAGCAATTCTTTGACTTGGAGTTCAAAGTGTTTGTCGAAGAAGAGCTTGTCGTGCATTTGCAGATTTGTTGTCAATCTGCTTCTTACTTAAAGCCTGACTCTCCAATACTGTATAAGCAACTTTTGGATGCAACTTTTGACCTTCAAATTAAAGCCAACCAATTCCCTGACATAAAAGAAAATCATGTCCAAAGGTAAGGTCTAAAGGCAGAGTTATCCAGCCTAGAGGATGAGGCTAATAATGTGGCTTCTTATTATGATTCTAAAGCTGTCAAGTTACAACAATTAAAAGAAGAAGAAGCACATTTGGTGCAAGCCTTGGCTGCAGTCAGAAATGAGATTGCTCAATCAACTTTGAACATGCAGTTGCTTCACACCACTGATCAAGAGCAAAACTTCTTCAACTGTGCAGGACATAGAGAAACTTGAATCACACTTGCTTCACACCACTGATCAAGAGGAATTTTTTGAACTTGTTTGTAATAAGAATGCCCAAGTATTGAACAGTTGGAAAAATGTAATTGCATAGTTTCTTAACAAATGAATGAAATATATATTATTCATTTATTCTAGTTACTTAAACTGCTTTTAAATATTGATCTGAAGTACTGAACTTTGTACTTCCATTATTGACATTGCTTGCTTATTGTCATAATTTATCTCCTTGAACATCACAAACAAACAAAAGATAAACTACAGATAGTTTTATCTTCTGCCAAAGGATTCCCAAATGGTTGGGACGTAAGCCTTTAGATATCTTCCATTGATTTTCCTTCTATGGACATATCCATTTAATTCTCTTAAATGATACGCTCCTCTATTAAGAACTCTATGTACTTGAAAAAGGACCTTCCCAATTTGGAGCCCATTTTCCAAGTCCTTGTTTTATTTATTTTATAGGAAGTACTACTTTCCATACTAAATACCTATATCGAAGCTTCGAACAACCACTTTTTTGTTATAGCTTTTGGCTACCCTTGTTTTTTGTAGCAAAATTTGATTTAAAGCCTTGATTCTCTCTTCATCTATCTCTTCGTCCTCCATATTCATTGCTTGGTGATATGTCCCCATGCTTAAATCATTTTGGGAAACAACTCTTTGAGATCTTACAGTAATATCCATTGGCAATACTGCATCAATTCCATAGGTTAGAGCAAAAGGAGTAGTCCCTGTACTAGTCCTTTTAGTGGTTCGATAAGCCCACAATACATTCAAAAGCATACTTGGCCATTCTTCTGGATTTCTATCAACCATTCTCTGAATTCCTCCCTTGATAATTTTGTTGGTTGATTCTGCTTGGCCATTTGATTGAGCATAATAAGGAGTTGAGTTGATTAAAGACACTCCATGAGTTGCTGCAAAAACTTTTACTGCTCTACCTTAAAAAATAAATCTATAGTCCACTGTTATGGTTTTTGGAGACCCAAATTTATAAATTATCCCTTTGATGAACTCAATAACTTGTTCTTGAGTTATACTTTCAAAAGCTTCAGCCTCAACCCACTTAGTGAAATAATCAATGGCAACTAAAATGAATCTATCTCCATTTCGAGAAGGAGGATAAATCATGCCAATCATATCCATTGCCCATCCTCGAAAAGGCCAGGGCTTAACTACATACTGCAATTCAGTGACATGCAAATGTTTAAGTGGCCCTGTCCTTTGACAAGCTTGACATCATTTTGCGTAGTCAATGCAATCCTTAAGGATGGTAGCCAATAATACTCATGCCTTCTAATCAACCATCTCATTTTGATTCCAGCCTGATGAGCTCCACAAATGCCTTCATGGACCTCTGCCATTACTTTAAAAGCATCTACTTTATTCAAACATTTTAGCAGAAGTCCATCTGCTCCTCTTTTGAATAACTCTCCATTATACATAATGTAATTAACATATCTTAACCTTGTTGCTCTATCTGTTTTGGCATCAAGCTTTGTCAAACAATCAATTAATGGTTGTCTCTAATCAATTTGACTAGGAGAAGCAGGACACACTTCGAAGCTCAATGGTTCACATACTTCGAAGTCAATGTTCCTATCCTTAAGCATAGGTAGAGACTTTCTTAAAGTTAACTGGCAAAATTCTTTGTTTTCATCAGTTATAAATTTAAAACCAGAAGCTCTTTAAGCAACTGCATCTACTTCTCCATTAAAGAATCTTGGAACATAAGTGAATGTAATCATGTGGAACATAAGTGAATGTAATCATGTGGAATTGCTTGGCCAATAACTTTACATACTGGTGATAAGGCTTTAAACTAGGACTATGGCAACTGAATTCTCCATTTACTTGATTTATAATGAACTGAGAATCTCCAAAGACTTTAACTATATCTACTTTTATTGTTAACAAATCTCTAATCCCATAATTAAGGATTCATATTCTGCTTGATTATTTGTACACTCTCCTTCATTTATTTGAAAACCAAATTTGGTTTTCACACCTTGAGGAGATTCTAATACAAATCCAATTCTAGCCATTTGACAAGTTTTAGAACCATCAAACCATATTTTTCATGGTTTAATTGTAACTAAATCAACATCTGCTAGTTCTTGAGTTTCAACTCCATTTGGGTGATCTGCTAAAAAGTTAGCCAAAACTTGGCCTTTCACTGACTTTTGAGGAACACTCAAGACTGAACTCAATCAAAGATACAATCTATTTCCCAATCCTGCCACTGAGTACAGGTTGAGACAACAAATATTTCATAGCATCAGTCTGAGAGATTACATAAGTTACTCTAGGCATCATATAGTACCTGAGTTTCTTCGAAGCGAAAAACAAAGTCAAACACAACTTTTCTACTGCAAAATACCTACTTTCACAGTCATTTAAGAACCTACTTAGATAATAGATAGCTTGCTCCTTGCCTTCATCATTGTCTTGAGCCAACATAACTCCCATTGAGTCATAGTTTAATGCTAAATACAACTTCACAGGCTTTCCTTCCTTAGGTGGAACTAAAATTGGAGGATTGATCAAGTACTCCTTGATGGCCTTGAAAGCATCATCATGCTCCTTTGTCCATTCGAAGTGTTCTCCATCCTTTAACTTCAACAAAGAAGAAAAAATTTTAGTTTTCCCTGTAGTATCGGATATGAATCTTCAAAGAAAATTTAATTGACCAAGAAATTTTTATAATTCTTTCTTATTTGAAGGAGGTTTTGCTTCAATTATAGCCTTAGTTTTGTTCTTATCAACTTGGATACCTTTGCTATGGACTAAATATCCCAAAAAGTTTCTTGCCATTACTCCAAAAGCACATTTAGCAAGATTCAACTTCAGTTGATAATGCTTCATCTTTGAAAATGCTGTCTTCAAATGCTCTATATGATCATCAATAGATTTTGATTTCACAATGATATCATCCATATAACATTCTAAAAACCCCCAATTATTTCATGGAAAATAGTGCTCATTGCTCTTTGATATGTAGCACCAGCATTTTTTAACCCAAATGGCATTTTAACCCATTCAAAGGTTCCAATATTACTGGGAGCTCTAAATGCAGTTTTGTGAACATCTTCGTCAGCAATACAAATCTGATTATATCCTGAACGTCCATCCATAATAGACATGATCTTATGACCTACAGAGCTATCCACAAACATGTCTACTAGAGGCATTGGATACTCATCCTTAGGAGTTGCAGTATTCAGATTTCTAAAATCAAAGCAAACCCTAATCTTTTCATTTTTCTTAATAACAGGAACAATGTTTGATAACCATTTTACATATCTTGTTGTCCTAATGAAACCAGCTTTTAAAAGATTTTGAATTTCTTTCTTAAACTATGGTTTTAGGAGACATCTTTCTTGGAAGTTGTTTAAAAGGTTTAAAATTAAGGTTGATTGGCAATGTATGCTCAACCAAATGTCTACTCAAACCTGTTAATTCCTTGTAACTCCAAGCAAAGCAATCTTTATTCTCCTCTAGCACTGCAATCAACTTGGCCTTTGAAGTAACATCAAGTTCCTTGCTAATCTGCATAGTGTTTGAGATAATTCCATCTCCCAATTCAACTTCTTCTAAAAGATCTTGGGAATCCACATAGCCTATAAAGGCTTCTTCGATTGCACTAGGCTTCAACCTCCAGTCAGGTTTTTCAGCCAATGATTCTTCCTAATAATTAGTTTCCTGAACTTTCTGCTCTATTTCTAGAGCCATAAACTTAACTAAAGCCAAAGAGTTGGCTTCTTTGAACTCCCCCTTGGATTCATATCCAAGCAGCTTCATCTGGTGGGGTGTCTGATTCATAATCAACTGCTTGTTTAAGCCTTGACTTTAACTCTGCCAATTCTCCAATATCCAATACACTGGATGGAGGGGTGGTAGGATGTGCTATTTCACTTAAAGGGATGATTTCAGGTTTATACATTTCAGCCTCAGCACAATTTGCTGAAGTACTAAATGGGTGTGAATCTGCTTTCACCTCTTCAACCCCCACTTCTCTTCCATTCTCATACTTCACAATCATGAGGGTTTGATGCATCGAAGAAGGAATACAACCATTTACACGAATCCAATCCCTTCCTAGGAAGACATTATACTTACTAGTAAAAGTATCCACAACAAAAAATGTTTTATCAGTTTCCACTCGGCCCACCTTTAGGCATATGGAAACAATTCCCTTAAGACTTTTACTTTCACCAGTAAATCCAGCAATGGAAGTGCTTGTTGGAATCAATCGAACCTTTTCTTTTCCCAATTTCTTCAACGTTCTACATGGCAGAATGTTCACTGCTGCTCCGTTATCAACCAGAACCCTGTTTAACATGATTCCATCAAATGAAGTAGAAATATATAGAGGCTTCAAATGATGTCTCATGTCACTTGATGGTGACCTAAAAGGATAAGAAATATCATCACAATTTAAATCAACAATTAAAAGATATTCTGAATCTGAATCTGTTGTTGGAACAAAAGTTGCTTTTGTCCTTGGAAGTTACTTCTGATTCGTCCATTGCATTGGCCATGAAAAAAAGTTCTTCTTCCTTTTCAATCCATGAAATTATTGCACCCCATCCATTATCATATGTTAAATCATATTCATCATCACTAGACACATCAATAATCTCCACAGGGCTAACCTCTGGCTGTGAAGTCCTTCGAACTATTGAGCAATCTGGTCCAAATGGTCCGAAATTCATAGAAGAAACCATATTAATTTGAACGTCAGGAAAGTTGCAAATTGAATGGTCCTTTCCCTATGTGTTTGCCCAGATTCCTTTTCTGTAACATCTACTTTATCGGTAGACTCAATTGCAGAAGTTTCCATTGGAGAAAATGCTTTCCCATGAGAAGAATTCACTCCTCCTTCCTGTTCCACTATCATGGCTTCCAACAAACTAGATTGATAGCTTGCCAGTGAGTGAGGAGAAACTGGGCTGTTTTCATGATCCTCATTATCCATCCTTGCAGCCAAACTCTCTAAGGTTTCCCTTTCAGTTTGTTTAAATCCCCTTCGCAGAGATTCCTCTGAATCCTCCCTTTGGAGTCTGTTAAACTTGGGGTTGAACCTATTTCCCATATTGGAATTTTCTTTTGAGGCATACTCTTCCATTTGAAAACTAGTATACCTCATTTGCAACTTCCTCTTCTGAGTTCTTGTCAGCATAGGAACCATTTAAGGTGTCTTGGTCTTTGGATCTCGAACTAGCACCCATTGACCAGTAGGAGCATTTGGAGGTTTAACCATCTTATTTTCAAACTTGGAGGATCCCTTGTATCCTTGGAATAGTTCTGGTTTTACTTTCTTCAAAAACCAATCAGGAACTCCTTTAACCAAGGTGAACTGCTCCTCTTGAACCTCATAATCTTCCTGATCCATTGGAGTTTTTCTAGTGTTGACCTTCTTTGAAAGAGGATAATCTCTCTTCGAAGTTGGTGGAACTGGGCTTGAAGGGGCATTTCTCTTAGAAACCAACCAAGGTTTCTCATTTCTTCCTTGACCTGGAATCACCCAAGGCTTCCTTTCATTATTTTGATCCGAAGCCTTTCTTTCCATCCATTTTTGGAAAGAAATCAACCCCCTGCCTGTCCAAGTCTTTGAAAACCAAGTAGTTGGCTCTTCATTCCACACACAAGCATTCCAAAAAGGATGCCTCAAGCATAGGAAGATGAGATTGTTTAAAACCTCCCTAAGAAGAACTTTCTGGTGTATACTTTTGCTTGTTGTTTCTTCCAACATCACTTCAAAGTTGACCAATCTTTGGTCTTCCTCTTCCAAATTGCACGAATTTCATTCCCACATGCACTTGCTTGTTCTGCCACACTTCTCAAAATGTTTTGGCCAAGGATGTTAGCACATTAGTGTTGGCAGACACTTCTTCAATCTTTGAAAATGGATCTGTGTCTATTCCCATAGTCTTTTCGGGAAACATGATCTTTCCCTTCTTAATCTGTTCATGAATCTTGTCATGAAAACATCACAATTCTTAGTTGAATGCGTCCAAGAAGCATGCCATTTGCAATAATTTTTCCCTTTTGTCTCTTCCAATGATGGAAGTTTTACATTTTTAGAAATTTTAATGAACTTTTTCTTTAGCAAATAATCAAAAATTTCATCTGCTTTGGAAACATCAAAGGAATATACTTTACTAATTCCTTTCTTATTAGTCCTTGGTGCTATGGAAGAATCTTTTCGAACTAAACTCTCACCAACACAAGGATCATGTTCAACAATCTCAGCAGCATCAATTTCATAACTAGGATCCCTATAATATGTTGAATAAGAAGAATTGTTTCTATCAACATCTTCTTCTAGCAAGGATTCATATCTTGATGCTTTGTAAGTTAAATCAACCAGATCCGTAGAGTCAAACTTCTTTCTAAGTTCTCTACTTAAACCATCTTGTGTTATTCTCACAAATTCAACTTCTGGTAGTTGACGTTTACACTTGTTTCTAGCCTTTTTGAACCTAGCAATAAATTGAGCAGTCTTTTCATCAAGCTTTTGTTTCAACCTTGCTAGATCAGCCATGGTAACTTCAGGTTCAGTCTGATAAAACTGAGCATGAAATAATTCTTCCATTCTTTGCCAATTTGGGATTGACTCAGGGGGCAAATTAGAATACCATTCAAAGTCTGTTCTTGTCAAAAAATTAGAAAATAACTTCAACTTAATGAACCCATTATTACCTAACTCCTTACACTGAGCAATAAATCTAGCAATGTGTTTAGTGGTTGACTGTTTTCCATCCCCATGAAATAGAGTAAAATCTGAAATCTCATACCCTTTAGGGACTTCGAACTGCCTATCTATCCATTCTGGATAAGGTTTTCTGTATATTTGAGTTTGTACACTCCAAGTTAGAGGTCCATAAACTTCTTGCATAATACCAAGTATCTCATCAAGAAGGGCAGGATTTCCTCCTAGATGAACCCCTGGATTAGCAAGTGGTTCCCAATTCATATTTCTAGGCATATGATCTTCTGGAAATCTCTCAGAGGGGCCATCGAATGGCCTAGGTTGCCTGAGACCTCCTTGCCTTCCAAAAGGTTCATAGAGATGATTCGAATGCATCCTTCCCATTTCTGGTACCTGTGGATACCTAGGAATCCCAGTTTCTGGTACAGACTTTCTTAAGTTAGCCCTATCCTGAAATGGCTTACTGGAGAAAATTATACTCATCAAAACCATGATTGTCATTTTTAAAACTCTTATCTCCATCTAATCCCTCAAAATTGGGTTAGAAAGCAACATTTGTAGTTTGCTTAAATGTTTTCTTAGGCTTAGGCGTTTGATAATCATAAGTTTTTGTTGCTTCATACCATGATTTTGGTATATAATCTACATTTATAGGCTCTTTTCCAGGCCTTGACTTAAACTTACTTAAACTAGCCTCTCCTTTATCTTTTTCAGATGAAGGCAGAGGCTCATTCCTAAATTTTGATTGCTCTTTTAACTTTTGAAACATAAGTTTTTCGGTCTGAGCCAATTCCTTAAATGTAGCAATCATTTCAGCAAATTGACTAGATAACACACCTCCTCCAACTTCTGGATTTTAAGGGTCATCTATATGTGTTGCCTTGTTATTTCTAGTATTCATTCGAGAAGCCTGGCCAATTCCCACATTTGGAGTTCTCTTTAGGATTAACATTATTCTCTTCTTCTGGCGTTTAGTCAACTTGAGAATCATATGCTTGCTTCCTAAGTTTTGGAGTCATTCAACACTTTGGGGTCCCACCGGGCGTGCCAAAAAATGTGTTTGGTTCTTTTGCTTCTTTACTATGGAAGATGATTGTGTGCGAGCGTGCCGGAGAAAGCCTTTAAGTCTTCTCTCTCAGATTAACTTTGGAAAAACCAAATCTAATCAGACTATTGTGTTTGAGTGGTTCAATTACCTCAACCAAGAGGATTTTTTCCTTCAAAATGAAGAAATACAAGCCAATTTACTTAGGAAATCAAAGAACAATAAAGAAACAAGATACTTTTATTGATAAATCAAAGGTAAACTTACTTCAAAATCGTCTTTAACTTCAAATAGAAAGACAACAAGAACTTCAAACACTTGATTGTTACAAGAACTACTAACATCTGCTTCCTAAAACTGCTTCCTAAACTACTTCAAACTGAGTCGAATTCCTAAATCTACAATTCTAATTGCCAAAGAACAAACCAAGCATCATTTTTGTTGTTTGTTGAAGATTTGTCCGGGGGATTTTCACTCCTCTATTTCTTCTATTTATAGGCTCTGCTTGAAATTTGAACTTCCCGCTAGATTTCTTGACTTCGAGCTCCATCATTTCATTTCAAAAGGTAGCTTCTTCCCTCCAAAAGCATTTGAACTTGACTTGCTTTGAACTCCTTTCAGAAACATTTGAATTTGAATCTACACGGTTACAAATCACATTCGCACATGATTAACTTCAAAGAATAACTGTTTTGCACAATTTACTCCATGTGTCTCAACTGCCAATTACCCAGTTCTACACGTGTAATTCATGCCTTTCAGCAGTTGAAAATGTGACTTCGAAGCCAACTTCTTTATTTATTCTTTGGCTATAACCTTAAATTGCTGCAGGAGATGTACAAGCTGTTGCATTAGTTTGCAGTTTACAGATGCATTTTGTTTCGACCATGACAGTTTGGCTATGTATTGTCAGGTTGAAAGCTTGAGGGCTAAACTCCTTGAAAAGTTAGTGCAATTCCTCTCGGACCTGAATCTAAACAGGGAAATTTGATTGACTCGATTTCTTCTACGTACTGTTCATTAGGTAATATTTACACAAAATGAAGTATTTACACACTTATTCCAATGAAAAGTTATATGTCGATAAGTTCTTCAAAGTTCCTGTATAAGGGTGCAACAAGTAGCTGAAAATTAGCTGGTTAATTGCATTTTCTGACTAATCAAAGTTCCTGTATGATTGGCCATTCTATACTAGTACTAATCTTTGATGTTGCATTTATTAAATTATTTTTAAAGTTACCTTATTTTATTCCTTCTAGAATGGAGTGTTTGGAAGACATGGAAATATGCTCATCGTCACCATGTCAACCAATGTGTCAATCATCTGGTAATTCTTCCCGACAAGTATACACTCATCAAGTTAAAATTGACTTGATACCAAAAATTGGCGCAAATTAACTCTAGCAAGAAGAGTAGGGATAATCAAATCATTAGGAAGGAGTATTGTTGGTACAAATAAGGGGTGAGAAAAACTAGGACAAACAATTCTGAACCTAGTACACGGAGACGGGGGCTTACTAGAGAGGGTTGTGGTGCAAAACTAGTAGTTGTGAAAGACAAGTCAGGTGCGGTGTTTGCTGTCTCCCAATTTTTTGAGGGTCATAACCACCCTCTTACAACGCCAAAGAGGGTGCATTTGTTGCATTCTCGTCGGGAAGTGTCCAATGCCAAAAAAGCTTTAACACAACATTTGTCTGCTGCAAATGTGCCAACATGCCAACAAATGAGTATTCTGGCGGTGCAATCCGGGGGTATTGAAAATGTTGAATGTTCACAACAAGACCTTTATAACGCTCAAAGGGATAGGAGGAAAGAGTTATTGGGACAAGACGCCAACATGTTGTTAGAGTTTTTTAAGCTTGAACAAAAAAGAATCCGGCTTTTACATATGCGATTAAGGAGGACGATGAGGGGAAATTGAGTCATTGTTTTTGGGTTGATACCACCTGTAGAAAGTCGTACCAGTATTTTGGGGACGTGGTGGTGTTTGATACCACTTACAAGACAAACCGATATCAAATGATGTTCGCACCTTTATTAGGGTTAATCACCACGGGCAACCAACTCTTTTCGGGTGTGCGTTTTTAAACGATGAACTCACAACTTCTTTTGAGTGGCATTTCCAACAATGGTTGAAAGCAATGCCAGCAGGCCCCCCCAAATGATCATTACCAATCAAGATCGTGCAATTACAAAGGCAATTGCTACTACTTTTCCAAACACTCATCATAGGTATTGCATATGCCACATTGTGAACAAATTTTCTGAAAAATTAGGTGCAATATCATATAAAGAACATTATGATGAGTTCAAAAGTTGCATATGGAAATCCAAAACCCCACAAGAGTTTGAAGCAAGATGGGTAGAAGTAGTGGAGAAAGCTAGATTGACTTCCAATGAATGGTTAAAATCGCATGTATAAAATTCGTGAGAGATGGGTTCCGGTTTACATGAACCATATGTTTTCTGCCCCCATGTCTAGCAGCCAAAGGGCAAAAATTTCACATGCTTCCTTCAAGAGGTATCTATCTCCACATAATTCTTTGTGGGATTTTGTCACGCGGTTTGAAAGGGCACTTGCAACTTTACGTCATAATGAATTGGATTTGGATCACAAAGACATCAATGAGAAGCCAGTCATGAAAACCCTGTGGGGGCATAGAGGAGACAATGGGTCAAATTTATACATGAAAAATGTTTTACAAGTTTCAAGACGAAATCTTTCAAAATATGGCATATGAGGTGACTTTAACAGTTGAGGATGAACATCAACGTGTAATACCCAAGGTTTGGGAGTAGATGGTGTTTAGTCCCACGTTAGTTGTTTACAAGAGTGATCTTGGACATATAACAAACTATGTAAGAGACTACTAGTACCTTGGGCTTAAGCATTTTGGGCCATGTGGTGTGGCTTGTGGATCAAATCAAGATATTGGCTAGTGGTCTACATGGGGCGTTACAAATGGTATCAGAGCATTGTAATACCCAGGTTTGGGGGTAGATGGTGTTTAGTCCCACGTTGGTTGTTATATGAGTGATCTTGGACATATAACAAACTATGTAAGAGACTACTAGTACCTTGGGCTTAAGCATTTTGGGCCATGTGGTGTGGCTTGTGGATCAAATCAGGGTACTGGGCCAGTGGTCTACATGGGGCGTTACACAACGCTTGTACAATGTTAAGAGGGATGTAGAGAATGCTTCGAAGGGTCGTGAGGTGTCGGTAGAGAAGTTGTCAAACTATGTTACTTGCAGTTGTAAGATGTTTGAAACTGACGGGATTCCATGTCGGCACAATTTGGCGTACTTCATTTGTAATTTAAATTAACATATTCCTGTTAGTTCATTTATAATTTCTTTTTAAGAAGCCATAGAAGCACCAAATGAAATTTAACAGGGTAAATTGTGGCACAAAACCAAATTGTGGCACCAAGCGATAGAAGCACGCTGTTGAATAAGCAGACATACAGCCAGCATACACAATAAAAGGGAAAATTGTGGCACAAAACCAATTAATTCAACGAGATGTATTACTTAATAGTTTCAAAAAAAAAATACAGTTACGACTGTATGGCAGATACTTGCCATTTCCAACAATTACAGTCTTCCTTGTTAACCACAAGATGATGAATGTACATAAAAGAAACAAGCACTTCCATTTGTAGGAGACCACTACGCCTTCTACTGCCATCAACTTCTTCTTCAGCTTCTTGTTCTCTTTCACTAATTCTTGCACAAAATTTTCCCTTTCTTGACACTTCAAATGTAGAGCATGATTTTCACTTTCTAAAGTTTCAATTTTGTCCTCCTTTTGCTTCTCTTTAGGGGCTAGATCAATCCAATAAAAGTAATCGCAATTTTTTTCCCTTCCTGCGATAGCATAAGAATCAATTTCAAAAGTAAATTTTATTACGTAATTAGCATTCATAATTACAAAGGTAATTTATTACCTCATAGTTGCCACAGCCTAAGAATCTCCTTCCTGGATTTTCTTTAGTCTTTGACTTCCTCATGGGGGAGGGCTTCCCCCAATTGCAAGTGGGGTATTCAACTTGGAAGGTTGAAGAGGCAGAGGACAAAGACGGCATGGCTTCCCACAATCATGCAACCACAATTTGCTTAACCAATTCTATACAAGTCTAGGAAATTCATAGACTCATAATAACACTAAAGCACAATTGATAATCTCATAAAGATGACAAATAACCAAACAAAGAAAACTCATTCAGTGCAAATTGCATAAGCACAATTTTCAGTATTAGCTTTCATGATTCAAGACAAGCTTCACTAAGTGCAGATATTACCTAAAAAGCAAATGCCAAGAATTGTAGTCAAAATAGTTACCAAAATTGAATCTGCTTCACAAGCCAACAAGGTTAACATGTAAGAAGTCTTATCCCATGACATATTATCCCATGACATAGCATCGAATCAACCAATTTGCAGAGACAAACTTTAAGATTGTTTCCAGACAACCTAGAACCATTGTGGATTAAAGAGTTTTTACTAGTACTTTATTAGATTAATTATTTTGTTCAGACCATCATCCAGGCGCCCAAAAGCCCGATTATGTAATTAATCTCCTATCTTGGGGAGTGATTAGAACAGAAATTATTGCAGTGAGTTCAAAAGGTGTCCTGGGTTTGTACCCCATTTTTGTTAGTGCTCCCACTAATGGCAGCAGCAGAATTCAACCCTCCAGATATTCTTCACAATTGATTTTATTTGTGGGCCAGATATTTTTCAAAAAAATTCGAAACCCTAAATGAAACTTCAAAAAATTTCGAAACCCTAATTTTTCAACAGATCTAGGGTTTCTTTTTTCGAAATAGAGAAACAGAGATGCAAATCGAGAGAGAGAGAGAGAGAGAGAGAGAGAGAGAGAGAGAGAGAGAGAGAGACAGAGAGACAGAGAGAGGGAGAGTAAGAGAGAAGAGACCTTGTTTTTCGCGATGGAGATGAAAAGATCGATCGAGTCTTTATGCTTGCTTCGTTTTGGTTTGCCTACAAACAAAAACTAGGGTTTTTAGATGGATCAAGAGAGAGAGAGAGAGAGAGAGAGAGACGAGAGACGAGACCTGGAGATAGAGATGTTGAGGAGTGGAAGGGCCTGATCTGAACATTTTTTCGATAAAAATTATATATGTACATTCGGGTTTTTTTTTTTTTGGAGATTCCTCGCGGGGCCCTTTAAAACACATTTTGAAAACATTGAGCGGTTCGGGTCGTCGAAATTTGGTTTGGAAAGTCAAAAATACCCCTAGGTCCGCATGGAAACTTAAATAAGGGTCCCTTATTAGAACGTGTTTAAGTTTTCATGCGGACCTAGGGGTATTTTCAACTTTTCAGACCAAATTTCGATGATTCGAACCGCTCAATATTTTAAAAATGTGTTTTTAAGGGCCCTCACAAGAAATTATCAAAAAAAGTAACCGGGAAGAGCTTGATCCAAACAGTTTTTGATAAAAATTATATATGTATAACTTTTATAAAAACCTGTTTGGATCAAGCCCTTCTTGGTTACTTTTTTTTTTATGATTCCACGCGGGGGCCCTTAAAACCACGTTTTAAAAACATTGAACGATTCGGATAGTCGAAATTTGGTCCGAAAGTTGAAAATACCCCTAGGTCTGCTTGGAAACTTAAATAAGGAGAATCCCGAACTAGGGTTTTTTTTTTGGTGTTTTTTTTTTTTTGGAAAAAGGTATTTTATTGAACAGAAAACCAAAACATGCACAACTAGGCAAGGGAATGACCTTGGACCTAAACAAACACAAACTACATCAGTGGAAACATAGGCCTAAAACAAAACCAAAGACCCTGAACAGCTCAGGAAGAAAACAAAATTACATTGGAAGAAAAATCTGGGAGGGAGCCCCCCACTCAGAGCATATCCTCTTATCATCCCCTAATGGATTAATCCCTCTCCAAGAACGAATACATGATGCAACAGCCTCTAAAATAGCCATAACAATCCATTCGAAGGAGACTCCCTTGCCTTGAAAGACCCTGCCATTCGTCTCCCTCCACGGAAAGTACACAGCGGCAGCAAGACAAAGTTTGAAAATAGAAGCTCTAGCACTCTTGTCAATGCAGTGCTGCACACCCCAGGAAATCTCATCCAGCAAATTCAGGGGGAGAGAATCAAGGCAATGGCTCTTGACAGCAGACCAAACTAGAGTTGAAAGCTGACATTCAAAAAATAAATGAGAGTGGGATTCATAACCTCCATGACAGAGCACACAAAGCTTATTACTCACCACTCCCCAAGAGAAAAGCCTATCCATTGTGGCCAATCTACCAAGAACAGCAATCCACTACACAAAAGCCCATCGGGGAACATGCCTTCGATGCCAAATCATAGACCACCAATGAACAGTAGGACCAGAGGATCTCAAAGCTTCCCAAGCAGAAAGAGAGGAGTAGCGGCCATTAGAGGTCAAGGTCCAGACCACCTTATCCTCTTGAGAAACATCTGGAAGGAGTGAGGGGTTGGTGTTGGCCATAATCTCCCTAATAACAGGGAGCCTCCTCCTAGGCCACCGCCACCCAGTATCGGAAATAATAAAGGACACCTTAGTACTGAGGCTGCAAACAGTGCTAACCACCCTATCACCAAACCTATTAAACAGAGGCCCAAGGCTGTGCCAATTATCAAGCCAAAGAAATGTAGTAAAACCATTCCCAACAAAAAAAGTGTTTTGAATGTTTTTTTGGTGCTTTGAAGGTTTTAAAAATTATTTTTGCTTGATTCAAACGGTCCAATGTGTTTAAAAAGTGTTTTTAAGCTCGAGAGAAATCATCAAAAGAAAAAAAAAATACCGGGAAGGGCTTGATACAGTTTTTGTGAAAAATTGCTCAGATCAAGCCCTTTTCGATATTTTTTTTGATGATTTCTCTCGGGAACCCTTAAAAACACGTTTTAAACACATTGGACGGTTCAGATCATAAAAAAAATTGGGAAGGTATATATATATATATATATAATTAGGATCAGATCAGGACTCCCCGAAGTTAATAAAATCCAGACTTTCGTTTTAGGCCGTTGGATGAGATCCAACTGCTGATAAAAGAATAGGGGCCTCGCGGGTTAAAAAGGGTCAGGTCAACGGATCATAACTTCTTTTTCCCCTTTCCCCTTTCCCTTCATTTCAGGCGTCCCAGAAAAATAAGAGAGAGAGAGACAGAGAGAGAGAGAGAGAGAGGCAATTTTGGTGATGAGTGCGAAGAAGATAACTAGGGCTACAAATCGAAGCAAATCGGTTGAAGAAGAAGCTTGAAACCAACAATCTACACTACTGTTGAAACCAACGTTCTACACAGTTGAGGAGTTAGGATTATTGTTCTCACTCGACCACGACAACACGATCTACACAGTAGACGAATGAACATATCTAAGGTTTCTCTCTCTTTCTCTCTCTCGGTTTCTCTCTCTCTCTTTCAGTACAGATGAAACTAGGGTTAGGCTTGGTTTAGTTTCATTTAAAAAATTAGGGTTTTTGTTGTGGAGTCTTGAAAGTGTGGATGTACATTTGTTATGTATTTGTATGTAACATTACATGGAAAAAGATTGTATCTAATTCCTTTGAGAACAAAATGCATTCTTTTACCATTCCACAGAGGATCTATCCTGTGGTAGCCCGTAGACCAGTATAATATGATCTATTACTTATGCTTGCAGCTTGCTCATTAGTTGATTTTCGTTTGCAGGAACCAATCCTAGTAACTCAACTTGTAATTGGAAACTGCTGCTGTTATTCAGGAATCCCCACAGTCAAGGTAACTTTGTACTTGCATTTAAGAATGCAAGGTGTAGAAGATATAGAAGTAGTAGCATCTGCTAGTAATTCTTCCCAACATGTTTACACTCCTCAAGTAAAAAATGAGTTGATACCGAAAATTGGGCAACATTTTCACAACTTAGATGAGGTTCACTTGTTTTACAACAATTATGGTAGAGAAAGTGGATTTGGTACGCGATTGAATTCTAATAAGAAGAGTAAGGATGGTGAAATCATTAGAAAGGAGTATGTTTGTTATAAAGAAGGGGTGAGAAAACTTAAGATAAACAAAACTGCACACACTGTACGGACACGGCGGCTAACTAGAGATGGTTGCGGTGCGAGACTGGTAGTTGTGAAAGACCGGTCAGATGCGGGGGGTTACTTGTTAGGCAATTTGTCGAGGGTCATAACCACCCTCTTACGGCCCCAAGGAAGGTGCATTTGTTGCACTCGCATCGTGCAGTCACAGTTGCGAAAAGAAATTTAACACAACAACTATCAAATGCAAATGTGCCAACATGGCAACAAATGAGTATTTTAGAGATGGATGTTGGAGGTCTTGAAAATGTAGAATGTACGCTACAAGATCTTTATAATGCTGAAAGGAATAGGAGGAAAGCGTTAAAGAGACATGACGCTACTTTGTTGTTTGAGCATTTTAAGGATGAGCAAAAAAAGAATCCCAGTTTTACTTTTATATTTAAGCAAGATGAGGGTGTGATGGTGCATTGTTTTTGGGCGGATGCCACCTGTAGAAAGGTGTACAAATATTTTGGAAATGTGGTGGCGTTTGATACAGCATACAACACAAATCACCACGGGCAGACTACTCTTTTAGGGTGTGCATTCTTAAGTGGTGAAAAGATTGATGCTTTAAGACTGATTTTTCAAGGAATGGTTGAAAGCGATGCCCGGTAGCCCGCCCAAAATGATCATAACTGATCAGGATCTGGCCATTGGAAATACAATTCGTACGGTTCTTCCAAATACTTTTCATAGGTATTGCATTTAGCACATTTTGACCAAATTTTCCGAAAAAATCAGTGCAATTTCCTACAAAGAACATTATGACGAGTTCAGTAAATGTATATGGAAATCCGAGAGCCCTGAGGAGTTTGAAGGAAGATGGGCAGAGGTTGTAGCGAAAGTAGTTTGAAGGAAGATGGGCAGAGTTCAGTAAATGAAAGGGGAAAGAGGAAAAAGAAGTTTTGACCCGTTGACCTGACCCTTTTTACCCCGCGCGTCCAGGTTCTTTTATCAGCTGTTGGATCTCATCCAACGGCCCAAAACGAAAGTTCGAATTTTCTTAATTCAGGGAGTCAGGACCAGATCTGAATTGTATATATATATATATACACACACTAAACTTCCTATCCAAACCCTTAAAATCCAGACTTCGTCCACACCTCATAGATCCCGATCGAATTTCAACGATCCGAACCGTCCAGTGTGTTTAAAAGGGTACTCGTGAGAAATCAACAAAAAAATACCGGGAATGGCTTGGTCCGAGCAATTTTTCATAAAAACTGTATATGTTCATTTTTATGAAAAACTACAGGGATCAAACCCTACCTGGGTTTTTTTTTTTTTTTTTTTGCTGATTTCTCACGGGGACCCTTAAAAACACCTTTTAAACACACTGGACGGGTCGGATTGTCGAAATTTAGTTCGGAAAATGGAGGTCCGGATTTAAAAAGTTTGCGGGATCCTTGATAGGAAGGGCTCCGTAACTCCGGGAACCCGGACCTCCGTAATCCTAGCATTTTTTTGATGATTTGATCCGTCCAATGTGTTCATAAGGTGTTTTCAAAGGTCCACGCGAAAAATCTTCAAAAAAAAATACCGGCAAGGGCTTGATCCAAGCAGTTTTTCACAAAACTGTAAATATACAGTTTTTGCAAAAAACTGCTTGGATCAAGCCCTTCCCGATATTTTTTTTAAAGATTTCCCATATGGACCTTGGAAAACACTTTTTGAACACATTGGATGGCTCGGATTTTCCCAAAATAATTTGCAACACAAAAAAAACACCCCCAAGGCTTCAATCCGAGAGTCCGGAGGAGAAGCCCTAGGTATGTATATATATATATGCCGGAGATCCTGTCAAGGATCCCGGAAATCCCGGATTGAAGCGTTTTGAAGCATTTAGAAGATGTTTTGGCACGATCCGAGCCGTCCAATGTGTTCAAAAGGTGTTTTCCAAGGCCCACGCGGGAAATCTTCAAAAAAAAATACCGGGAAGGGCTTGATCCACGCAATTTTTCGCAAAAACTGCATATTTACAAAATTGCGTGGATCAAGCCCTTCCCGGTATTTTTTTTTGAAGATTTCTCGCGTTGGCCTTGGAAAACACCTTTTGAACACATTTGACGGTTCGGATCATGAAAATTTGATCCGGAACTATGAGTTCCGGACCGAAGGGTCCCGGACTAGAGAGTTCCTCTATATATATATATATAATCCACTTCTAGTCAGAAATCCCTGACTTTGTTCACAACAGGGATCCCTTTCATTCTTACATTTCCTAATTGAATTTTGATGATCCAAGCAATTCAATGTGTTTAAAATATATTTTTAAGAGTCCCCGCTAGGAATCATAAAAAGAGATCAAGAAGGGCTTCATCTAAGCAACTTTTCATACAAATCGTAGACATATATTTTATGAAAAACTGTTCGGATGAAGCCCTCTGTGATCATTTTGTTTTATGATTCCTCGCATGGACCCTTAAAAACACATTTTAAACACATTAGACGGTTCAGATAATCAAAATTCAATCGGGAAAAGTGAGGTCTTGACTTCAACAAAGTCAAGGATCTCTGACTAGAAGTTTTCTGTATTATATATATATATATAATCATGAGGACCACTTCTTTTTTGATTTTCCGGACCAAATTTCGACAATCCGAACCGCTCAATGTGTTAAAACTTGTTTTTCATAGCCAACGCAAGGAATCGCCAAAAAAAAAATACCCAAAAGGGCTTCATCCGAGCAGTTTTTCATAATAACTGTACATATATAGTTTATCGAAAAATGCTCGAATGAAGCCCTTCCGGGTTTTTTTTTTTTTTTTTGACGATTCCACGCAGTGACCCTTAAAAACATGTTTAACACATTGAGCGGTTCAGATCGTCGAAATTTAGTCCAAAAAATCAAAATAAGTATTTTTACCTGAAAGTAATACTTATGATAATTGATTTATGTAGCAAACAATATTATTATAACTAGGGCTCTGGGCACACGCGTTGTGTGTGCACGTCGAACTTTAACAAAAAAACTGTTGGTAGCAGTTAAAAGGGCAAGGGGTAATTGGGTGGCAGTAACAAGGGCAGTTTCGCAAGGGAAAAATGTGAGCCAGCCTTGAAAACTAATCCACACCAAAAGGCAGCTCCCCTTTTATATATTAGAATAGATAGATTGCCTTTGTGATACCAATGTTACATAAGTAAATTTTTGTGTGGGTTTGAGTCTCGAACCGTTCAATGTGTTTAAAATGTGTTTTTAAGGGTTCACGCGATGAATCATAAAAAATGACCGGGAAGGGCCTTATTTTGAGCAGTTTTCGATAAACCGTATAGCTACGTTTATTATGAAAAACTGTTTGGATGAAGACCTTCCCGATCCTTTTTTTTTATGATTCCTCGCATGGACCCCTAAAACAAGTTATAAACACATTGAACGATTTGGATCATCAAAATTCAATCGGGAAATGGTCGGAAAAGGGAAGTCCTTACATAAGGTTATGTAAGAAAGTCCTTATATATAAGAACACCACTACGTATATACATATATATATATATATACACACACATTACATCTTTTGACTTGGTGACTCCTCTGTGCTTACACAATATAGATAGATACTAGTGTAGTGGTTGCACGCAAAGCATGCAAAATTGGGCCCAATACAATCTATTTTTATGTACACACATTTGATGTTTCTTAATACGGAGATCTAGCAAGAGCAGTTTGATAGAAGTTCATATCATAAAACGGATGATATATATTTGTTGAGGCACAAAAAAAAGCAAGGAAATACAAAAATAATACTCCATCTGTCTCAAATAATTAGTCCATTACAAAAAGAAGTGCAATTTTGCAATAAAGTATTTTTGTTGAATTCCTTCGCACCAAATTTAAGATAATCAATTACTGTAATTCTTTAATTTGAGGCATAAAAATTCAAAAACCTATGAACATAAGTACTAGTATATTTTTTTTTAATCTAAAAATGCACATCTTTTCCTAATAGACGAACATTATGAGACTAAGGCCTGATTTGGGTAAACTGAAAAAACTGATTTTTTGGTTGTCCTTATTCAATTTTTTTTTGCATTTGTTAGTTTTTGGTCAATTTTTTGTGGTTTCTTGGCTTGTCTCGACGAAAGGAATCTAAAAAGTATAAAATTATTAGTCAAACTTAAAATTTTGTGAATAAAGACGAATGTGACATCTAAAAAACCGGTTTTTTGGATTATTTTTCGTCTTTATTCACAAACTATTAGGAAAAGAAAACCCTAAACTTTGACCTCATTGTCTCAAAGACTCCCGAACTTTAATAAACTTCAATTACTCTCCCAAACTATCACTCCGTTGGTCAATTACACTCCTGCCTTCTAGATCCATGAATTTACTAACAGATTATGCTGAGTTGTACTCCAATCTCCGTTAAATCAAACGTATGGGCCCAAAATTTCGCCAAGTGATGCCACATGTGCATAAATTTTCAATTTATAACTCTCTCCACCTGGCCTCCACTCTTTCTCTCTCTCTCTCTCTCTCTCCACCGGATCAATGAACTGCATCCATCAGTGGTGTAGAAGTTCGAAGCTGTTTTCAAATTCAGGTTTTTTTTTTGTTGTACTCAAATCGTCTGCTGTGAGGAAGCAATTCCATTGGATTGTCAGCTCTACGGTTTCACAAAATCTTACGGTTCATCGGTCAGGACACAACGTTCCGGTGTGCCGCTGTGCGTGTGATTTGAACGGGTCTCTGAGGGTTTATTCTCTCCCTCTCCCTAAAACGTTCCACTCTCTCCCTTTCGAGCTCATGGAAAAACCAAAAATGCTATTCAATACATCAAAAACCTCTCATTTTTTTTATGAGATTTAAGTAGGATCGAAAAGAACACATTGGGGTTTGATTCAATGGCTGATTCGAGTTTCGACTGTGCAGCCTCCAGCCTTTTTTGTGAAGAAACCAACGACTTGTGCTTTGATGATCTTAATTCTGTTACAGATAATCAAAATCTGGGTTTTACAAGTGATGATAGATCGGAGTTAAGAGATTGAGAAATGGAGATCTTGATTCGGGTGCTGTGAGAAATGGATTTATGGGCTCTTGCATTTTTTACTGGGTTTTTCATCAATTGATTTAATAGATTTTTCTAGTATGATTTTTGTAACATTCTTTTACTAATGGAATTTTGATCTCACGCCATTTTTCTTCCCTACTTCCATTCATTTTTGGGATTGGACAATCTCGTGTGTGTGTGTGTGTGAGAGAGAGAGAGAGTGTGTTAACGGTGATGTTTGTCCAACTCAGCCTAATCTGTTATCAACTTGACGGATCCACACAACAGGAGTGTAATTGACTAACGGAGCGATAGTTTGGGAGTGTAATTGAAGTTTATTAAAGTTTGGGAGTCTTTGAGACATTGAGGTCAAAGTTTGGGAGTTTTTTTGAAATTTCCCTACTTAGTATATTACGAGCTTATTTTCTAGGATGCTACATACAAACTTAGGTTCATGAAACACTATCGTGATAGTTAATTACCACAAAAAAACTGATGCAACAATTTTTGGTGCGGCCCGACGAATGACCTGCAAAACAAATAAGACTAGGACACTGATGTGGTGCCAACCAAGGACCCCAACCAAGCACCCTCCGATACCTAAGTCAGTAGATGTTGCGTGGATGAAAGGGGTGAGAACTTTGCGTAAATTATATCAAGAGTTTTGTAACTACCCCCTACGGCAGGGGGTTGTTTATATAGGCATGGAGTGTGGTGAATCCTAGCTGGAGTAGGATTAAGTCATGTTGATCTCTGATTGGTTGGCATTACCAGTGCCCTATTGCCTTAGGACTCATAATCCCGTTAGGATTAAACTTTCTGTTAGCATCTGGACTGTTGATGATTATCCTGTGGGGTATTTGTGCTTTTCTTTCCCACAGGTGATGGTGTAATTAGTTTAGATTCCCTGAATGAACTGGACTCTTCTTGAAAGTGAGGTCTAATGTGATTAACCTCAGCTGAGCTAAATACTCGAGATGGAGTTTCTGACCTCTATACGCTGAGTTGACCATGTGGGCTGCTTGTATTTATCAGTACTCCCCTGTTTTTGAGGACGTGATTGGTGCGGGGAAGAGGAAACACTTTGAATTTGAACGCTGATAGCTTCCCTCACGTTTAGTGCGGCACATTTAATGCGGACCTCATGGGTAACTACGGGGGCTATGTGGCCTAATCTTCACCGTAGGTCATGCCTTTTTGCGGAAGAGGAAAAAGCATTGTTGTAGACACCCCGATTTTGACCCGGGAAACCTCTCGAGCATTCTCGATGATGAAATAGACCAACCATGGGTACCTTGAGGCTCAAAACAAGGCTTGAACTTGCTAAACCATCCAACACCACCATAAACCCTCATAGAACAACCTTAAATCAACCAAAATGACCAAAATACCCTTCAAACCGCCCAAAAATCTCTTCAGAACAAACCCAAGCTTACATCTTCTAGTACGTTCAAAACCCTCTTTATTGATATATATAATGTCTCAATCCGTTTTGAAATGAGGGAGGTGCGCACATTTTACCAAAATGACTTGTTTTCCCAACCTTTTGAGGGTAAAATGGTCACACATTTGAATGTACAAATTATCTTGGGTTCAAAACTATTTGGGCTAGAAAGTAGACTCGACAAGCATTCCAATGCTTCAAACCACGCACAAAACAGAGTTCGGTAGCACCCGGGATAGACCTGTGAAGTTTGGTCTGTTGTGCAGACCCTTTGAGCGCTCAAACCCTGCCCGCACCAGAAATTTTTTAGAGCATCTTCCAGTTGGTTTTCTGGCTAAACTATGGGCTCCTCCTGGTTTCCAAACCTAGTTTTCTCTTCAAAAATCCCTCCAACAACATTCTCCTCTCCAATTTGATTTTCAAACTCAAAAACTCTCTATTTAAACCCCTCTCTTCACTCTTTTTAGGATTCTTGGCTTATTATCTCTCTTTCACACCTTCCATCAGACCCAAACTACTCTCTCTCATCCTTCAAGCCTACTACCCTCAAACCTTCCTCAAATCTATAGACACACCTCAATCAGTCCTTATTCATCACCGATCATCTCATTTCAAGCACTCAAACACTCAAAAATTCCATCTTTAAGACCAAATACACATGGGTCTTTACGATACCAACTACAACAGCCCCTCTCTTACTCTAATAAGTCATGTATAGCCTATACATTCCATCAATTTCTTCCAAACCCAACTCTTCCATCAAAACCCACTTCATCCAAGCCAAAATCACCATTATAAACCCAAATACACCCCATCCATCCAAACAATCATCCAATCAGCCCTACACTCACACTCCTCTATCTAAAATAAATCATCTTAAACCCATGACTTGAGCCATTACTCCATCATTCAACAAAAATTCAAGTTTAAGCACTGATCATAGCCGAAAAGGTAAAAAAGCTTGTGAAATATTGGGTTTTGGTCAACCTGAGGGAGACCAGTAAATTCATGGAGGTTCTATGTACCTTCTATGAGCTTACAAGGTCCAAGACATGAAGAAAATCAACTGTTGAAAATATCAAGTCAAAAGGGTTTGAGCGCTCAACCTCCTTCTCCACTCTTTTGGCCACTTTGTTATTTTTGTGGTTTCTGACCCTCTCTCATTTTGATATCACCTTTTTATGGCTTTTGGTTGGTTCATATGGCTTTAAATCAACCTGTTACTCTCTAAATCATTTATTAATGAAGCCAAAAGCCATGGAAATGATGTTTTATCATCATCAAGTAATGAATGAGCTTTGTTTATGAGATGAATAGGCCCATCTCACTCTTTTTAACAATGATCAAAAGGTTAAAGTTCACAAAAGTACCAATGGAAGGTCAAAAAATCACAAAAACTCACAACCCCTGAATAGGGTTTGAACGCTCAAACCACCCCTTTGAGCGCTCAAACACTATTCTGATTCATCTTTGTTTCTTGTTTATTTTAGCTTTAAATCATGTCCTAAGCTTATTACAGTGTGTGTTGTTATTGTGTTATATCAGTTTGATCCTCCCTTCTTCTCTCAGTCTAACCATGCTTACGCTTGGTTTAAAGCATATTACTCACTCATGCAAGCTTGTCAAGTCTATTTGGTTGATGTTTCTGAAATATCAAGTGCATTTGCACCATTACATATTATTTTGAGGTTATTGATGATCCAAATGAAGGCAGGAAGGTATGAGAACACTTAAGCCAAGAAGATGGTTTGAGCGTGCCTTAAACTATTTTCTAGTTCATCAAAATATTTTCATCATCCAGGCTTATTCACTGTGGTTTGAGTGTTCTGGAATGCCTCTCAATGATATGTTTTCTCTCCCACTGTACTTATTGCCTTGTTTGGTTCATTAATAAGCCTTAAATCCATGTTTGCATGATCATTCTGTCATGTTAAGACATCAAAGTTCTTTTTTCAAGTAGGTAGCAGTGTTCAAATCATGTTTTCAGTAAACCAAAATCAACAGAAGCATGTGTAGATGAGGTGGGTTTGAGCGTTCAAACCCTCCCTTTGAGTGCTTAAACCCTTGGCAGGGGATCAGATTGGTTCAGTTTCACAAGTAGTTTGCAGTGCCTTTTCTGGTTATTTAATTATTACTTGCATATGTTAACATCTTAATTTACTATTTAATTATCTTGAGAGTTCACATTTGCATATCATCATCATCCATGTAGTTCACAGAGCACAAGCATACACCGTAGTTCTTTCTTGTGTTTATCATCATTTAACTGACTCCCGATCCCCGTTCCCCTTTTATTTGCTCAAAGTTGGATCTTAAACATTTCGTATAATCCCACAAAAAACCTTAGTAGAGACCAGTTTTCGAACCGGGCAAGGGGGTGCCGTAAAAACCTTCCCCTCTCGTAACCGAGCTCCCGAACCTAAGATAGTATGGTGATGACGGACCGGTATCAAAACCTTATCCTAAAAATGAGGCACGAATCAATCGAGTTCGGTTCCTCGGGGACAATCCGATAAAACCCGGGTGGTGACTCCCAATCGAAAAGCCCAACCATCAGAGGGGCGTCCACAATTGGCCTCCCATCTCCCCTTATTTGCATCGAATCTCCTATTATTAGTTCAACATTCCCTGAGCGATCGATTTGTAGAGAGAAACACCGTCGTGCCAGTATTTCTTCCTAGAAATTCTTAGAAATCATTCTTCAAGTATGTCGTCAGACCTTCTTTTTTATTCCTTTTGCTCGATTTTTCCGTTGAGTTGATGTACTTTGATCGTAATCACACACTAGTTCTCCAAACCTCATGTTCAATTAAATTAGATGAGAAAATTGAGGAGGAAGAGTCGCCCTTGATGGGTCGTGGGACTAGGGTCTTGGCCTCTAGTTCTTCTTCCAAGGATGTAGATAAGGATCTGTGGGCTTGACCATACTATACAACATGACCAGCCTAGTTGGTTCGGTTAAGGAGGCCCAACCTAGTGGTTCTGGCCGTAAATATGCTGCAAACTCTGTCCTGATGTCCTGTATGCAGGTCGGTAAAGACCCTTGCTCACCAAGGATCAACAAGATGAGGTTGCTTGGGCTCTTGCATACAAAAAGCATGATTTCAACCGTCTAGTGACCTCAAGGGATCTTTTTAGATTATTTGATTAGTAAGGCCTTAACCTTTTATTGTGCATTTTCTCCTTTGCTGACCTCTTTGTTTCCTTTTCTAGGAACTGACCATGTGCGACTATGCCTCCCAAAATTAACAAGGAGCTGATTGCAAAAATGAGGCCTGATAGAGGGGGCTTGGCCCTTGGTCAGGTTCCCTGGTCGAGCTCTACCAGTTATAGTTAACAACTGTCCCTTTGTATTATATGCTCTTTTGAAAGCTCTACTCGTGCTGATGTGATTGCTGATCAGAAAAATCAATCTCTAACCATGATCAAGTTCAATGGCTAGGAGGGTCTAAAGGAGAAGGTGACTGAGTAGAAAATGGAAGAGGATGAAAATCATTATTTTGATCGAAGTGCTTTGGCACTTTTGCCTTTTCTGGGTTTCCTTGGCACTTCAGTAGTATATATTGTTTTTGCTTAAGCAAGATATAGTTTGATTGTTCAAGTGCCTTAACACTTTTTACTTTACTTTTATCGAAGTTGAGCTAGCACCCTAACGCTTTTATCTATGATTCGGTGCCTTAGCACTTTTTCGATAGGTCGCTTGGGCTAAGATAATGCCTTAGCAATTTTTTTACAGTGCGCCTGAGCTGTGTTGATGCCTAAGCATATTTGCCTTAATTAGGTTTGAGATTTTGAAATTTAAAAAGAAGGTTGCTCTAAGTTAGGTTATTCACCTACTCATTCACCGGCTATTCTGAGTTAGGATATTCACCCACTCATTCACTTACCAGCTACTCCCTACTCCCTTAAGTGTATTACTGTCTTAACAACTTTGCACTTATAATGGGTAGAGTTTACTTTGCTCTGTAATGAGCCGATCAGATCTTGATTGCCCTTTGCTTGTGCATACAGAATCAACCTTTGCTGTTCCATTTTTGTTGTGGCCTTAGTTGGCTTACTTTTTAAAGTATTTCTGTGTGGAGCAAGACTTATTTGTTTAGTCTTTAACGTTCCATAGGATTCTGAGGTGCTCTTGACTGCTCAGTTTATTTTATTAGTCTAGAGCTCTTTAGACTCCAGCACTCATTGAGCCTGGGCCAAGTAAATGAAGATTTCCTTTGCTTGTTGGGCCGATCAGATCTTGATTGCCTTTGCTTGTTGGCGCCACTTTTTCGAACTTGTAGTTCCTTGGAACTCTACAGCCCTCATTTTTTGATGGCTGGGCCGAGTGGACTTGTGGGTCACTTTCTAGGACTTGTAATTCCTTGGAACTCTACAGCTCTCATTTTTTAAGGCTGACTAGGTAAAGCTTGTAAGCCGTTACTTGGTCTCAATGCCTCCTTAGGGCAATTTTTTCCCATTCATTTGTGGGGACCAAGCTGGCTATTAGCCTTGCTCGATCGGTTTTGATCATGACTGAGCTCAGTTCTGGATGGTCTCGTTGAGACTAACACTAACGCATTCATATAACATATAAAAGAGTGAATAAAAACATATTTCCCCCATGGGGAGTTTTATTGATATCAATTCTTGAAATGTTTCGCATTCCCAAAGCTTGGCATCTTTTTTCCCCTTAGGGTGGCGAGAGCTTGTAAGCTCCAGCTTTAAGATGGTGTAAGACACGATATAACCCTTCCCAATTTGGGTTGTGCTTACCAATTCTTTTCCCCGTGGGGTCTACCTTTTCAAGGACTAGGTCGCCTTCTCTAAAGGTACGAGGTACAACCACAACATCATGGTATTTTGCCATCCTCTGCCGGTATATAGCAGTTTTGATTGCTGCTTGTTCTCTTTTTTCTTCAATGGGATACAGTTATACCCTTAGGTCTTCTTAGTTCTCTTATCGATCTAGTGTGGTTGTCTTGTAGTTGAGCAACTCAACTTTAATAGGAACCACTGCTTCAGCACCAAATGCAAGTGGATGCTCGAAGCAGATGAAGATCGCACTCGAACTTTTGGTCCTAGAGGACTAAAGCTTTTTGTGAAAGATGTTGGGCCGAGTAAATGAAGATTGTGCTCGACCTTCTGGTCCATTAGGACTAAAGCTTTCTGTAAAAGTTGTTGGGCCAAGCATGCAGATGAAGATGGTGCTCAGACTTCAGGTCTCGGAGGAGTAATGCTTATTGCAAAAGCTGTTAGGCCGAGCAGATGACGATCATGCTTGGACTTCTGGTCCCTTAGGACTAAAGCTTTTTGTAAAAGTTGTTGAGTTTTGGTGGAGCAGGCTTGTATGCTCGTATATTTCCCTACTCCCCCAAGTGTCAAAATGTCGGTAAAACAGCTTGGCACTTGTAGGTTGTGTGACTACTCTCTGCAGGCTATCGATCGTATGACTTGGTACCCATTGGGACTTCATGTCCTTTGGAAGGCTTTTTTGGTGGGAGAGTATCATCAGTAACTATGTGTGATGCTGCAACTAGATTTGCCAAGGATAGAGCAACTTTGCGGTACCTAAAGTGCTTTATTGTAAAGTAGCTTGGGGCTTGAGTTGAGTTTGTTGCTGTTGGGAAACTTATCCCAGAACCCAGTAATTACGCGTACAGATTAAACAACAAAATAAACACAAACCCTACAAGGCGGAATTAGGGTTTACCTCTCATCCGTAGACACGAACGCTGGTTGACTTGTTTATTTTAGAACTTGACAGACCCGATTACTGTATGCAACAAGTTTTGCTCGACAGTACCTCATGATCTTCTGCCATATTCCCTTATATCTCGATCATGTAGCCAAGTGTGGACTTCTACATGATCTCTTTGTTCTTTCTGTCACAGCCTCTATTCTAATTTTCTGAATGACTGTTGTGAGACCTAGAGAACATAACGATATATTTATAGGGCTAGAGCAGGGACCTGAGGAGAAATAAATCTGGGCTCCTTGTGCAAATAAGAAAACCTAATCCCACCTGGATTCTATTCTTATTTCACAAATTATAATTCACACCACTAAAGAATTATAATTGCACTCCCATCTTTATCTCGATTATGTTTCGAGCTCCACATTATTAAATACTTATTAATCTCCCCACGTTAAGATTACAGATACCCGTTGATTAAATGTCGATTACTAACAATCTCTCACTAATCAACATCTTATAAAACACCTTGAGACTAACCACTTAACTTATTCGATATGTCGGATACAAATATCCACCTGCAGGGTTTGACATAACCGAAACTTATAAGTTTACTCAAGGGGGTATCATCAATCTCTAACGAGACGTGGATTCTATCAATAATTAATATCCATATATTTCATGCATATAATGTCGTGACCCAACTCACCAAGACTATTGACCGTGAAAAAAGATCTTACTTTATAATGAATCAAAGTCAACAACATTAAATGTATATATGTATTAATTATATCCGGATTAAGAGCATAAATATTCTTAATAATTATAAGGTTCTAATTGTCTTAAAATGTTAGTACTAAGACAATTACCTTAAAGTGGTCCTGTTCAATACACACAAAATGTACTAGCACAATGAGTCGGAACTAGAACCGTTCCCTGTAGTCAAGACAAACCTACTAAAACATTGTACTACAATCCTACTAATGGTGTGTCAAATTCCATCTAAGATTGTGAACCAAAACTTATATTCCACAAGAACCGATGAACCAATCTTCTGTGTGTAAGCCGTACTTTACACACTGGATCATCTACTATGTAGAATAAAAGACACATGCACAACATACAATTATATCATGCAAACATTGCCCATAATAGATTCTCATAAAATAAAAAAAGAGATAAAACTGATTAATAATCAACTAATTAAATATTAATCCATTACATAGAAGCATGACTTTTAGTATAAGTTTCTAACAATCTCCCACTTAGACTCAAAACCATGCTGCCACGCATCTCACTTCCATTCCCTTTACGTGACTATCAAAATCTTGGCATGTAAGCCATTCGTAAAAGGATCTGCTAGGTTGTTTGCCGATGCAATCTTGGTCACAACTACATCACCTTTCTATACGATCGCTCGAATAAGGTGATACTTACACTCGATGTGTTTTCCCTTCTTATGAATCTTTGGCTCCTTCGAGTTAGCAACTGCACTACTATTGTCACAATAGATTGAAATTGTTGACTGTATCGAAAGTACCACTTCTAGATCCATCAAGAAGTTCTTGAGCCAAACGGCTTCTTGGCTATTTCAAAAACTGCCACATACTCGGCCTCCATGGTGGAATCTACAATACACGATCACTAGATACTCCACCAACTCATGGCTCTACCTCCTAGGGAAAACACATATCTCGATGTTGACTATCTGGAACTCTTATATAACATAAAGTCTTAATTTGCGTACCCACAAGGCACTAGACTGTCTAACTGGTACACCAACGTATAATCCTTAGTTCTTTTCAGATACTTGAGTATACATTTTATATCAGTCCAATCTTCTTGTCCAGGGTTAGACTGAAATCTGCTAACCATGCCGACAGCAAAGCAAATATCAAGTCTAGTTCACAGCATAACATACATGAGGCTTCCTATTGCTGAAGCATTAGGAACTCCCTTCATTTTCTCCATCTCCTCAGATGTCTTAAGACACTGATCCTTGGATAGATTGACTCCGTGTTTGAAAGGAAGCAATCCTTTCTTGGAATCCTGCATGCTAAAACGGGCAAGGATCGCATCGATATAGGAAGCTTGAGAAGCCCAACATCCTTTGCTTGATCTCGCAAAAATTTAATCCCAAGGATGTGACCGACTACTCCTAAATCCTTCATATCGAACTGGCTGGATAACCACAACTATACCAAAAATAACACTCCGACATCGTTTCCGATGAGCAAGATATCGTCCATATATAGCACTAGGAACACCACCACATTTCCGTTGCGCTTCTTGTACACACATGACTCATCCGGACACTGATCAAAACCAAAAGACTTGATTGCTTGATCAAAAAGGATGTTCCAAGACCTAGATGCCTGCTTAAGTCCATAAATAGACTTCTTAAGCTTGCACAACATGTGCTCTTGACCTTTTGCTATGAATCCATCTGGTTGCATCATGTAGATGCATTCATCCAGATTGCCATTAAGGAACGTAGTCTTCACATCCATTTGCCAAATCTCATAATCGAGATGAGCCGCAATGGATAAGAGAATCCGGATGGACTTAAGCATGGCTACCGGCGAAAACGTTTCCTCATAATCGATCCCTTCTTTTTTAGTATAACCTTTCACAACAAGCCTAGCTTTATAGGTTTCAACCTTCCCATCCGCTCCTCTCTTCTTCTTATAAATCCACTTGCATCCGACGGGTTTTATCCCTTCGAGTGGTTCTACAAGATCCCAGACTTGATTTGAGTACATAGACTCCATCTCTGAATTCATAGCCTTTTGCCAAAATTCCGCATCTATATCTTGAAATGCCTCATTGTAGTTAAAGGGATCGGCATGTTGTTCATCAGGGATCAAATCACAAGATTCTCCCAACAACATATACCGATTGGGTGAAACAATAACCCTCCCACTACGACAAGGTACTGGTGTGTTAACAACAATTTCATGTGATGTAGCCTCTTGTACTATTGGTGTTGAAGAAGTCTGTGCCGGTCTATTTTCTCTCAATACTTCTAGAACAATCTAACTACTGGGCTTGTGATCTATGACATAGTCTTCTTCTAAGTATCAAGCATTGGTGCTAACAATGACCTTATGATCCTTAGGACTATAAAATAGAGCAACTTTCGTTTCCTCAAGGGTACCCCACAAAACAAACAAACATTTGTCCTTGATTCCAATTTATCTGCTTTCCCTTTCAGCACACGTGCTGGACTACCCCAATTCTGAACATGACATAGACTAGTTTTGCTCCCAGTCCACAGTTCTGTGGGTGCATTTGGTACTAGCTTAAATGTTACCAAGTTAAGAATGTACGCTATTGTTTCTAGTGCATGTCCCCAAAACGAATTTAGTAAATTTGAATAAGTCATCACTGATCTCACCATATCCATAAGAGTCATTTCCTTCTTTCTGCTACACCATTATGTTGTGACATACCTAGCGTAGACAACTAGGATGTAATCCCTTCTGCTGCCACTAGTTCCTTAATACTTCTAAGAGGTATTCGCCACCACGAAGAGTTCGCAGTGTCTTGATACATTTATCCAGATGCTTTCCCGTTTCCGGTCTATGCTCCTTGAATCTCTCAAAGCATTCGGACTTACGGTGTATCAAATAAATGTAACCATGTCTTCAGTAATCATCAATAAAAATATTGAAATACTCAAAACCACCTCTACCCCGGATGTTCATAGGTATACACAGATCAAAGTGAACCAATTTCAACATTTCATTGGCTCTCTCCCTTTTCCTGGAAAAGGGCATCTTGGTCATATTACCTTCCAAATAGGATTCACAGACCGGAAGTGCCTCCACTTCTAATGAACCCAAAGATCCATTTCTAACCAGTCTAGAAATTCTATTTAGAATAATATGACCTAGACGTAAGTGCCAAAGATACGTTTGGTTCAACTTATAAGGCTCATTTCTCTTATATGGCAATCTATTAGTGTTATTCAATTCATTTAGTTGCATTGCAGGAACGATATCATTAATAACATAGAGATTGTCATCTAATGAACCCGAACAGATAAAATGTTTATTTAACTTAATAACCACAGAGTTATTAAAATAAACAAAATATCCATTTTCAACCAAATTAGAAACCGAAACTTAGTTTCTCCTAATTCAATGATCATAAAGACAATCTCTCGAAATTAAAGGCCTACTACAACTGCTGCTACTATTGCAGCACTTCTCATATGTAGATAAATCACTTCATCACTAAGTCTCCTGGTTTACTGGAACCTTTGCAATGAATTGCAAACATGATTAGTGGCACCCGTATCTACACACCAGGTACTGGTAGATAACACCGCTAAACATGATTCAACTACTAGTGAAAAAAATTTCCTTGATTATTCAATTTATTGAGATAATTCGGATAACCTTCTTTTAGTGTCTTTTCTGCTTATAGTGAAAATACTTGCCATTAGGCTTTTTCACTCTACCTCCAAGCTCATAAACTGTCTGAGGAACCGTGGCTTGTTGTTGAACCTTTTCTTGCTTCTTGTTGCCTTCCGGCTAAGAAGTAGAAACCTCTTCAACTACACTCACAGTTGTCAATTTATTAACCAAAAGACCCTTGGCTAATTTAACTCTCTTTCAGCAGTTTCGTCAAATAATAATGCATTTTGTTCATATTGTAATTCAGGCGGAACTGCTGAAAAAACTCGGTAAGCAACTGGAGCACAATATCTACCTGGGTTTCCCCATCGATTTCAGCTCCTGAGATTTCTAGTTCATTCAAAAGACCTATTATCTTCAGAACAAAATCCCCGTACAAGGGTTCCTTCACCAATGGTTAATTCCCCAAATTCCACATTGCAACTTGCCTAGCCGTAACCCAAACCTTTATTTTAGGTTATGCATCATGTCATAGGCAGTTTTCAAAAAACTGATGATGATGTTGCAATACATTCGACAAAGAAGAAAAATGTAACATCGCGCCATCTCATCAGTTGTAACCCAATCCTTATATACCGGATTTCAGGTTCTGTTGCAATTTCAGTGGGTTTGATAGAGCACACCTCAGAGAACACAAATTTGGTCCCCTAAGCAGTCAACACAATATCCAGATCCTTTTCTAGTCAATATAATTAAGACCAGTAAATTTGTTTGAAAAAGTCATCAAGTAGATTGAAAGAGACCATTTTTTTTTTAATCTGAGAATCACATAACAACAATTATGAAGGACAATTAAAACTTTTTGTATTTCTATTAAATTGGTTCCATCAACCAGTCTATTAAAAGAAAAACATTAGCAACCCTACACACCGTGAAGAGTATGCCTCGATGGGTAGGTCCACTACTCTTCATCATTCGTGTAGATAGGCACAACCTTTTAATTTTACTATCTAGACACTAAACCATGCCTAATAAAATTAAATAGCTAATTTGCTTTAGTCCTATAAATAAAAACAGTGACTCAGATGGAGAGGATACTTGTTATTTATAGCTAAGTGTATACCATTACCTAACTTCAAGATCCATTGTTCCGTAATGAACTACCCCAGATGGAGGAGCAATCCATACAACAATTATCTTGGAGTTATCCTCTAAGGAAGTAAGTAGTGATGATGCCATAATTAATTTTGTCCGATGGGGAGGAAGATACTAAAACCAACACACAAAATTTAATTATATCATCTACATACTAGTAATGGAGACCATGGGATTTATACAAAATAAACTCCCTCTCCCACTTAGTAATTTAAAAAAATTGTGAGGGTTATCAAAATTAACATGTTTGCAAAAACCGTGATCTAGGTCAAAAGCCAAATATTACCACGTTGTCCAAATATGGTAAACTATCACACATGCAAACAAGATGAATATACAAATATTCATAAAAAGGAAACATAAATAGTATGTATCCCAACTATTATGATCAAAGATGCAATCCTTGAGCAATAAGAAATCCTTCCGGTCTTGAAATCCTTAAGCAGTCAGGAATCCTTCGAGTCTTGAAATCCTTAAGCAGTAAGGAATCCTTTCCAAACTTGAAATCCTTGAGCAATACGTATGTTGAAGAATTAGATACTTTGAATCAATCAAGGAAACCAAAATCCAACCATACTTAGGCAAGAAAAATCGGATCTGAAATTTTTCCTGAGTAAACTGCACAGCCTTCAGTATTTTGGACTTTTCTCCCTCATCCGAACTCCGATTGAACTGATTCCAATTGGGTTAGATTCGAAATTCAATTATCTACAACTTCTGTGAAGAACATAATTTCCAATTCCGATGTTTACTGGGTCAAAACAGCCTTACAATCTGACCCTAAAAATCTGGAAAAATTCTGCTGCGAGCCAAACATTCTTTTTTCTTGACAAAACTTATCTTCTTGTCAAAAAAAAATTGTTTTCTCTGTATCGTATGTCCCATTACAGAATCTGTAATCTTACAACAGATCTATATATCTAAAACGATACAACTGAAGAAACAAAGATTACATCAAAAACTTATACCTCCCACATACTACTATTACAGATTACAAAACTAAACTTGTAATAAAAAAATAGTAATAGTAACCACGCATAAAACAATTACAAAGCGTGGGATCCAATCACACAAACAAAAACATGCGTGACCATAATAGTGGGATAATCGATTCTGCAAAACAGACGTTAGAACAAACTAGAACTCTGCAAAACAACGGTTAGCATAATTCTATATCTATGTTCTACGGACAACATGGCTTGTTTAATCCATACGCATGATTACAGCCTGCTCTGATACCACTGTTGGGAAACTTATCCCAGAACCCAGTAATTACGCGTACAGATTAAACAACAAAATAAACACAAACCCTACAAGGCGGAATTAGGGTTTACCTCTCATCCGTAGACACGAACGCTGGTTGACTTGTTTATTTTAGAACTTGACAGACCCGATTACTGTATGCAACAAGTTTTGCTCGACAGTACCTCATGATCTTCTGCCATATTCCCTTATATCTCGATCATGTAGCCAAGTGTGGACTTCTACATGATCTCTTTGTTCTTTCTGTCACAGCCTCTATTCTAATTTTCTGAATGACTGTTGTGAGACCTAGAGAACATAACGATATATTTATAGGGCTAGAGCAGGGACCTGAGGAGAAATAAATCTGGGCTCATTGTGCAAATAAGAAAACCTAATCCCACCCGGATTCTATTATTATTTCACAAATTATAATTCACACCACTAAAGAATTATAATTGCACTCCCATCTTTATCTCGATTATATTTCGAGCTCCACGTTATTAAATACTTATTAATCTCCCCACGTTAAGATTACAGGTACCCGTTGATTAAATGTCGATTACTAACAGTTGCTATGTGGCGACTTACCGAGAAGTCTTACTAGTCGGATTTCATTTCTTTTTATAGGATGTAGCCAATTTTATTGGCATTTAGATCTTTTTAACCGCAAAGGTATTGTAGATAGCAACCTTAGTTCTTTTTCAAGAAGGATGCAAATGTGTTATGTGGCATGGCATATTAGGCCGCGCAAAAGGAGAATACTGTAACATTCAATATTAGCAAATAATTTTTTTCTTGCTAATATCATTTCCTAATATTAGCAAATAATTGAGACGTCTTAAAAGAGACTCCTCGTCAAAAGGGTCCTAATGTAGTGGGATTGTTTGAATTGTTAAAACCTATAGCAAATAGTTTGAAATAATTTTTATAATTGAACCCACACTTGGTGGTGCAACTTTCAGAGCGTTGCTTCAAATAGATGAAGGCGAGACAATAGTCTTGTATGCTTTCGTCCGAAATATGTGGAGCTTCTCCCAATTAATTGGTGAGCTGTCGGGACTTATGTTGATGCATAAAGTTTCCTTGAAGGGCTAATAGTGGATATGGGCAAGCCTTAGTGTCGCATTAGAACTGAAAAGTGCTAGCAAGAGATAAATAGATCAAGGCTTGAAAGTGTGGCATTTTCAATGCATACGACCTTACTTGCGAGAATCGAGCAATCGTTGCTTTTTTCTATGTTAGCATGAAACTCAATAAGATAAGTAGCGTTGCTTATATGTGTGTGTGTGTGTGTGTGTGTGTGTGGGACAAGAGCAATATAATTCAAAATCCTAGAGAAATACTTCTTTGAAGAATTGTGGTTTGCCCTTCCTATTTTGGCCGAGCAGCTTTGCTGGTTGGACTCTAGTCCCTTAGGACTGTGAGAGTTTGGGGTCGTAACCTTGTTGGACAGGAGCCTGTAATTAAGCTCTATGAAACCGCGTGCAGTTGAATGAAATTGTCAAGAACCATGGATTCGATTTTTGTCAAACACGTCAAGAGCAGGTCAAACATTGCTATTAGAATTTCCTTAGAAAAACAAAGCTAAAAAAGTTTCATAAGTAATTATAACACAAGAAGTACTCGGTGCAATTGCCGAGAAAAACTTGGGTGAGAGTGAGGGCCATTGGCCGTTACTCGTAATAAAAGTTCAGCGTATTCATTTTACTACAAAAATAAAAACACAAAATGCACTTGTAGACACCCCAATTTGAACCCATGAAAATCCTTGGCATTTCTGACGATGAAAATAGCCCGATAAAGACATGTGGAGCTTGATTAATTGCTTGGAAATCCCTCCAAAACCTCTTCAAAATAAACCCAGGCCTGTACCACCTTTTAGTACATTCAAAACCCTTCTTATTGATGTATGTCCCAATCCATTTTGAAATGAGGGAGATACGCGCGTTTTACTAAAATGACTTGTTTTCCCGACCTCTTGAGGGTAAAATGGCCATGGATTTTGATGTACAAATCATCTTGGATTCAAACCACTTGGATTAGAAATTAGACCTGTGGACGGCCCACCGAGATTGTTCGAAAAGATTGTGATTGTTAGAGTCACCACCCGGATTTGAGGTCCGAACCCGAGAAACCGATCAAAAATAAACATGACTTGTTTGCCCATTTGAAAAAGATTTCACTGATCATGGCAGAACCAAAGATTTCTCGGATTCGGGGGTTTGGTTACGAGAGGGGAAGGGTTTTACGGCACCCCTCTCGCCCGGTCCGTGAACCGGTCTCTACTCAACATTTTGTGGGATTTTGGAAATGTTTGAAATTTGATTTTAAACACGAAATGGGGGATACGGGAATGGCAAACACGTAAATGAATATTAAAACACAAACTAAGTGATGGTGGATGCTTGTGTGAAGTGTACAATGCGATTACAGAATGATATAAACAAGGAAAATGACAATGAAGGAGAAAAATAGAACTTAAAACACCATTTTGAACAAAATTATTTATCTTTCCGACACTATTTGCATGTTTTGGAGGGTTTTGATATAGAAATGAGAAAAACACAAAACTACAAAGTTGTAGCCCTTCAAATTATCTACGTTTTGATATATAATACGTTGAAAACGGAGTTCGGAGTAAAAAGTTATGGCTGAAACACCGTGACTGCCTATCTGTTGGGGTTTGAGCGCTCAAGGTGAAGGCCTTGAGCGCTCAAGCCCTTCCCAGATCGCCAAATTCTGCTATTTTATGATACTTTTCAGAACTTGTAGGCTCATTACAAGTATGAGGAACTTGAATGAGCCCACTGGTCTCCCTCAGCAAGACCAAAATAGTAATTTTCACATGATTTTCTACCTTTTCGGCTATGATCAAGGCTTGAACTTGTGGTTTGATGAATGGATGGGTAGTGGCTGTGTTTATGGGCTATAGATGAAGTATTTTGGTCAGAGGAGTGTAAGTGTAGGGTTGATTGAGTGATTGATTGAGTGGATGATGGAGGATTTGAGCTTAAAATGGTGATTTTGGCTTGGATGAGGTGGGTTTTGATGGAAGAGCTAGGTTTGGACGAAATTGATGGAGTGTATGGGCTGTAAATGGCTTGTTAGAGTGAGAGAGGGGCTGTTGAAGTTGGTTTCTCAAAGACCCATGTGTTGTAGGCCTTAAAGATGAGATTTTTGGGTGTTTTGGAGGTTGAAGATGATGGAGGGTGGTGGCTATGGAGGAGAGAAAGGCTAAAACGTGATTGAAGTGATGAGAGAGAGTGGAGAGGGCTGATGAAGGGTGTGAGAGTGTAAGAGATCAGCCAAAGGGGGTTTATATAGAGAGAGAAATGGGAGGGAAATGGGTTTAATTTTTGAATTGGGTTTGGGGGGTGATTGAGGAGATGTTCAAGGGTCTAGGAAGTGTATTTAGGCAGTAGAAAACATAGGTAGACGCTCCTCTTGCAGTAGAATATCATGATTAGATGCTGTGCAGAAAACTGATCTGGCTCGGAGTTGAGCGCTCAAAGCCATGAGCTTGAGCGCTCAAGGTCCAGGGCTTGAGCGCTCAAGGCTGTTGCTCAAAAGGTAAAACTTTGCGGGGCCGCCCCGGGTGCTACCGAACTCCGTTTCATGCGTGGTTTGAAGCTTTGGAAAGCTTGTCGAGTGTACTTTCTAACCCAAGTAGTTTGAACCCAAGAAAATTTGTACATTCAAGTATGTGACCATTTTACCCTCAGAAGGTCGGGAAAATAAGTCATTTTGGTAAAACGGACACACCTCCCTCATTTCAAAATGGATTGAGACGTATTATATATCAATAAAGAGGGTTTTCAATGTACTAGAAGATGGTGTAGGCTTGGGTTTGTTTTGAAATGGTTTGAAGGGTATTTTGGTCATTTTGCTTGGTTTAAGGTTGTTCTAGGAGGGTTTAGAATGGTTTAGGGTGGTTCGGTGAGTTCAAGCCTTGTTCTTAGCCTCGAGGTATGCATGATTGGTCTATTTCATCATCGGGAATGCTCGAGTGCATCCTGGGTTCAAAATCGGGGTGTCTACAAGACCCAATTACCTTTCCAACCCTTCAAACCATGCGCAAAACGGAGTTCTATAGCACCCGGAGCGGTCCCGTGAAGTTTGATATGTTGTGCAGTCTCCATGTCCGGGAGCCCAGACTCACTACGGGTGCCCATACTTCATACTCTGGGCGCCCACACCCAGTCTAGGCGCCCAGACTCTCCTACTCTGGGCGCCTAGAAGTACTTCCAGTGAGCAATTTCCAGCTGGATTTTTTATGATACCATGGGCTCCTCCTCTGCATTATCCCACGTTTTTTTCACTCAAATCTCCCTTCATCACATGATCCCTCCAAAATTTAAGTTAAAATGCATTTTCCCTCTTTTATTCACCCTAAGCTACCCATTTTCACTCTATAAATACCCCCTTCCTCTCATTTTTTAGAGGATCATCAAGCCTTCACCCCTCATTGCTGTTACTTTGCAGAAATAGCTCCAGACACTTCATCCTAAACTGCTCCCTCTCTGTTCCATCCTTTCCAAACCTTAAAACCCATTTTTCCTACCACTGGAACTCAACACATCCTCACCTTCCATAACCAAACCTCAATCAAAGTATCCACAACCTGTCCTCTACAGTTCCAAAAACCAAACCTTAGTTCATTCAACCAGCAAACATCAACCCAAATTAGCTTCCAAAGTTCATCAATCAAATTTTAAAGGTAGTTCACCTACCAACAGTGTTCAAAAGGGGTCCCGAGGGACACCACACAACCTTGATTGGTCCTCAATATCAATCAAAGGTTTGGGAAGGTTGAGAGTGCCAAAAAGAAGGATCAAATCCTTGGCACTCATACTGAGTATGGGCGCCCATACTCTCCAAGTATGGGCACCTGGGCTCTCTTCTCTCTTTTATGTTTTCTGTTTCCTTTACACTCTCATTTGATCCTCTAACGCATTTACATATGGTTTAGTTGATTTTTCATGATACATGGTACAAATGTTCATTTTAGAGAACTTTTGAAAGCATTTTGGAAGTAAAATCATGTTTAAAGAGGGGGGTTTATGGACTAGGAAGGAGTTGCATGTGTCTTATTGTTGATTTCAAGTCTGGACAAGGACATATTGGTAAGTGGAAAAAAACGATTTAAGGGCACCCATATTCATAATCTCCATTTTCATAGCATCCACCATGGATCCATCTCATACATTCCTCTTTTCTGACATTGAACATCACTTTTGGGTTTCTTATCTGTCAGGGGACATATTCCCTATGGAAGATCGGTTTGCTTTATTGCATCTTCATTCATCAAACAAGTCAAAACCATGCCTTTTAAAGTTTAGATCATCTTTTAAGTTTGGTTTTGTGAATTAATCAGTGTTAGTAGATCATATTTTATCATCTTGTGCCAGTCAAAACAAGCCATGAAAGTTAACTTGGTGTTTGTGCATGAACCTGAAATTGAGAAAAAGTCATCCTGAATCACAATCGGGCCCCTAGACTTCCCAACCATGGGCGCCTACACTTATTCCAGGTACCTGGAATAGTTCATTCTAGGCACCCGCACTGATTTTGGGTGCCCGGACTTGCTTATTATGGGTGTCTAGAAAATGGTTCGGGTGCAGTTTGTGTTTATCTTGGAAATGCATGTGGGCTTGTCATAAACCTTTATATGTTATTTGATCCTGTTTTTGTACAGTTTGTTGCATCATACATGTGTGTCACTTGATCATAACACTTATCACATGCATCCACGCACTCAATCTTGTTCTTGTGAATGCATTTACGAGCTTTCATTTTATTTCGCGAACAAAGTCTATTAAAACATTGTTTTCAAAATCCCTTTAACGTTTAGTAGAGACTGGCCATAGTGCCGAGCGAGAGGGTGCCTTAGAAACCTTCCCTTCTCGTAACTTAGCTCTCAAACCTGAGAAATCTTGGTAACGATGGGCCAGTGAAAGCCTTTTTTCAAATCAAGGGCAAAAGAGTCATTTTCAAACCTGTTTCTCGAGTAAGGTCCTCAAACGCGGGTGGCAACTCCATCAATCGAAACCGTTTTCATAAACTTTGAGATTTTGTGGGGTGTCCACAAGCTGGCGACTCCGCTAGGGAATCTGGTTAATGTATATTTTGGTTTCATTACACTTTTGTAGTTTTACTAAAATATGCATTAATTTAGTGAGCTAGACTTGAAAAATGTTCAAGGGATTTTGAAAATGTTGTTTTACGAACCTTTGCATTGCACGTGCATGGTTACTAGCCTCACTGACGTGTTTCGGCAATCCAGCCCAGTTTGCCGGTGACAGGGAATCCCGAAATGCATAGCACCCCTCAAATGTGATAAGTCATAATTGTCGCTATTACCATCGCCTAGCGGTATCCTTGGCGGTGAGAGACAGCTTTGACTTGGAGTCTGGGGTACCCTTTGGAACCAAAACCAGCCTTTTGCATATAAGTTGACCATAGAACACTCCACGTTAGAGGACGGACCCACGCGTTAGGTTAACGTGCTATTTGTTACTGTTTTCCTCATCCTGTCATACTGCACACATGCATGCACCCGCATCTGTACATAGCTCTTTTGTATATAGTACACCGTTAGGCTAGTATAGGTGTCTTTATGGTTATTAGAAGGATGCGTCTGCCCGATGATGAGTCGTGCATTCCAAATGCACGTTATTCTCGCGAATTAGTCCTTTGGATGACCGAACGTGGAAAAATTCGAACTGTCAAATCCTTGACAACAATCTAACAAAATTTAGGGATGATTGGCCCGTAATTAGGGACAATTGTTCGTAAAATTCAAAGTTAGATTCTTGATGAGGATTTGTGAGTTCATATTTTCCCAAATCCGGTCGTCCGACGCGAAGTATTCAATATCAAAAGAAAACTTGAGGATTGGGGCAACTTTGAAAGCCATTAAACTTAGTCTAGGAGACTTTAAATCCATGGAGTTTGCGAAACCTCTGGTGTTTACCGTGCTCGAGCGGCTACCCGTGTTTCGAACTATCCTTAGGGTCATTAGTATCTGGTTTGCAACACCTATATTTCTTTGTCTCAGATCGTCAAGAAAAAATGAAGGGCTACGATTCCAACGATAGGATTTAGGTTGGAACTGTACCTACTGAGTAATGACTTACCCGGGGTGTTGGAAAATCTTTTGTGCAATGCCCTTAAGTGAGATTTGAAACCAGTAGACTAACCCTAGGTTAGACATAGGATAACCTATAGAATAGATGTCAGTCTAGGAGACTTTAAATCCATGGAGTTTGAGATACCTCCAGTGTTTGTCGTGCTCGAACGACTCCCCATGTCTCGGGCTAGCGTTAAGTGCATTTGTTTCTGGATTTCAACAACCTTATTCCTCTGTCTCGGATGGTCCAAAAAGATGATTGGCTTTGATTCCACGAAGCTTGGAATTTAACCTGCCTGTAACGACTTATCCGTGGTTGTTGTTTCGAACATTCGTGCAATGTCTTAAGTGAGACCGAAACCGATATTCTAGATCTTAGGACGACACGACGACGATGCATGCAAGACATTTTCTTCAATAAAATCAGGGGCACAATCTGAGTTTGGCCTATTACATTACTATCAGTCCTGAATCATTGGGCCTGCAAAGAAGAAGACCTTACCCATTTGGTTTCGACCGCCCAGGCAAAGATTGTCACAACCTTCATCACCAGTATCCTAAATCGAGATGTCAGCATATCAGGAACAGGATCCCCCAAATGAGATGGAGCGAATAAGGAAGGAGATACAAGAGGTGAGGGCCCAAAACGACTCCCAGATTGCCAGCTCATGGCAATAATGGTGAATATCCAAAGTTGGCTCCTTCCACCACCACCTCAAATGCCCAAAGGTGGGCCTCAAAACCAAGAAATCCCTAATGATGGCCGCCAAGAGCAGCCTGCTGAAAATCCCCAAATGGCTGAGATGTTAGCCAAAATTGCTAAACTCGAGGAGTCTGTCGCTACGAATGAAAAACTAGAAACCACCGGATTTGATATGGATAAGCTCTGTCTGTTTTCGGATGCTAAACTCCCTGAGAAGTTCAAACCCGTGGACTTTGAAAAGTTTGACGGAACTGGGAATCCCAAGGGACACATTTAGGCGTATGTAAGCTCCCTCTCACTTCAAAATGTTGACAAGCCAACCATGGCCCAGATGTTTCACCAAACCCTCACAGGACTTGCGCTCTAGTGGCTCCTTTCACTTGACAGTTCTAAAAGGAGGACATGGGAAGATATGGCAGCTGCTTTTATTAAGCAACATGAATATAACGTCCAGCTCACAGTGACCACACATGAACTTGAAAACATCAAGATGAAGGAGAATGAGTCATTTGCGGACTTCGTGAAGAGATAAAGGGCGAAAGCAGCGCAAATGACCGTTCGTCCAAGTGACAAAGATCAAATGAGGATCATAACCTGGAATTTGCAACCTGACCTAGCTAAACACATGGTGACGGCGCAAGCCATGGATTTTGGAATGTACTTTGAAGCTGGGTTTGCAATTGAGGAAGAAATACAGGATGACATTCTAGAAAAAGATGGCCCTACTCCAAAAACCAAGAACAACAACTCTGGGGATTAACAACACCCTATATGCAAACACCTCATCCAGCTCCACAAAACATAACTCCAACCAAGCAGCACCCATTAACAAAATCACAGTCCAAACCAACCACTCTAAAAAATCACAAAGAAACCTCTCACAGTTCTCCACACCCCTATCCTTGGTGTATAAAGAGCTCCACGAAGCCGGTCTTCTCAAACCACTCCCCCCAACTCCTTTGCCTCAAAAGCTCACAACCTATCATAACCCAAACGCCTTTTCTGCCTTCCATCAATTGCCTGGTCATGCTACGATGAGTGTCATCGCCTCCGCCACTAGATTCAAGATCTCATTGACAATGGATTCATCTCTGCTCCACTGGCGAAACTGAACAACTAGTTGAACCAATGAACCATCAATGGCCGTGCAGTATTTCAATCTTCCACAAGTCTTGGAAGTCTTCAAGTGTCAAGTTAAGTTTTCACTTTTGTTGAGTCAGTTTCTACTTCGAGTTTTTGTATGTTCTTACTTTCTTGATTGTGTGTTTTCATATTTGAGTCTGTAATGTCTTATTGTTGTTGTCAAGAAAAATAAAAACCAAAAATAAAAAAGCGGAGTCAACTTTGTAGTCCCGAACTACGCATGGCCTAATTCCTTGCAAAAGGATACGTAGGCAACGCTTAGTGGTTCGGCCGGTTCAATTTCAAAATCAATGTCATCCTCTGTTGTGTCCAAATTGTCATCATAAAATTGGGTTTTTTCAATAATCCCTCAACTTGAGATTGTTTTCCACTATAATTTGAGAAACACGATAATCCCTTCGAAACACAAGGAAAATTTTGATTGAACACTCGCCCCACACAAGGAGGATTTTCAAGGGACCATTCCCCAGCGCCAATAAGAAGCAATGCTTGGTCATAGAAAAAGCCTGCTAGGTCAAAAACCCGCAAAGGCAGCCTAGGAAAAAGTTAAGGCAAAAGCTCGCTAGATCAAATTTCAAAGATGAGATCTAGGAAAAAATTAGAGCAAGCATGAGTTCTCCCTATCAAGTTGCACAATTCAAAATGAAAAAAAGACATTCTTTGTTTTATTCCCCACATAAATATCCATTGCGAGCCCCTTTGAACCTGAATCAATTTTGTTTGAAAAAGAACCCAGCTAGGCAACTATCCCCCACACTGGGGTTAAACAAGAAATATGAAAATGTCAAACACATGATAGCCAGCAGAATGAAAGTGTCAAAGATGTAAGCTCGTGAAGATTCAATGCATCACAAGAATGAAAGCGCCAAATTCATAGACCGTGAAAATGTCGAACACGTTGGCACGATAAGATGAAAAGCACCAAAGAATCAGATGAAAAGAGAGTGCCCATCAGAAGCAAAAGGAGCACCAAAGGTCCAAGATAGCTGCTAGTTCTAATAACCCAATGGAAATGAAAATTTTGAGCCTTCTACCCTTTCTTTATTGAGCCCAAGCCTTGGCCCCGTTATAACCTGGATAAGTACTTTCAGATTGGAGAGTGCAACTTGATAGCGAGAATTCAAGTCCATAGGGAACAGTTTGATCTCCCTTCAAAGTGAAAAGTCAAAGCATTGTGCAAACGTTGGCGTCAAACAAAGCAAAAATCCAAACTGTGGCTCATAAATGATTTTCATCAACAGCCCTCGAAATTGTGGCATCTCAATGGAAATCAAAGGGGCATCATTAGCAACCCGGGGCATGGGTTCATGATAAGAAATCTTGTGTTTTGATAAAATAATTGATTTAAATTATTATCATTTGAAGGAGTAAAACAATTTCGGGACTCGGAAGGGAAAATCATCAAAAATCCAATTTTGTCGTGACAATTTTAGCATTAATCATGAGGGATGTGTACCGTCCTTGAGAACTTCAAGTCAATGTGGTCTTCATATCCCTCGAGTCAACATGGTCTTCCATATTCTTTGGCCGATTAAATTCCTTGGCCTTGTCAGTCTTATCGATGTCCACCCTGTTGTCCAAAAGGCCGATCAAATTCCTCGGCCTTGTAAAAATCCACCTCTTTGTCAAGAGGTCAATCATGTCATCTTAGTCTTGTCAATCCTTGACTTGTGAAAACGATTTCAATGCACCAAAGAACCCAAGTTTGGATACATGATCAATTGATCGCCAAAACCATCAGCAGAGCCGAGAAAGAAAAACAGAATTGAGGTTCAAACCACTTGGGAGACTAGTTTGCTTTATTGTATCTTCATTCATCAAACAAGTCAAAACCATGCCTTTTAATGTTTAGATCATCTTTTAAGTTTGGTTTCGTGAAGTAAACAGTGTTAGTAGATCATATTTCATCATCTTGTGCTAGTCAAAATGAGCCATGAAAGTTAACTTGGTATTTGTGCATGAACCTGGAATTGAGAAAAAGTCATCCTGAATCACAGTCCGGGCGCCTGGATTTCCCAACCATGGGCGCCTACACATATTCCAAACGCCTGGAATAGTTCATTCTGGGCGCCCACACTGACTTTGGGCTCCCGGACTTGCTTATTATGGGTGTCCAGAAAATGGTCCGGGTGTAGTTTGTTTATCTTGGAAATGCATGTGGGCTTGTCATAAACCTTTATATGTTATTTGATCCTGTTTTTGTATAGTTTGTTGCATCATACATGTGTGTCATTTGATCATAACACTTATCACATGTATCCATGCACTCAATCTTGTTTTTGTGAATGCATTTACGTGCTTTCATTTTATTTCGTCAACAAAAGTCTGTTAATACAATGTTTTCAAAATCCCTTGAACGTTTAGTAGAGACCGGCCATTGTGTTGGGCGAGAGGGGTGCCTTAAAACTCTTCCCCTCTCGTAACTTAGCTCCCGAACCTGAGAAATCTGGGTAACGATGGGCCAGTGAAAGCCTTTTTTCAAATCAAGGGCAAAAGAGTCATTTTTAAACCGGTTTCTCGGGTAAGGTCCTCAAACCCGGGTGGCGACTCCATCAATCGAAATCGTTTTCGTAAACTTTGAGATTTTGCGGGGCGTCCACAGCACTTGATGTTGTCCTTGCAATTGCTTTTTCCTCAGAAAAATATGGGCAACAACAGTTATATGAAATATTGTGACACTTGAAGTAATTTATTCTTTTCATCGCCCATGAGCGGAAAACCCATCAAGTTGTCAAATAGAGACTTGTCTCTTGCAACCAAATATCAAGACTGTTCCAAAGCATTGATCTATATAACATGGGTGATAGATGTGGCCACTAAGCACTGAGAGATAATTACTTGTCTGTTTTACAAGCCTAGTTATGCTCGGATTTGAGAAAGCAAACTGATACTATCTCATTAAATTATATGCCCCTTTTTTTTTTCAATATTCTAGACATCAAATTAGGAAAGGAAAACAAGGTTTCACCCCCATGAATTCGGCCCATCTAAATACACGGCCAAATTATAATCATAGCTTTGAAGCAGGGAAAAAGATCTTATCTTATATAGCATGTCGATGGCATTACGACTGTTGCCGCCTCACTTGATCAGTTCACCGTTCTAGACTGATGGGCTTCAATTTTTTGATCGTATGCACATTGATAGGCATGGGATGTCATCGAAAGGGTCCATACCATAAAAGCAGTTCACCGTAATTGGGTTGAGAGTTATCTCTTTTTCACCGACGGCGCCAACTGATGAAGCAACTTTTGGCGTGGCCCGACAAATTACTTGCAAAACGAATAAGACTAAGGACACTAGTGTGGTGCCAACCAAGGACCCTCTGATGCCTAAGCCAGTAGATGTTGCATGGAAAAAAGGGTGAGAACTTTGCGTAAAATATCAAGAGTTTCGTACCTTTCCCTATGGCAGGGGGTTGTTTATACAGGCATAAAGTGTGGAGAATCCTAACTGGAGTTGGATTAAGTCGTGTTGATCTCTGATTGGTTGGCATTACCAGTGCCATCTTGCCCTAGGACTCCTAATCCCGTTAGGATTAAACTTTCATGTTAGCATCTGGACTGTTGATGGTTGTCCCGTGGGATATTTGTGCTTATATTTCCCGTAGGAGATGGTCTAATTGGTTTAAAGTCCATGAATGACCTGGACTCTTCTTGAAAGTCAGGTCTGAGGTGGTGATTAACCTCAGCCGAGCTGAATACCCAAAATGGACTTTCTGACCTTTATACGCTGAGTTGACACGTGGGCTGCTAGTTTTTATCAAAAACTATCATCAAACATAGACCTAAACGTTTTCTTCATATCTCGCTTCTTCCTATTTTCTTTGAATCTCATCTTCAGCAATTGCTTCGACATTAATTAAGCAGTGAAGTGGGATTTCGTTAAGTGAAATAGATAACTCTTTTCCTATATAAATCCTTATTAACAATATGTTTTACAATGGTAGGCGTCGTTGGTTAATTCAAATGGTTGGTTAATATTCTTATTAGCATTCTAACTTAAAAATAAGAGATAAATAGATTAAATTAAATGACATTTGAAGTGTCAACTATCAAAACCAAAAAAATTTTGTTTGCACACCCTTCTTTCTGTCTTTAAGGAATTTTATAGGCAGCTGATAATGCCAAAACCCATTTTGTTCCTGCCAAAACCAAAAGTGTCCAAAAGACTAATTTTAGCTCCTGGAAGAATGACTTATTTTCTACTAGTTCTAGCCTCATTTTGTTTTACAAAACTACCCCTTAAAGCTATTAGGGACTATTTTATCATTGTATTGAGGTTTTCAATTGCTCTAGTAATAAAAACTCCGAAGCTTCAGCGCCTCCCCACTGAGATCGGCTCACCATTCTTGAATCATGCTGCATTTTAATAAAAAACCTATGTGGATTTAAGTATTATATTTCTCTACATGATTATTTGAAATCAATTGTTTTTTGAGAGTTTCCCTTATCTTCATTATTCTTTGACTATTGACTGCAATTTTTAGGGTTTGAACAAGAGCTCCTCAATGCACTACAAAAATATAGCGTTTGCAAAGCCATAGGTCTTCATAGTTAAACATGCCGAAACAAAATGGGGCCAAATAAATTCAATCCAAGTTATGGAGTTGATACAGCATAAGAGGGAAGTACCATGGATGAGGCTACCATATATAGAATTCCTATTTCAACGGAGTGCTTTTGGTTGGGTGGATGACTTGAGGAATATGTATTATTTTCTATGGTATAACTTTTTTTTTTATTGTTTTTGTCGTAATTTTGATACCTCTATTTCATGAGTTTTTTTTTTTGGTAGGTAGTAATGAAGGTTTCTCTAACCACCGTCTAAGAGATCAGTGGCGGCTCTAGAAATTTTTATGAGGGTGAATACTCACACTAGTATATTATCTCTAGGAACTACGATGATATAGAAACTAAAATTCATATATTCATATCAACGATGTTGTCCAAAAATAGCAAAGTACGAATACTCATTACAATAGCCCTTGACGAGTTTTCATGTTTTGAAATCATTGTATAATAGCCTCATCATCAACGGTATTAAATATATCGCTCTCAATATAAGGAACCAAATAATCATCCATCCACTGATCTCCCATTCGATTGCGTAGATTGCTCTTTCTGTACTTCATTGCTGAAAAACTTCTTTCAACTGTGGCAATTGCGATCATCGATCCCTTTGAGCTCTGAAAATCTTTCATCGGATCTCACATCTACAATGAAATTTTGAAGTTGAATGTCCAATGTCATTAAGTCAACCTCAGAAAAGTCATAAAGGTAAAGTTCCACAAGACGAGTCAACTTTTTCTTATCAAAAGCTGAAAATGAATTTTTAGGATTCAAGCAAGCCATACAAAGTAGCAACTCCGTATTCGTCTCTGTAAGGCGATTGTTAAGCTCATGAAGTTGCATATCTAAGACCGTGTAGAATAGATCAACGTGATAACGATGTGAAATCGTAATTTGTGGGGCTTTGCGTTGCGGCCGATCACTAGATACATTCCACTCATGTCAGGGAACATAATATCATGCTTGCTGCAAAACGTAGACACTTCGGTCAATAAGGAATCCAACCCATCAGCTCTCATCATTTGCAACCGTTTCTTAGATTTCAACAAGTCCTATAGCATTTACAATATCTTTTGTCTTTTTTTGTAAAGCTATTGACAACTCTTTTGTGATCCCCATGACATTTTTTACCAAGTGTAAGCTAAAGGCAAATTCGAAAGATAGCATTGATTTCTTAACAAAAAAAGCTTGAACTCTATGATCGGTTGATGGGTCATCCTCTTTAACCGTATCAAGTACCTCAATCGCAGACGAAAACACCAAGATCAAGTTAACAAGTGTATTGTAATAAGATCCCCAATGTGTATCACCAGCACGTTTTAGACTAGTCACGATTGAGATCTCTTCCACTTTTAAGATCACCATTGTCCAATGCTTCTTTAATCTCAGCAACTTGTACATCTCTAAGAGTATCTTGTATTTTGCAAGAGCCTCCAACAACAGTCACTATATTAGCAACTATAAAAAAAAATTCACCAACATCAATATGCTTCTTAGCAACGGCAACAAGAGTCAACTGAAGTTGATGAGCAAAAGCAATGGATACAAAATGCGGATTGATTCTCTCCCAAAATTATAGCTTTAAGACCATTGAACTCACCTCGCATATTACTAGCTCCGTCATACCCTTGCCCACGTACTCTTGATAAACTCAATCCATGTCAAGCAAATAATGACTCGATTGCCGCTTTGAGTGATAAAGCACTTGTAGTTTGTAGCCACCCCAATTTTAAGAACTTGTGCATCCCCAATGATGAAAAGAAAGCTCGAAGTGTACCTTGGAAGGGTTACTTGAATCGGATGGATCAAACAAACCAAAAACCCCAACCACCTGAACCGTACGGCCCAAAACCCTAAACCGTACGGCTTGAAATTCCATTTGCACCGTGCGGTGTTGCTTTGTGCACCGTACGGCACATCCTTGACGCCGTACGGCACCCATGTCCCATCAACAGGATTCCCAGGAAGCTCCAGCAGCTCAGAGCGATGATGATATTCGGTGATGATGAGAAATCTTTGCGTACAAACCTCACTCATCTTTGCTTACAAAATCCGTTGTCGTCCACCGGTTTCGAAGTTCAGAAAAAAAAATCCGAGAGAGAGAGTTCAGTCAGAGAGAAAGTTCGAGGAAAAACCCGAAACTTCCCACAAAAATTGTTCTCATTCCAAAAATCTAGTTACTCTGTTCACATTCATCCAAAATCCGCGAACATTTCGCTTCGCAGATCCAGAAAGTTACAAATCCTATTCCGATCCATTAGATTCCGTCTCAAGGGTATAAAATCCGTGATTGTATCGTAACAATCTTCTGAGGGGGGTTTCATCGGGCTTGAGGAGAGCTCCGTAGCTCTTCTTCGAGTCGAAACAGAAACATTCCAGCAAAGTTCGAACCTCTCGGGTGGGTATTTCAGAGCATTATCCATTGTCTCGGAAAACCATCCCAAACACGAGGAATATTCCTTCATTCAAAACCATTTTCCAAACCTATTTTTATCAATAAATAACGCGGTTTTTGCATAAAAACATAGGTTGGTTTCAATCGGACAAAAATGGAAATTTTTGGAATTTACATTGCACAGAGGAACTGTACGGCACTCCCATGGCACCGTACGGTGTGATTTTTGGCACCGTACGGTGTCATTGGAAGAATATTTTTGATGCTCTGCTTTCCGAAGTCCGATGCTCTGTTTTCTGGCAAAACTAGTGGGGTATATTGCACTTCACCCCCTTTTACTTCATGCTTTTGCATTTACAGCCCCTCTTAGATAATTCTCTCGTATTTATCTAATTGATTGCATGTTGTTTGATTTGTTATTGTTATTTATTTCTTTTAAGCATGTTATTATTCGATATATTGTTTATGTGAAATAAAGTTTTTGATAAAATATTTTCAGAAAAATCCCACAAAGATTTAGTAAAGACCGGAAAGTTCCGGGCACGCGGGGTGCATTTTTCTAACAAAACCTTCCCTGCGGGTAACCTGGCTCCCGAACCCAAATCTCTATTTTTCGCAGATCAAACCCTTTTCCAGTGGCACAAGAGTCATTTATTTTTCTAAACGGTTTCTCGGGTACCTAACATTTTCCAGAAATTAAACCCCGGGTGGCGACTCTAAATTTTTCCTTTTTCCCAGATCTCCCTTTTTCACAAACTTCACCAAACTCCGTGGGCTATCGCGCCCGCGCGAAAACCGAGCGTCCACAAATTGGCGACTCCGCTGGGGAACGATATTTTTTAAATTAATCTTTATTTTGACATTTTACACTTGTAAAACGACCCTTCGAAAGCTTGACACCAAGTACGTGCTTAACGCCGTACTAGAAAGGATTGATGTCAGGGTGAAAGCCCGATCAGTCTGGACTGGAGTTTTCCCGGTTGTTTGCATGAGTAAAATTTGAAGGTTTTGATTAATCTAAAAAGCGAGCCAAACTTGAAAAATATTTTTGGGATTTTTGAAAAGATTTTATTGTTAAAACTTTTGCATTGCACGTGCATGGTTACTAGCCTCGCCGCTGCGTCCTGGTAACCCTACCCGGCTTGCTGGTGTTAGGACATCCCAGGATTCTCGGCAACCTTGGATGATGATGAGTCAGCCTGCCGTTACTACCCTTGCCACGTCAGTATTCTAGCTAAGGGGAGGCAAATATTGGCTCTAGTCTAGGGAACCCCCTTCAAACCAAAACCGGCCTTTGCATATAGATAATCTTAGAACTTTCCAACCTAAGACAGGAACCCACAGGGTAGGATTTCATGATATACCCTGTTGCGTGATTACTTTTTTTCGATACCCTGTCAGCATGCTGCCTATTTATCGCTTTGACCCTAGGTTTTCACTTCACTCATCCGAAGATTACCCCAATAATCTCTGGCTAAGCTGAACACACAAAAAAAAAAAAAAAAAATAGATATCCCATTTTTCAAATCCCTTTGCAAATAGGCTCCGCTTTTCTCCAAATAAAACCAGTACTCCTCTTCTCAAAACACAATGGCTGACCAACCAAGCAACGAGAGACTCAAGTCTACCTTCTGCACTCACTACGACGCTCCTATCTGGATCATTGAGGAAGACGAGTCCCCCAAGCTTGAAGAGAAGACCCCCGAAGGCGAGAAGCTCTACAAGTGGGTTGACCAAGTCACCGAGCCCGATCAATGGAACAACACTGAAAGCCATCCGGGCTGGAAGTTCCATGTCTCTCCGAACAATGGCCCAAATATGCTCCCGGACAAAATCACTGTCATGTATGAAGAAGATGATGAAGACTTTTGTCCCATGCGACCAGTCAAGTACATTGACGAAGAAGGCAATCTGGTGTACTACTTTGCCGACCCAGTCACTGGCCACAAATACTGGGATGAATGCAACTGTGATGGATGCTACGAGGATTACCTCCTTGACAATGAGGGCATAAACCCCCACCAGCTCCAAGAACAGCATGCTAAGGAAGAAGAAGCCAAGGCCCGCAAAGGAAAGCAGAAGCTCGGTGAAGCCAGTCCACCATCCACCACAGTCATCCCAACTCATCCCATCCCGTGAGGTCACAACCTGAGCAAGCTGAAGCACGCGCCATAACCAGATTTGATCAAGCCATCAAGGGCCCTTTTGGAATAAAGCCAACATCAGTTGTCTAGTCTGTTACAGTTGTTCATCGAGTCTGTTATTGTTTTCTGTATGGGTTATCTACTATGTCTGTAATAACTTGTACTTTGTTTATCGAGTCTGTTTTCCGCCTGTCGGAACTCTTTTTGTATCACTCCCTGGTTGGGTGATCAATGAAAAAAGACATCTTTTTATCAAAAATTTGGGAGCCAATTTGCAGTCTCGAACTACGTTATGGCCTGATTCCTCTTCATGGGGATACGTAGGCAACCTCGGTCCGGCCGTTGTATTCAGCAAAACCAGAGAAAATTGGGGCAATCTTGCATCATGCATAACACATCATTCATACATGTAGGTAGTTTGCATGTACAACATGATTTATTTTGTTCATACCATCAGTACTTCACCATTGGCAAAAAAAAGAACACTCTTGCACCTAGTTGGGCTCGAACTCCCCAACAGCGATTAATTCGAACTGAGTCAAGAGTGGAACAGTCAGCCAGCCTTCCAGTCATGACCAAGAACACAGAGCAGACAGAGAAGACCGAGGTTCAGATTCTCAAAGAAGCCTTGGAAGATCAGCGAGCCGCTAACAGCAAGCAAATGGCACAAATGATGATCTTGATTCAGGACATTACTTCTCGGTTGCCGTCTGGGGAATCATCAGGTAATCACCCAGAGATGGATGCCATGGTAGCCAAGGTGGCCAAGCTTGAGGAATCAGTTCAGAAGTAAGAGAAGATCGCTGCTATAGGCATTGACATGGAGAAACTATGCTTATTCCCTGATGCTAAGCTACCTGACAAGTTCAAGCCAATTGACTGGGACACGTTTGATGGAAGCGGTGACCCAAAAGCACACTTGCAAACATATGTTGGTACCTTATCCATGTATGATGTGGAGAAGAACGCCATGGCGCAAATGTTCCAGCAAACCCTGATAGGATCTGCACTCCGTTGGTTTCTGAACTTGGACAATTCGAAGAAGAAGACCTGGGAAGACATTGGGGCGGCCTTTGTGGCTCAGTACAACTACAACATCCAGCTGAAAATGACCGTTCGGGAGTTAGAATCTACAAAGATGGGAAAGAACGAATCTTTCGCCGACTTTGTCAAACGCTGGAGAGGAAAAGCATCACAGATGATGGACAGGCCCTCGGAGAAAGAACAGATGAGGATTATCACTCGGAATTTGGAACCAGACTGTGCTAAACACCTAGTGGTCTTTCAGACCTCCGCCGACTTCAAAACCTTTTATGAAGCCGGCCTTGCAGTTGAAGACAAAATCCGCATTGGCATATTCGACAAAGGAGAATCTATTTCTCGACCTAAGCGAGTCAACTCCAGTAACAGCAACACCCTTTTCGGGCCAAACACCTACAGTCCAGCCCAAGTCAGTTCCTCCAATCTCAAGCCAGTCAAAACTGAACCAGTTAACCAGATAGCCACCCAGTCACAACCTATCCAAAATACCTCCCAGCCAAGAAGAGAATTTTACCAATTCTCTTTCCCTCTTACCACTGTCTACAAAAAGCTCCTCGAGAAAGATGCCATCAAGCCTCTTGATCCACCTAAAGAGCTTCCTGCAAATCACAACCCAAATGTCTACTGTGCCTACCACCAAATGCCCGGCCATCATACCAACAATTGTATTCGTCTCAAACACGTAGTCCAAGACTTGGTTGATGATGGAACCATTCCAATTCCCAAACAAAAACCCAATACCATTTCCAATCCCTTGCCTAACCACAAGCAAAATATCCAAATCAGCCAAATATCCTTCAGCTCCACTTCAAAAGGCCAAAGCCCTACCCAGTTCAATCCAAGCTTGCACATCGTACCAGTCTCTGAACCTAAACCTTTTGCACCAGTACCAGAAGACCTGGAGATCTATGCCATTGGAGCTTTTGAACAAAAGCCCAAACTCAAATGGAGTGACCTCGCTGAAGAAGGAGAATGGGCCATGAATGATCAGGAATGGGAAGATTCCCAACAAGCATTGTTCGGTTCTTTGCTAATCTCTTGGGACCTGAGCTAGTACATCGTCCCAGAAATTCATGACAAGCCAGTTATTTACATGCCGGAAGGTCTCAATATCAACCAAATTGAAGAAGTGGCAGTCAATGCTGACCCTTTGGACGCAGTTTCACTCCCAGCTTTATTTCAGCACAACTTATCAGGCAGCCATTCGTTGCCTCAACTTCCCGAAGAAGGAAATCACCAGACTATCGAAACAGTCTTCAATGATCACGATTGGTTCCCTCAGGCATACATTATCGGAGAGTCTCTCCCACGGCCATCTACGCCATTCCCACACATGTCCAACATATCGGTTCTGGTCGCGGATCCCCAGACAACCACATGGAATGAAGATGAGGTTATCGACATCCGAGTCGGCAGCGACGAAGTGTGGACAGTCAATAAATCCATGCTCGACCAGTCTTTCTGGCAAGAGTCAGAGGCAGCAAATCTGAAGACAAGATTGGAAGCAGTTGACATCAGCAGTCAGGAAATTCCGGGCAGTTTGATAGACTTGTGGTCAGAAGATCAACATGAAAAACAAAAGAGGGAAGCCATCAAGGCTTGCAAACGCAAAGTCAGCGAAGGATTTGAAGGTTTCTGGGGTGAAAACCAACAACTCTGGGAAGACACAGTCAATCGGGTGACGAGAAGCGGCCGAATCTACCAACCGGCCAACCTTCAAAGGAACATCTCATACCAAACTCAGCCGGAAGAATTTATATGTGACGATCCCATTCAGGAAAATTCATCTCCGATCGAGCCAGAAGTCACTACTCAACCACCTCAAAAGAACCGAGCAACAGCTGAAGACTTGGTTCAGAAGCAACTTGAGAGAACTCCGGCATCAGTCTCAATCTGGGATTTACTCTCTTCCTCCCGGGAACATCGTCAAAAGCTGATCAGAACTCTGTCCAACATGGAAGTACCACCTGATACTCCCCCGGAAACCATGGCGGCATTTCTCACTCCAGCTCGTGCGAAACACGTTGTTGTCTTTACTGAAAAGGATTTACCCCCAGAGGGAGCTGGTCACAACAAACCTTTGCACATCACTTTCAAATGCATGGGAAAATGGGTTCCGGTCGTTCTGCTTGACAACGAATCCGCTCTGAACGTATGTCCTCTACGGACAGCCTACTGCTTGGGTTTCAAGAACAAAGACTTCCAACCTTCTAACCTCGGAGTGCGCGCATATGACAACACGCGCAGAGACGTAGTTGGGATAATCCAGATGGAGGTGGTGATGGAAGACTTCAAAACGGATATCGAGTTCCATGTACTCGACATTCCCTCATCTTTTAACCTGCTGCTGGGCAGACCTTGGCTCCATCGATCAGATATAATGGCAGTCCCCTCTTCTCTACATCAGAAAGTCCAACTTGGTCTGGCAACGGGAACTTTAACTATTCATGGAGATTCAGGAATTCGTCCCCATGTCCTTGACAATGCACCACTACTTGAAATCGCTCATGGAGAAGAAGATGTCACCCTCGGTGGTTTCTCTTTTGATACTTCAGGGTCAATCCTGACTATTAAAATGGATGAGGATTTCTCAATCAGCTCAACTGCTTTGGAAATGATGAGAAAGATGGAATACCTACCCGGCCTGGGGTTAGCTCTGAACAATCAAGGGATGGCTGAGTTCCCCAAGTTTTCGACGAATAACCACCGCTTCGGTCTCGTTTATGAGCCAACTGACGGCGAGCCAAGAAAGGGAAAGAAGGCACAAGCTGGTGCCAAGAAGAAGCCCATTCAATTTGTGAAAGCTCCAGAAGCTGCCTATCAAGGGGGACCGGAACCATTCTGGGACATGGAAACAATGACTAAGCTGCCAGGCTTCGAAATCTTTGCAAACGACACTTGGGACAGTGATGATGAAGCCGAGAAGAGGGAAGAACTGGTTAAGGCACTTCAAATTGACTGGATCGAAACTCTTGACTTAGGGAATCTCCAATCGCTGTTTGGGGAAAAGAGCCTGATAGGTGTGGAAGAGGAAGGCGAGCCTGCTGCGATGCTGTTTGATTTGAAGCCTGATTTAGAGCTTACCGAGGAGGTAGAGTTGATGATGCTGAGCCAGGATGCCCTTAGAGATGTCACTGCACTCATTGTGGATGCCAATGGAATTTATAAAAATTGCACTTTTGTACCTAGAATCACTTATATTAACACTGAATTTGAGTCAGAGTTCGAGTCTAGCACTGAGTCTGAGTCTGACCCCGAACATGTATTTGTCATTCCCTCGCGTCATTACTTTTCTTTTGAATTCCCTCGCGTCATTACTCTCATGTATCACGCCCCTGGGGCCCCGACATTTGCTATCAAAGAAGTAGACTTTGCTAATCTTGTTGTATCCGAAATAAATTGCGTTGACCCCGACGATGAAGGGATTGAGTTCAAGGAAGAAATTCCAGAAGAACTTCGATCTCTAATCAGAAGGGAAGACGAAAGGCATGGTCAGCCTCTAAAGGAAGAAATTATTACTATAAATTTGAAAAATGAAAGCAATCCGCGCATGGTTCAAATTGGTTTCAGACTATCTCCAGAAGAGTTCAAAGCCCACTCGGATCTCCTGAAAGAATTCGAGGATATGTTTGCATGGTCACACGCAGATATGCCTGGCATCGACCCCGAGATTGTGGAGCATCAAATCCCGCTTTATCGAGATGCAAAGCCTGTCAAGCAGAAGTTGAGGAAAATGAGACCTGACTGGGTGTTGGAGATCAAGAAGGAAATTCAGAGGCAGATAGACGCTGGGTTTCTAATGGTGACAGAATACCCTCAGTGGGTTGCAAACATCGTTCCTGTCCCTAAGAAGAACGGAAAAATTCGAGTTTACGTGGACTTCAGGGACAAGGCCAGCCCTAAAGACGATTTCTCGTTGCCGCACATAGATGTACTCATAGACAATACTGCAGGGCATGCACTTCTTTCTTTCATGGATGGTTTTTCGGGATACAACCAGATTCTCATGGCTCCCGAAGACCGCGAGAAAACCACTTTCACCACAGAGTGGGGCACTTACTGTAACAGGGTCATGCCCTTCGGATTGAAGAACGCCGGGTCAACCTATCAAAGAGCAGCTACAACATTGCTACATGACATGATCCACAAAGAAGTTGAAGTTTATGTGGACGACATGATTGTCAAAGCCAAGGAAAGGGAAGGGCATTTACCCGCCCTCAGAAAATTCTTCGAGAGGATTTGCAAATACCGGTTGCGTCTCAATCCTGAGAAATGTACGTTTGGTGTCACAGCTGGAAAGATGTTGGGATTCATGATCACTACACGAGGAATCGAGATAGATCCTTCCAAGATCAAGGCCATTCTCGAAATGGAGCCACCCCGGACGGAAAAGGATGTACGAAGCTTTCTCGGGAAGATTCAGTTTATCAGCAGATTCATCGCTAAGTTAACCTCGACTTGCGAGCCGATGTTTCGGTTACTCGAGAAGGGTGTGCCATTCAAATGGGACGACAAATGCCAGAAAGCTTTCGAAGCCATCAAGAATTATCTTTAGAATCCTCCGGTACTAGCACCACCAATACCGGGGCAACCCCTCATCATGTACTTGTAGAGGGGAAAAATCTGGGTATGTTATTTCCACGCCTCTATGAGATCAACAATATGCACTCTTCGCCGGAACCCTAGCACTGCAAGACAATAAACAGTCAGAGCACCTTTGCCTCTCGTCGGCAAAGGCTCTCCGATGCTTAAGTCAGTATCACGTACCAGGAGGAAACCATAAAACACGTAAAGCATGTAAACACAAACTACAACGTACCTTTCTTCATGGGTATTACAGCTTATTTATAGATGCGGGGTGCTTGTTGTCCAAAGATCTTATTCACATTAGGAGTCCTTTCCTATACGGGACTCGTTCCTTATAGAAACACAATCTTTATTCTACAAGGATTCCTCTCACGTTAGGAATCCTTGCCATTATCGGAATCCTCTTTAAGTTAGGAGTCCTTTCTCTTATGGGATTCGTCCCATGTGGCAATACAATCAGAATTCCCTTCTTCCCAGGGTTCTGTATCAATATTGGGTTTCTTGCCCAATATGGAAGCTTAATGACAATCCCTTAATGCTCAGGATTTAATCTTTATCACGTAAGAGGCTATTCTAGATCCCTCTAGAATGACCCGCCACCTTATCACGTAGGCGGTTAGCTCGGCAATATACTTGCCTATTCTCGTGTACTGTGCCGACCAGATACATAGCTCGGCAATGGCCTCGTGCACCTTCTCATGGTGTTGCCACCATCTCATGGTGCTATCATGGCTGCACACTTGGCTTACCCTGCTCGGCCATAACATGGGCCACCTTCTTGTGGTCCCCCCCCCGAACTGAGCCACCCTCATGTGGTGTCCAAGCTAAGCACGTGTTTCGTACGTGCTTGGGTATTTTCCTATGTAATTGGATTCTGCCCTCTCCAATACTTGTCTGTTACCCCATCAGCAATGGGATGTATGCTCGAGCAAGAAGGCGAAGGTGGAAGCGAGAAAGCAGTCTACTACATTAGCAAGAAAATGGTTGGATGCAAAGAGCGGTACACCTCCCTGGAAAAGGTTTGCTGGGCGTTGATATGGGCTTCCAAGAAATTGAGACACTGCATGTTGGCCTACTCAGTAAGGCTGATTTCTCGAATGGACCCTTTCAAATATCTGTTTGAGAAACCGGCACTCACAAGTAAGCTAGCACGTTGGTTGCTTCTGTTGGCTGAATTTGACATCAAGTACGTAACCCGGAAGTCTGTGAAAGGAAGAGCTGTCGCTGAATTTTTGGCCGATCATCCGGTAGAAGGTCCAGAAGATGTGGGATTCGAATTCCCCGACGAAAATGTCATTACCACAAGCAATGATGAATGGTTGCTTTATTTCGATGGGGCTGCTAACCAGAAAGGATTCGGGATTGGGATTCTGCTTATCTCGCCCAAAGGGTCACACATCCCTCTTGCTTTCAAGCTCAACTTTGAGGTCACCAACAATCAATCTGAATACGAAGCATGTATCGTAGGGATGGAAGCTGCCCTCGAAATCAGTGCCAAAAGGTTGGAAGTGATCGGAGATTCCAACTTGGTAGTTTCACAAGCAAACGGCGATTGGAAGGTCAAGGAAGACAAGTTGAAACCTTATCATAAGGACCTTTGATGATTTGATTCACCAATTCCAAGTTGTCACTTTCACTCATGTGCCCAGATTAAACAACCGATTTGCCGATGCTTTGGCAACATTAGCTTCAATGGTGGAGATACCCAACGGGGTCAAGCTCCGACCAATTATGATTGAACAAAGGGACAAGCCTGTTTATGAGTACATCATGGCTATTGATGAGCCTGATGATGGTCTTCCTTGGTACCACGACATCTGGAACTTCATCGAGAGAGACGAATATCCGACTGGAACTGACAAGAAGGACCAGATCGCTCTCCAGAAACCGGCTTCTCATTACATTATCTGCGGAGGCAGGCTGTACCGAAGATCCCACTGCGTTATGCGTAAACGGCGAAGAAGCAACCACAATCATGGAAGAAGTACACAACGGAGTCTGTGGCCCTCACATGAACGGTACAATGCTCGCCAAGAAGATCTTGTGACAAGGATATTTCTGGTCCACCATGGAAACCGAGTGCATTGAGTATGCGAGGCAATGTCACAAATGTCAGATTCATGCCAATCTCATGCACATACCACCATCAGAACTGCATATGACTTCACCCTGGCCTTTCTCTACCTGGGAAATCGACGTCATCGGCAAAATCACCCCAGTTGCTTCAAATAGGAACAAGTTCATCCTGGTTGCTATCAATTACTTCACCAAGTGGGTTGAGGCTGCCTCCTACACTACCCTCACCGCAGTTCAGTTCACTCATTTCATCAAACAGAACATCGTTTACCGGTATGGTGTACCTCACGCGTTCGTGTCCGATAATGGTGTTCACTTCAAGGGTAGAGCCGCAGAAGTTCTCGAAGATTTTGGGATCCATGTCCACAAGTCGACCGTCTATCGGCCACAAACCAATGGAGTTGTTGAAGCTACCAACAAAACCATCAAGTCAATATTGGAAAGAACCATTCAGTCTACCAGAAACTGGCACGAACAGCTGCCGTTAGCACTTTGGGGATACCGAAGATCCATCCGTACTCTGACAGGGGCAACACCCTATTCTTTAGTCTACGGTATGGAAGCCGTTCTCCCTATTGAGCTTGAGGTACCATCACTGAGGGTCATGATAGAAGCTGACATCGAGGAAGCTGAATGGCAGAGCGCGAGATTCGAAGAACGCATGCTATTTGACGAGAGAAGACTCAAGGCCTTGTATCATGTTCAAGGGTATCAACGCCGAATCGCACGCGCTTTTAATAAGAAGGTCAAGTCCAGGAATTTGCAAGAAGGAGATATGGTTCTGAAGGAGATCCGAGCTCCAGTTTTCGATCCACGTGGGAAATTTCGGCCAAAATGGGCAGGGCCGTACATCATCAAGAAGATCTTGTCCGGAAGTGCTACTCAACTCATCGATCTCGACGGCAACGAATTCTCCACATTGGTCAACATGGATCAGCTCAAAAGATACTATCCCAGAGAGAAGCTCGCTGGACTGAAAACCGCAAGGGCGGGCAGTGCCAGGCAAAAATTAGAGCAAGTCTGCTAAGTCGGAAACCCACATCGGGCGGCTTAGGCAAAATTCAAGACAAATCAATCGAAAGAGCTCGCTAGACCGAAAACCCGAAAGGGCGGTACTAGGCAAAAATTAGAGCACAAAAGGAGAGTGAAAGTACTCGAGTGAACCCTAGCCAAAATTGTATGCACGAACTACGTCATGACCTGATTCCTTCTTAAGGATACGTAGGCATCCTCACATTGGGGACCGGTCGCAACCTTTTGCAACATCTCTTGAGTTGATCCATAGCTGTCATTTGCGCTTACAATCACAGTCAATGAGAATTAAGGCGAAAACTTTCACGATTCACTTTTTATTCAAAATGATTTCTTCGATTATTGTCTCGGAAAACCATCCCAAACACAAGGTATATTCCTTCATTCAAAACCATTTTCCAAACCTATTTTTATCAATAAATAACGCGGTTTTTGCATAAAAACAGAGGTTGGTTTCAATCGGACAAAAATGGAAATTTTTGGAATTTACATTGCACAGAGGCACTGTACGGCACCCCCATGGCACCGTGCGGTGTGATTTTTGGCACCGTACGGTGTCATTGGAAGAATATTTTTGATGTTCTACTTTCCGAAGTCCGATGCTCTGTTTTCTGGCAAAACCAGTGGGGTATATTGCACTTGACCCCCTTTTACTTCATGCTTTTGCATTTACAGCCCCTCTTAGATAATTCTCTTGTATTTATCTAATTGATTGCATGTTGTTTGATTTGTTATTGTTATTTATTTCTTTTAAGCATGTTATTATTCGATATATTGTTTATGTGAAATAAAGTTTTTGATAAGATATTTTCAGAAAAATCCCACAAAGATTTAGTAAAGACCGGAAAGTTCCGGGCACGCGGGGTGCATTTTCTAACAAAGCCTTCCCCGCGGGTAACCTAGCTCTCGAACCCAAATCTCTACTTTTCGCAGATCAAACCCTTTTTCAGTGGCACAAGAGTCATTTATTTTTCTAAACAGTTTCTCGGGTACCTAACATTTTCCAGAAATTAAACCCCTGGTGGCGACTCTAAATTTTTCCTTTTTCCCGGATCGCCCTTTTTCACAAACTTCACCAAACTCCGTGGACTATCGCTCCCGCGCGAAAACCGAGCGTCTACATAGTTGAAACGTGAACATTTTCAAGAAATCGCTCAATAACAAGGCCTTTCTTGTCAACATAGCGTAAAATAACGGCCATTTGTTATTTATTGGAGATGTCACGAGACTCATCAACTAAAATTGAAAAAAATGTTTCGCCCATACCATTGATGATATCATGAGCAGTCTGACCATGTTGTATCGTATCAAAATTAAATTTATAAAAACATAGAATTAACTACTACTCAAAAGAATAGTGGCCAAGTCCGAGTGTCAATCCGCGGAGACAATTTGGCTAAATTACGTTAACTTCGATTTGTTTCTAATTTAATTCAATAAAAAGAGGATTGGTTTGATCGATTTTAGAAACTAAATGAATTAAGAGAACAAGTAATTAAATTGGTGAAAAACTAGTGAGTGAAAGATCTAGGGTTTTGAATCCACCCCGACTACGAACTAGGTTATGCATAGGTTAGGATTTCTACTCGAATCACAATTTGTCAATAAAATAATTGAGTTGTTAACAGGCATGGACTATCCCATAGCACGAACCATCTCGCTGGCACAAACCGTCTCTTTCACGAACTGTCCAGTGGCACGATCTGTCTTATGAGAGTGCATAACTAGGTATTTGAGAGTGCACGCACAAATACTCAACCGATAGAAAGAATTGAAATGATTCCATTCATATGTAATGAAAACAAGAGCTTACTTAACCAATCGATTCGAAATAGAAAACCTAGGCCTACACATAAACAAAGTTACTTGCAACGGGGCTTCATCTTCCCCCTAGGAGTTGTTTAGCCGGTCATGGAGATGGAGATGAACGCTTGATTTGATGGATTCAAGTGGTTCGGCACTTGTTCCCCTTAAGCAAGGTCTCAAGTTCGAGTCTTGTGAATGGAGGAAACTTGCGCTGGGAGAGCTTTACCCCTTCATGGGCCGACCCAGCTCAAACCGGATTTAGTCGGGGTCCAGTGGGCTTCCGGATACCGGTGGTTTAGACCAAAAAAAAAAAATGGAGAGCTTGAAGAACCCATGGAACGGCTTGCGTTTCTCTCTCTAAACTTGCCTTAAAATATTTTAGGACCCCCAAAACATACAGAGCAATGACCTATTTATAACAAAATCTAAAAAAAATGTGGTCAATGTCCTAATCCGTGTTTGACTCGGGTCAAACCGCCCGGGTGGCTTTGATTCCCGCCCGGGTGGAAAATCCAGATTATCGCCCAAACTTCGCGGGCTTGCCCCGGTTTCATCCGAACTCGAAATGACGCGATTCTTGGACCGTTGCGAAGCTCTATACGTCTACTTTGTCTTCCATGCCTTATATCAACTCCAATTAGCACTTTTAATCGTTCGGCACTCTCCAAAGCCTACAAACACAATTCAACCATAATAATTCATCAAGTAACTCTACGATTGGACTATTAAAATGTAAATCAGAGGATTAAATGAGTGCTTTTGAGCACCTATCACAGTCTCACAAGCCGCGGCATTCACTACATCCTTTTGGATATCGTGGTGGGTTAGTTTGTGATTTTTTGGAGTATTCCCTAATACAACTTTGTTGATAGCCTCATTATGATCATCTAGGAATTTCAAAAGCTCAAGAAAATTCCCTCTATGACTCAATTCTTCGGATTCATCATGACCACGAAAAGCTTGACCTTGTCACAAAAGGTGTCTTACACAAACAACTGTTGCATATAAGCGAGTTCGATACTCAAGTTTACTTGATTTGTGTGCTTATCAAAAGTACTTTGAATATGTTGTTGTTGCTTCATGAGATCTTGACAACCCTTCACAGCTTGATTATGAATACTATTGATGCCTCCCACATGAATTTGCACTCTTTGAACCAAGCAGGATTGAACCGACGCAATAATCCACTCATATTTGTTTGAGGAAAATCTGTTGAATAGGTTGACATGGGCCCTTTTGGAGATATGCTCTTCTTATATCATCTCTATCATTAGGATATCATCTCTATCATTAGGATGATATAAAGAGATTTTTTGTCGTAACCCAGGATCGGCGGGAAGACTAGACAAGTCAATACGGCTTCACTTCGAAGAGTATGGAGGGTTGCTATTAGTAAAGGTTTCGAGAGGAGATGACTCTTGCACCGCTCATGATTTTCTTATAAGAAATTTGTCTATGATTCCAACTAACAAAAATTTAAAAAGTATTAGTACTACGAATACTAAATTAGTTCAATACCCTATACCCAATGTTGTAACAAATAAAAAAATCTAGTCACGAGGCCAAGTATTAAATAAGCAAAACATGATCCAACAACATCAAATTAACCTATATAATAATAAAAAAAACATTCACAAAAAATGAGATAAATATAGACATATATTATACTAATTGATCTATAACCTAAGCACATAGAATAAATATAAAGAGATTAAGAGAGAGAGCTAGTGGTAATCTTACTTTTTAGGGCAAAATTTGATGAATGTGTAGAGACAGAGAGAGACCCGGAGAGCACGGGAGAGAGAGAGAGAGAGAGAGAGAGAGAGAGAGAGAGAGAGAGAGAGAGAGGAGCTTGACTTTGGGCCACCAAACAACCAAATCTTCACTTAGAGAATGCAGACTACTGAATAGAGAATCAGAGATCCATTTTTTCTTTTTGAGAACGAAACCTAGCTCTATTTACGAGAGAGAGAGAGAGAGAGAGAGAGAGAGAGAGAGAGAGAGAGAGAGAAGACGAACAGAGAGCCTTTTGTGATCTTTTTCCTTTTTGAGTCGGCAAAAGGTAAAGTAAAGGTATTTACTTAGTTTACCTAGTTTATTACACTTTACCCCCTTTTCTCTTATTGAGTTATTTAGTATTTTATTTTGTTATGGGCTATTGGGTTGTTCAAATTGGATTGATTTGCACTTTGTGGGCTAATTTTTTTGGGTGATTGGCCATTAATTTTGGACTAGGTGTTCATTCATACTTAGAATGGGACTAGGGTGTTCATCCATATTTCGCTTGGGTGTTCAAAAGAGGACTAACCTAAATTTTTTAACATGTATTCTAGGTAAAAAAAAAAAGAAATTAGGTTGTCAAGTGACCATCCTGGCTTCCTAGTAGAGCCGCCAATGTAAGAGATATGTGTTACTCCCCACTTTTCCCTTTCAAGCGTGTAGCTTCGTAATTCCAACTTATTAAGAAAGAATCATCATTACACATTTCACATCAACTTTTACATTCACTTTCCACTATTGCCCTTTGTGGAGATATCATCATTAAACTTTACCCACTAACTTTTCAAAAGAAAATCTACTTTTAAGGGCAAAATAGGAAATGTACCAACTTTTACCCTCCAACTTTTCAACATCACACTTATTAAGGAACAACCCAAAATGGAATGCACTATTCTTTTTAAGGAGCGGAGGGAGTAATAGATTTTTGTGGAGTGGTCCAGAAACTGACTTAAGTTGGCTTTTTAAGTTGACTTATTATGAGATAATGACCTCTCGTCAAACCCAATAAGTCGGATTGTAAGTCCGTTTGAAAATAAGTCAACTTCTAGAGCAACAAAGTGTTACCACTTGTTAAATGCATTTTTGAACTTTTTGAAATTGATGTTTAATTTTGGATAATGATCATGTGATCCAATATACGATTTGGGTTGAATTACTATGGCATATTTGTTTTTGTTATAATTAGTCTTACTTTTTTATATTTGGGTGGAGTTACATAAGGGTGAAGCTTTGAAGGTTATTGTTTGCGACCTAACTTTGCATCATAGATAGGGTGACCCCAAGCGTAGAGGTTGCAACATAATATTCGGAAGTCCGAGGTCAATATCTATAGGGAAGGAAATTGGAGCTAGTGGTAAGCTCACTTTACGTTAGGGTTTTAGCGTTAGGACAACCAAAGTTTAGAGCTTTATTAGGTGGAATTCTCTCTTTACCTGCAATTGACTAAAAATGAAGTTTAACACTAAATTAACAAAGGCTAAGTCTAGGGATTCAATCCACCCATTTCTTAGAATATTTAATGCTTCTCAAATATAACTCAAGTGAGAGTCAATAGACCTTAATCTCACTCAGAAGATTCATCCATGAAAATTTAGTTTATTTCAAACATTGGGGTTTGGAAATGGAAATAAATCTCATTTAGATATTTTATCGAACATGTAGGGTGTCATGGTTCAAAGCGTTATGTGTGCCAAATTTTTTGTCTACACCCAATCAAGGAAGTTCACAACCCTAAGTTTAGACCAAAATGGAGAAATCTATCCCTTCACAAACCCACATTAAGCACAATAATGAGAAATCATCAAATATCTTAAACCATGGAGTGAAAATCACCCTGTGACTAAGCCTATTGAAGTACTCCTCCATGGGAGAGGAAAACATGTAAGGAAAAAGGTAAAGAAATACAAAACATGGAAATAGCGCAAATAAAAGGTAATTGATATTCACAACCCGCAAATTGTTACTCACACCCCCTTTTTGTCTTTTAGTGAAATTTTTACACATGAAAGATTCACTAGAAGACAAGAAAGGGGGTGTGGATAACAATTTGGGGGTGTGGAAATCACTCCCCAAATAAAATCTAGATCTATAAAGATTAGAAGAGTACTTACAACATTAGTGGAGGCCAAAGCCTTGAATCTAAGGTTTTACGAGCTTGAAATCCAGAGAGAAACGGGATAAAATGAGGAGACTGTAATATCCATCACATTCTGAGCTTTCACAAAAATTTTAGTTTGGTTAATAATTTTATACTATTTAGATTCCTCTCGTCGAGAAGAACCAATAATCCGTAAAAATCTATGCAACACTAACAAATGCAATTTTTTTTTTTAATACAGACCAAAAAATATTTGCCTAAACACCTGTGTCTTTTTGAAAAAAAAAAAAAAAACTATTGACCAGAAAGTTCGGAGAGAGAGAGAGAAAGAAAGAGAGAGAGCTTACTCACGCCCGTGGATCTGAGGTTTCCTTTCTCCGGCCACGTGTACAACTGTTTCGGTGTCTGGACGGTGTTTTTGGCCGTCGATTAAGGGGAATCTACAACTTTATTCCATGGTGCATCTCTAACCCGTACATCTGCTGATTTAGGCCGTTCGGAGGTTAAATCTTTTTGCATGTTTTCTTGGGCTGTGGATCTAGCAAATCCTCTGGTATTTTTGTTTTCTGGGTTATGAATTCTAATGGTCTCTTAGGCTGTCTGATTTTGGGTGGGATTCCTAGTTGTTTTTTGAGTTGCCTTTCTATTATTCCACCTATTTCTTCTCCGGTTACTCTGTGGCTCTAGTTTACCTCTAGTTTTCTTTTTATATATTCATAATCAGAGGACTTGTAATCTGTCAAATACTTCTATTTCTGTTAGTGTGTTGTTAGTTTTTGGGTCTGCCTTGTTCTTGTTCTGGTGTTTTCATCTTTTCGCTTAGTTTCTTTGCTCAGTTAGATCTCGGGGTCTCAGTCCTGTTGTGTGTTGTTTATCTTTCTGTATTGGTGATGGCTAAGGGTTTTCGGTTGAGGTTAGGCCAATCCACTAGTCGCCTCTTCCAGGAGGGCAGAGTTAAGAGAATGGCTAGGCCCTCTTCTTCTATGGCTATGGAGTGGATATGAGACTTGTGTTATGATGATTATGATGAGTCTGACTAGGAGTGGAGATCGGATTTACGGTTTTCTAGGACCAAGGCTGCGACAGTAGATCAGCTGAGGGACCTCTTTGATCCGAATAATGGCCCTTGGGAAGAAGTGCATGAAGATTCAGATTCAATGGACCATGAGGATCAGGAGGCAAAGGATGTGTGTGCGGGTGTTTCTTGGAATGATCATGGAGTCATTGATTTGTCTTTGGGTACTTCTAAGAGGGTGGATTGTGAGTCTCGGGGTGTTAGCTCTTCAAAAGTTAGGCTTGTAGACCGCTGTGAGGCAGTTATTGCTTGTTGTCCAACTTCTAGCAATCCCGGATCCACCGTTGAGCTTGGTTCCACTGCTGAGTCTGTGAAGTTTTAGGAGGTTGAAAAGGGGATGGGTTCATATGGTCAGGTGAAGAGTCTCGTCCTCCAGTGAACGGGAACCACAAGAAGAAGGTTCTTATGGGGCGCGATTTTCTTCTTGTTAGCCGCAATTGTGTTCGGGAATCGAAGTTTGGTTGGAGGTTACAATTCTTCCATAAATCGAGCCTCTCAGTTGTCGTGATTAAAGTGCAGGAGCATACCCCTATGGACCTTAATCCTTTTGATACTCCTGTCATTGGGCGGGAGCATACCCTTATTGTGAAAGTAGTTGATGAGCCGATGGTTAGTGGGGCAGCCTCTCAAAACCCCCTCCAGATAGAGGATGATTCAACTTCACCTCCCAGTTGTGTATCCATTGTTTCAACGCCTGATTCTCATCATTTTGGTTCTGAGGAGGTTTTGTCCGGTTTGGTTGCAAAGGATTTTCAGGACACTGTTGCTAGCATTCGAAACTTGTGATCTAAGAGGGTTATAGCTTTACGGCGGTATCGATTGGAGGTTTGTGGCCCCATTTCAGAAATGCAGCCCGACAATCGGAAAAGGAAGAAGGTTGATAGGGTTAAAGTTGGTGGCTCTCATACCATTGGGTTTAAGCAGAAAAGCGAGAGAGCCATTGAAGATAGCTACATCGACCCTCACACCTTCGGTTGCTCTCAACGACGTGCTTTACATTGACAAACTTGTGCTTATGTGCCTTTTATCTTATTTGCAGGTGTTGTTTGTTTGTTGGCGCTGGGGGCTTGTTTGGTCTGATGGTTTGTGTTTTAATGTCGGATTGTGTTTGTTTTGCTTGTATTTGGGGTTGTGTGTGTGTATTTGATCTTGTTGGATTGTAATGACATTGTCATCGAGGTCACTTGGCAAAATGTGAGGTCTCCTCATATTTTGCTTGTCATCGCCTTTGTAATCATTCGTTGTTAGTAATGATATCTTATGTTTTCTTGGTTCAAAAAAAAAAAATTTCCCCAAATCTCTTCATGCATTAATTATATTCTAGCTACCAAACAAAAATGTAAAGTTGTACAACTAATTTGAACATCGATAAAGATACGGGTACAGAAAAAATGGGACAGAAAATGTACCGATCGCGTTCGGGGACCCATTTTTGGGTCCCACACGAGAGATCCGAACCGTTCATTGTTCTTAAAAAAAATTTCCGAGGGGCCCCACAAAATTTCAGCTCAATCGGACGGTTGGAAGTGCTCGAACCAAAGTCTCACCGTTTGAATCAAAATTTAACGGTGAGACTTTGGTTCGAGCACTTCCAACCGTCCGATTGAGCTGAAATTTTGTGGGGCCCCTCAGAAAAATGTTTTAAGAACAATGAATGGTTCGGATCTCTCGTGTGGGACCCAAAACTGGGTCCCCGAATGCGATCGGTACATTTTGTTTCCCATTTTTTCTGTACACCCAGCAGCATCCTTTGAACATGGGTTACATGCTTGGTTCTTTTTGGTCGTACGGGTGTTTGTACCATAATTTTTAATTTTTAAAACGTGGCAATAATATTGGCTAAAAAAGACTTTAATTTGAATTCAAATTTATCCCTAAGCCGAATTCCCTACAATTTAGGAGATAATGCATCTTTTGAAAGTGATAAGGTGGTTACCTAAATTGTAGGAAGCAAAGTTTATCCCATGATTTTTTCCAAGAGGCCAAAATTAACATGTGATAATTAGATAAAATCACAAATAGTTAATTTCGGCCATATGGGACATTTGTCAGCACGATATCTCCTGGTACGAATATCTCCTGACACGTGGCGATATGTGAGAGCATCAGACATTCTTTCAAATGCATGAAGCTTAAATCAAGGAAAGTGGGTAGTTATTGCCACATGGGATGAAAGCCTCCAAGGATTTAGTTACCACTTTTTGTGGAAAGTGGTTAGTTATAGAAGAAGTGGAACACTTGGTGGCCTAGGAATTAATTTCAGCACAAAAAAAAAAAAGGGGATGACTGAGTCAAAGGGACACTTGGCAACTTTGGAGAAGATTTCTGAAGAAAGTGGACAGAAGATGTGCTTAGTGGGTCCGAAAATCTCCTGAACCATTCATAGGCAAATGATGACTATAAATATAAGTCATTGTGCAACACTACAAAGGTCCACACACCAAAAGCTCACAGCAACATGTAGTTTTATTTCCTAACTATCGAGTTAGTCGATTGTTTCCTTCTCAATCATGTCTCTTATTTCTCATCTCTTTTCTTCTTCTTCTTTTTTTTTTTGGGTAAATTCTTCTTCTTCTTTTCCTTCTTCTTCTTCTTCTTCTTCTTCTTCTTCTCCCATGTAATCTTGTTTCTTTTTGTTGTTGAAGGGTTTATTTACCTTTTTAGTCCCCAAAGTATTCACGAAATGTCAATTTGGTCCCCAATATTCAAATCGTGTCTATCGAGTCCCCAATGTTCACAATGTGTGTTTAAATGGTCCATGTGTCTAACTCCGTCAGTCTTCTCCGTCAAATGCAAGGGTAATTTCAAAATTTCAGAGTCTTCCTCCTCCTCCACTGAGATCCTACCCTTAAAACCTAGTTCCAAATAACACTTTTAACTTATTCTCTTACACCAAACCAAATCATAATTTATTTTTTTTTATCTACAACCAAATCATAATTTACCCACCCTCTATCTCTACCACCAAACTAAAAAACTCCTCTCATTTCCTAACCGGAAAAAAATCCACAAAAATGTCAGGTGGGGTGGGTCCAAAAAAACAGAGCACCGACGCCGCCGTGCATGGCGGCGGTTTCAACCCTCCGTCGCCATCTTCCAGAGTCACAGAGTCAACGTCTTTTGTACCCCTTTTTCTCTCTCTGTCACACGCAAACGTACACACCCACCCCAAACACATACCTTATCAGTATTTGTAAGTCTAAAGCTCCTTCACCCCTTTCTTTGCAAGATTGCTTTTATCTTGTTGATGGGTTTCATAACCTAGAAAATAGTTTTTGGTTTTTTACTTGTAATTGGTCTTCATTTTTCCAAATCCCACCTTAGAAGTACCTGTATGTGTGTGTGTTTATGTGTGCGTGTGTGTGTGTGTGTGTGTGTGTGTGTGTGTGTGTGTGTGTAGAGAGAGAGAGATTTTGGCTTTTTTCTAGTTTCAAATCCCACCGAAGTAAAACTAGATATGGGTCTATGTTTGTTAATTCACAAATCGAAATTAAACACGCTTGTTGAATATTTCGAAGTTGGTTTTGGAACTGGGTTGGGTTGATTTGGAACTGGGTTTTCTGGAGATGAGTTGCTGAGAGGATAGAGGATTTTAAGAGTAGGAAGAGGAGGCTGAGTTGGAAGTGGGGTGTACACATGTCACATTCTAGGTTGAAGATAAGAGTTGTGGGGGTGAAATTTCGAAATTACCTGCATTTGACGGAGAAGACGGACGGAGTTAGACACAGGGACCATTTAAACACACATTGTGAACATTGGGGACTCGATAGACATGATTTGAATATTGGGGACCAAATTGATATTTCGCGAATACTTTGGGGACTAAAAAGGTAAATAAGCTGTTGTTGAAGTCTTTGTTCAAGGCAATCGAACCATATTACTTTAGTTTCTCTTTATAAAGTATCACAACTCTTGAAGGAGGTTTTCAGATCAGGCGCATTTATCATCTTTACATTTGGAGATCTCCTATCTCCTGGCACGCCCGCACACTCACAACACCTCTCGGTGTTGGCATTAGCAATTCTCCTGTCCCTGGAGAATTCCGTGTCAACAACAGGTACAATGATGAATACTCCAATTAGTAGCACTAGGATAGGTCCACAATTCGAGAGATCATCAGTGTCCTTACGACATCGCCATGTAGTAACTGGCGTTCCATTTACACAAACTTAGGGGCTCAGCTGTCCCTTAAAAGACGGCACTATAAACCATAATCTCAACCGTCAATCTCTGCAATTAGCTGTCTAGATTTGCTATTGTTTTTTTATCGGTCACAGTTTTTTCTTACCGTACTTAGAAAACATCTGTAATCTAAACTGTTGATTGTTGAGATGGATGATCCGAATGGGTTGGCAGGACTTGCCATCCTTGATGGACAGCAGAGCTCCCGGGTTCATTTACACCACATTTTTTTGTTGCGGTCCATATACTTATTTTCTCTGTCATACCACAATGAATAATAGAGAAAAAACTTGAGGCACTACGTAACAGTGTAGAATAATTTTTTCCAATGTCGCCGTTGAGGGGCCAGCTGCAAGGATATGTAGCACGTGGCCACCTGCATGGGTTCGAATGTAACCCGGCCCCTCTTTGAGGGAGTAAACTTCAGCAAAGGCTCTTTCGATTTTTCCTTTTCAAATTGGACACTCTTACTATATAGGTCAAAACGATAGGTGTGTTTACTTTTGTATTTTTCTGTAGTCACTTTCACACGCACTCTCCCTGCTTAAGTTTTTGGGAGCTTGCTTACTTGATTTTTTTTGGTTGTTTAAGGAGATTCGGGTAAAAAATTTACATTACATTGCTAGGCCTATATGAATTCTTTTTTAACTTTGCACCACATTTTTATAGTACTTTTCCGATTTCTCTCTTCCACTCGAACGATGTGATATAAAAATTATATCCAAATCTATTACAAATTAAGATACAAAAAAAAAAAAAACTATATTAAAAAGTCCCAAAAATGTTGGGTGACTTTCCCATAAAAGACCTCGTATTATGGACTTTAGACACAAATTGTTTCTCCTATTTGGGGACAGTTTTCCATTTTTGTTAAAAGTGCTAAATAGGCTGAAAGTACTAAAAATAGTTGATGTACATGAGTGAAATGATCAGCCTTGAATTCGTGTTAGCACTTTCAGCAAAAATGGGAAATTCACCTTTGGATTTTTAGTTGATGTATGGGAGGAGGGGGAGGTGTTGTGCACAGCCGTGTTCTGCATCCCTTGGCCATTGGATTGAGTTTTGGACGGCTCGGATGCATTCGGCAATTATCCTTTAATTTTGATATTTTTTTACGGTAAAAAATCAAAACACATCTGAGCCGTCCAAAACATGATCCAACGGCCGAGGGGGTGCACAACACCATGCACATTTCATTTTTTGGTTAACTTTAGCCCGTTTAGAGCATCCTCATCAGGGGAGGCAAATCCCCCTGATGGTTATTTTGTTGAGTTAAAGGGAGAAAAACACTCCAAAATCAGCCTCAACAAGTATTTGGCTAATTTGCAAAAGTTGTAGCTTTGCTACAGTAACTCAGTATTTGGCTAAAGGCACTATTCACAGGTTAGGATTAGTTTAATAGTTTCTCTCTCCCTAAATTCTCTCTCTCTCTCTCTCTCTCTCTCTCTCTCTCTCTCTCTCTCTCTCTCTCTCTCTCTCTCTCTCTCTCTCTCTCACTCACTTTTTATTTTTTACAAATTAAAATATTTATAACTTTTATTTTTCATATCCAATGTTGGGAAAAAATACACATTTAAAATATACTCGACGACATCTATCAAATAAGACCAACATTGAATATGTAATTATGTATTAAAATCAACTCGACGAGCTCATAAATATTATTGGAGTCCCGTAATATGTTTTCAATATTTGTAATTATTTTAAAAAGTAGAAAAAAAAAATAGTTTAATACAGTAAAGTTATAATAGAGAGTCTGATTCTGTGTGATTTTAGAAAAGTGGTTAGCTAAAGTATAAAAGGTGTTTTTGAGGCCAAATTTGGTCTAAATTTTGTTGAGGTTAATGAGGATGCCCTAATTAGTCCATTTAGGCCTCGTTTGATTCGCGGACTAAAACAGGTGGGATTAATAGTCCTGGACTATTTGTTCTAGGACTAATTTAGTACTGAATCTCACACAATCTCATGTTTGATTCATGCAGGATTAACATTGGGATATCCCATGTTTTGGTCAATCCCATGTTTGGTTCCCTAAACTACATTTCGGGATTAATTTCAAGACTCTCTCTCTCCCTCTCCCTCTCTCTCTCTCTCTCTCCAACAGATTAATTGAACCATTTTTTAAACCATTTATCAATTAAACCATTTTTGTTCGTTGCTTGATTCTTCATTCACAAAATTTCTTGTTCATAAAAAAAAAAAATTAAAGACCCTATGATTTCCCCAAATGCAGGTTTTGTTTCATTTTCTTCTATTTCCTCGCAAACCAAATAGTAAAATCAAGAAAGCAGGAAATATTTACCAAGATAATCAGCGGAGATTCTCCCATTACAGAACCGTCCAGTAGGCATATGGGTATCAAAATCGCGGCCATAAGGAAGGCATATGGATTCTCCCATTATAGTACCGAGTAAATTGTTGGTCCCACAGTCGACGGAAGAGTCACCGATGACAAAAAGGGCAGGAACACGAGGGGGAGAATCTAGGGTTGGAGAAATTGGGGGGTTTACTAATTCAGAGGGGGAAATTGTTGGACCTGTGAGATCAACGAAGTTATCGATAAAGTTTGGTGGGAAGCCATTGATGAAACGCGGTGGAGATGAGGATGAAGAGAGAGAAAGTTATAGGGGAAGCCATTGTTGGAGAGAGAGAGAGAGCAGGCATGAGAGGCGTGAGAGGAGGCGTGTCTTTTATCCCGGACTAATTAGTCCCACACCCCCCAGGTATTACACGGTCCCATACATATTGGATTAAAACTGTTCTGGGATTGTTAGGGCATCCACAGTGGGCTAGCAATATGACTCCTAAGCTTGGCTCCTAACATTTACCTAGCCATGTCCTCAAATATTGCCTTCAATGGGCTCCCCAAACAAGCTCCTAAGGGTGGCTCCTAAAATTGGCTCCTAGCACAATAGCTAAATTTAGGTAGCCTTCTAGCAAACTCTAAGTGGGGCCAAAGTCTTTAATTCCTTTTTTAATATAAAATATTTGAAAAAGTTACCGTTGGAAAAATCTCTCAAAAATCATGCAACTGAAGGTAAGATCTTTGATGTGGTTGTTTATCACTAGTTCCTTTATGCCATTTTTTTTTTTTTTTTTTTGTGAAGTGAAATGGAACAAAAGAATAGAGGAGAAGTATTTTTATTTCACAAGAGACATTACAATGACAGCTTCAAATTGCACTATTTAGTTAGCAAAAATACTATGTTTTGCATTAGACTATCATGTTTTGCCTTAGAGAAATAGTAACAAACGAATATTAATCAAAGTAATGAGAAATTCAAAACGGTAACAAGTCCATATTGTAGCCGTTAGGATTATCAACGTACGGGTCCCACATATTAATTTTTTTTTTTTTACAAATAGAGAAGGATATTGCTAGCCCATTGAGTGCACACATCCTCTCCAAATTTAACAAACTCTAGGAGTGAAAAGTGGACCCCAATTATGCTTATGTGTACACCTTAGGATACAAGTTAGGAGCCATTTTTTGCTAGCCCACTGTGGATGCCCTTAATCCCATGCGATTTTTTAGGAACCAAACGAGGGACTATGCGGGATTAGGTACAAGTAGTCTAATCCCAGGTACCTAATACCCGAATCAAACGAGGCCTTAGACAATTAGCTAAACTTTTAAGATAAGGTTGTTGATATCTTTGACTCGCAGGTATTACGTGGTAGATTTGTTTGAGAGTTTCCTTTTCCCATTTTTATTTCCTAATTTTCTCAGTTTACTTGTTTGACTTCCCCTCCCAAATTGAATTCTAACAAAATGTATTTTTCGTTTTTGATGAAGTAGAGCAAAAGACAAAAATAGCGGGAGATGAGCTTTTGATTTCTCATTTTCTACTTTTCTTATTTTGGTTAACAAAAAGATCTACAAAATGTATTCTGCACATATCTCTAAATAATACTACTCTTGTTGCAAATACATTCTGCACATTCCTCCCAAACACTGCTACCAGATTCAAACTACATTCTATTCTAACCATAATTCAAAAGGACAAAAAGTTAAAAATGAAAAGTTGAAAATGAAGCTCCCAAACACTCCCTAAGGTTTTCAATTCATTGTTTAATACGTAACTATTTTTGCTGTTTTATTTAGGTCATTTCCTCTGTATATAATGTTAATTGTAGGGGTTTAGACTTTTGATGTATTAATTTAGTATATTTTCCCTACTAATTTTTATTGGAGCATTGTGCATGGATAATATATAAGGGTTTTGAATAAGTCTATTGTTTGTATGTGGAAAATCAAGATTTTTGCGCATACGTTACGGAAATTTTTATTCTCATGTAAGGTTGCAGTACTTGTTCTTCTTTTTGTTTTTATTGAGGATTTGATTGTTGGAAACGAGAATATGTTTCGACTAATAAATTTAAAAACAAATCAAGATTTTTGAGATTTGAAAGTATTACTCAAGGCTACCTATAGTCTCTAGTACCTCCAATTCTAGCTACTATTTTATACCAAAATGTGAAATATGGAATGAAATCAATGTTACAGAGATAGATCAATAATTACAGATCAGCGTATATATACGTACTTAAATAAGGGAGGTCTTCAATGTGGCTGAGGCTCTTTTTTTTTTTTTTTTGGTTAAACCAATGATGAAAGTAGTTTTAGAAAGTGAATACTTGCGGTATTCATGCATATACATGGAACATGAAACAAAGGGCTTGGAAAACTCAAAGGGCTTTTGTTTCATTTTTTTTTTTTGGTTTCTGTTCCTGGAGATTCTGTATCTCATTTATGTTTTTTGTTTATTGGTACCTTGCGTCCTTGCCAATCTTTTTTCCTATTTTGTTAGCCTCGCCCTTTTGGGGCCCTAAGTGGCATATGATTGTCAGTTTGCAAGGGTGCCAACCTAATGCTCGTTTCGGTTGTGATGCCGTTCTTTAGGTTCGCTTTAATCTTTGTAATGCGTTTACAAAGATTAATAAAATTTTCCTTTTTGTAGATAAAAACACAACTAAGGCCTTTTAAAAAAAAAGTTTTTTTTAACAGCAAAGGCCTCTCAAAATTAGTTTTCATAAGCACTAGTTTTAGTGGCCTAATGCTTGGGCCACCCGTTTTCTCAACAAATTCCAAACAAATATATAATCATGACAACTTTTCACAATTATATCTTTGTAATATTTCTTAATTCGAAAATTGAAGTTGTTGTTACGCACATTCGTTATATTTTTTCCTAAGTGAAGGATGAATTTCTAAAATTCTTTGAAGTCGAGAAGCGCGCAGGACCGACTCTCATCCCATTATTGCTAGTTATTCAATTTTCTTGGTAGGATAAATGTAAGCACATGTGCGGCCTATTTTTTTATACAATCCACAGTTCCTTCTCTTTTCTTCTTTTCTTAAATTTTTTTTTTTTTTTTTTGGTAATTTAGCTTGAAATTAAAAGGGGTTAAGCGAATGTATAGCCTATAGAGGCATCCCCCAGGGAGGACAAAATAAAAATAAAAAGGAAGAAAAATTGCGTGCTCCCCGGCACAACCCGCCGGGGTGGGAGAATTAGTTGTCCTAGCACAACCCGCTAGGATAGGAAAATGGGCACAAACGCCAGCTTCACATTTCCATAAGATAAAAATTGCATCATCTGTTGGTTTTGGGGCACAAGGCCACCATTGACTTTTCGGGCATTCACTGCCCAACTTCCCATTAACGCCATTTCCCCAGGTGGGACGACAACCTGCAATGAGTCTCAAAATTACTCATAGGACAACCTTGCGGTACAGCTGGGATTCCAGACTTCCCCTTTTGCGTGTAATGGTCCAGCAAGAGACCATGGTAAGGTATTGTAGAGTAATCTAATTTCTCGAGATGTTCCCCCATTTCCGATCAACACAGTCCAGTCACAGGAAAGGCGTGAGCCACACATGCCACCCATCCGAGCTCATCAAAACCAAAACTTCTCGTTCCTTCATAAAGCCAGACGCAGGGCGTGACACATGCGCCGCCATCCGAACACGTCAGAACCAAAAACATTCCAGTCCTACATAGAGACCAGACGCACACAGGGCGTGAGCCACTCACGCCACACAACGGGACTCATCCAATCAGAAACAAGGGAGGACGATGATAGTGGAACTTGAATAGAAATCTAACAGAAGCTCATCTTCCTTAGGAAGTCATACAACCAGTTCCAAACAAAAACATAATAGGACAACAAGAACTATCCTCAACAATGGCACAACCTAGCAAAACCAGAATCCAAATGGAATTACCCCAACTGCCGTGACATCAAGACACCTAACAGAAGAGAACTAGAACTCGAATGTGGAATCAGAAGATAGATCTCAAATCCAGAAAATGTTTTAAGGGGAACTTACCCAGAGAAAGATCCCTAGTTGGTGTATGATCCATGGTTCGAGCTCCCAATAGATCGCTTGTAGGAGCTACAGCGCAGCTGTAAAAGGACGCCATCTCATGACCAAGAGCGTAGATAGCCGTCTCTATCTGAAGAAGAAGAAGTTGTTCATGTTTCAGTATCGTTTAGGTATTACTATCTCTGAGCACTTGAACGATTATAACAAAAAAACTTTTGGATTTATTAAATCTAGATGTTATAATTCTGGATGAGGATAAAGCCCTTCTGTTAAAGAATATGATAATCTGTCTACCACCTTACTGTATAGCAAAGATTCAATTAAATTAGATGATGTCTCCAATGCTCTTGTGAATAATGAGTATCGCAAGAGGGACATGCAAGCCAAGAGATTCATCAAGTTCAGGTTCAGGTTCGATAGAAGCTTTATCTGTCAGGGGATGGTCTAAAACAAAGAAAAATAGCGGTAATCGTGGGCGCTCCCAATCCAAAGGGAGAGGGAGGAGTGCGTCCAATTCTAGTAGAGTTGCTAGGGATGAATGCACCTATTGTCATGAAAAGAGGCATTGGAAGAAGGACTCTCCTAAAAAGAGGGCAGCTGATGCCCCCAACGTAGCACGGGAAGAAGATAATCTAGCTTTATTGGGTTCATCATTGGCTTGTGAGGCTGATTAATGGATCTTGGATTCTGGGTGTACCTACCATATGTGTCCTACCAAGGACTGGTTTTTCGGGCATTGACATGGCTAATGGAGCAGTGTTTATGGGCAATGGTCATGCTTGTAAGACAGTCGGGTGGGGAAGATCAGATTGAAGCTACATGATGGGTCCATCCGTATTTTGTCTGATGTTCGGTATGTTCCAGACTTGAAGAAGAATTTAATTTCACTGGGTGTTTTGGACTCTAAAGGTTATCGGATTACCATTGAAGGTAGAGTTCTAAAGGTTGTGAATGGTGCTATGATCGTGATGAAGGGCATTCAGCAAAATAACTTGTATTTCCTGCAGAGTAGTACAGTTGTGGGTGGGTCAGCCACCGATTGTCGCAACGTCGGTAAGGATGATTCGGATACTTCCAGACTTTGGCACTTTCATTTGGGTCATGCTGGCGAGAAAGCCATGCAAGGACTTCTGAAACAGGATTTGTTGAAAGGGACCAAGACCTGCAAGATGGGTTTCTGTGAGCATTGTGTTCTGGGGAAGCAAACTAGGGTCAAGTTCGGCACTGCTATTCACCAAACAAAAGGTACGCTTGACTACATCCACTCAGATGTGTGGGGTCCTGCTAGGGTTGCTTCTAATGGTGGTAAGTACTATTTCGTTTCGTTTGTTGACGATTTCTCACGTTGTGTTTGGATTTTATGCCATGAAACATAAGGATGAGGTGCGTGATGTTTTCCTTCATTGGAAGAAACTGATTAAGAACCAGACAAGTAAAAAGATCAAGCGCCTCAGGTCAAATAATGGGGGAGAGTACCAATCCGATCCTTTCTTCGATATTTGTAAGGAGTATGGTATAGCACGGCACTTCACGATGAGGGGCACACCACAGCAAAATGGTGTGGCAGAGAGGATGAACTGTACTTTACTGAACAAGGTAAGGTGTATGTTGTCGACTTCTGGTTTAGGGAGATAGTTTTGGGCTGAAGCAGTGACGTATGCGTGTCATTTGGTCAACAGTTTGCCACCCGCTGCACTTGAAAGTAAAACGCCATTGGAGGTATGGTCAGGTAAACCTGCGTCAAATTATGATTCCTTGAACATTTTTGGTTGCCCTGCTTATTTTCATGTTAGGGAATCAAAGCTGGATCCGCAAGCCAAGAAAGCATTATTCTTGGGTTTTGTGGAAGGTGTTAAGGGGTATATGTTATGGTGTCTTGATTCAAAGAAGGCAATCACTAGCCGCGACGTGACCTTTAATGAATTGGAGATGTTGAAATCGTCTGTGCAGGTTGTAGGTGACGAGGTTGCTTAGAAACAGGTGGAGCTAGATACTTCTATGGTTCCTCAGTTTTTAGTTCAATCAGAGGAAGAAGACAGTGGGGTTGAGTCAGATGACAGTGGTACAGTTGAAGGTGAAAATTTAGGTGATAGTCAAGCTGATAGTTCTTTACAGCAGCAGCAGATAGAGTCCATTGCAACATCTTGGCCCAAACGGGCCATCCGAGTACCCGCTAGATATGTTGATATGGTTGCGTATGCATTACCGGTTACAGCAACTGATATCCCAACCACTTTCAAGAAGCTATCGTTAGTTTAGAAATTGAAGAGTTGAAAGCAGCTATAGGTGAGGAGATGACTTCTCTTTAGCAGAATTAGACATGGGATTTGGTACCGCTTTCGAAAGGTAAGAAGGAGATTGGTTGTAAGTGGGTCTACACCTAAAAGGAGGATTCAACAAGGAAGAATGACATTTGCTACAAAGCTAGGCTGGTGGCCAAGGGTTACGCATAAAAGGAGGGAATTGACTACAATGAGGTATTTTCTCCTGTCGTGAAACATTCGTCTATCAGTATTCTGTTAGCTTTGGTAGCTCAATTTAATTTGGAGTTGGCGCAGTTAGATGTTAAAGCTGCGTTCCTACATGGTGACCTGGAGGAAGAGATTTCTATGTCTCAACCTGATGGTTTTAGAGTTGTTGGTAAAGATAAGTTGGTTTGTCGATTACACAAGTCTTTCTAAAGCAATCACCACGTCAGTGGTATAAGCGTTTTGATAGCTTCATGTTGGGTCAAAAATACACAAGGAGCCAGTTTGATCACTGTGTGTATTTTAGTCAGCTTGCAGATAAGTCCTTTATTTATTTACTCTTATATATTGATGATATGTTGATTGCATGTAAGAGTTAGGCAGAGATAGACAGGTTAAAGATTCACCTTGGAGAGAGTAAAATCCAATTACATGAAAAAATACCCAAGCACGTACGAACGACGTGCTCAACTTGGACACCACGTGAGGGTGGTTAAGTTCGAGGGGGCCACATGAAGGTGCCCCAAGTTATGGCCGAGCAGGGTGGGCCAAATGTGCAGCCACGATAGCACCACGAGATGGTAGCAGCACCATGAGAAGGTGCACAAGGCTAGTGCCGAGCAAGGTATCTGGTCAGCAACATCATATATGGATGGGCGAGGAGATTGCCGAGTTAACCACCTAGGTGATAAGGTTGCGGGTCATTCTAGAAGGATCTAGAATAGCTTCTTACGTAATAAGAGGTAAATCCTGAGAATTAAGGGATTATCATTAAGCTTCCATATTGGGCAAGAAGCCCAATAACGATACAGAATCCTTACAAGAAGGGAATTTTGATTGTATTGCCATATGGGATGAATCCCATAAGGGAAAGGACTCCTAATGTGAATAGGATCTTTGGACAACACGCATCCCGTATCTATAAATAAGGTGCAATACCCTTGAAGAAAGGTACGTGGTAATTCGTGTTTACATGCTTTACGCGTTTTATGGTTTCCTCCTAGTACGTGATACTGACTTAAGCATCGGAGGGCCTTTGCCGATGAGAGGCAAAGGTGCTCTAACCTTTTGTCTGTTTTGCAGCGCTAGGGTTCCGATAAGGTGGCAAAGGTGCTCTAATCGGGAATTCGAGATGAAGGACCTCGGTGAGGCACGTAAGATTTTGGGGATGGAGATAACTCGGGATAGGGTCAAGGGCACCGTTCACCTAACACAACAGCAATATCTGAAGAAAGTGCTTTGAGCGGTTCGAAATTGATGGTAGCTCAAATTGGTGAGTGTACCATTGGCTCCCCATTTTAAGGTTAGTGCTTTGCTATCTCCCACTACAGATGAAGAATGAAAATACATGGTGACCGTTCCTTCTGCAAGCTTGGTTGGAAGTCTGATGTATGCCATGGTTTGCACGAGGCCTAATCTGGCACAGGCCATCAGTATGGTTAGTCGTTACATGCACAATCCTGGTAAGGTGCATTGGCAAATGGCTAAGTGGATTTTATGGTATGTTCTAGGTACTGTGAATTTGGGTTTGAAGTTCGAGAGGTGCGCATCTGTTGGTGATTTGGTTTCTGGTTTTGTGGACTTGAATTATGCGGGTGATTTGACTAAGCGTCGTTCAACAACTAGGTATGTGTTTACCATGGCTGGGGGACCAATAAGTTGGTGATGTATTTTGCAGTCGACGGTTGCACTGTCCACTACTGAGGCTAAATATATGGCTGCGATTGAAGCCATAAAGGAGGCCATCTGGTTACATGGGTTGATGGCTGATTTGGGCATTGGGCAGGATTAAGTCATTGTTCATTGTGACAATCAGAGTGCAATTCATCTTGTGAAGAATCAAGTGCATCATGCTCGAACCAAACATATTGATGTTCGCATTCACTTTGTTCGTGAGATCATTGATGAAGGGGATGTTCTATTGGAGAAGATTGGTACTGCTGACAATCTGGCTGATATGGTGACTAAGGTCGTTTCTGGGGTCAAGTTCCAGTGTTGCGTTGACTTAATCCAAATGCAGCAAGTCTGAGCACCTTCGTGTGCATGCGCCGTTGGGCGCTCTAATGGCAGTCAGAGCGATTCGGTTGGGTAATCTGGTTATTTGGTTTTCTAGGGTTATGGTTCTATTCTTCTGGTTGTTGCATTACAGGTTCTGGTTCAACAGTTGGCAATCTCGCCAAGGTGGAGATTTGTTGGTTTTTGGCTCGATTTCCATGTTTCCAACATCTCTGGTCCAGACCAAGACTCCTCGGGTCCGGACCAAGCAATTCTGAGCGTTTTTCTACCTCGCAGCAGTGTTGGTCCGAACCTTGGAAAGGTGAGGTTCGGACCAAAGGTCTTGGTTGCATGTTTTGGCGCGGGGAGGCGAGGTCCGGACCCGCGGGGGCTTGGTCTGGACCTTGGGAAACGTGCAGCATCCCTATAAATTTTTTTGAAGGTTTTCTTGTATGGGATTGCTTTCACATCTGATTTTTTGTGAGAGGCAAAGAGAGAGAAATTCTGTGAGCTTATATGTAGCCTTCGGGCATCTAATTCTCTTCTAATTGGTGAAACCCCCAATCATCTGACTATCCGTGGAGTAGGTATTCATTGCCGAACCACGTAAAATCTTTGTGTTATTTGTGATTGCTTTTTCTCTCCCTCTCTCCTCTGGTTTGTTCAATTACATAGCATAAATTTCATTCGTTTTCCGTGTTTGTTAACGCTCCGTACAACAGGTTGGTCAGCATATAATTAGAGGGTAAGGTTTTTGTACTTAAAAAACATGTTATAGACGCAATGCATACCAAAGGTTTGTTAAGGCACTGCTAAAAAAACGGTTGGGACATCTTGATTTTTGGAGCCGTACAACATATATGTATGACGTACAATATCATGAACCTAGAGTTAATTAATTCACAGCTTGAAGGGAAACATGAACGGAATGAATTTGGTATGGTAAGCCCAGAGGGTTTACATATATTGTCTCCTTATCTTTGAAAAACTAAATGTGGATGCATGGCTAATATTTTAGAAGATTGACAAATTTAGAATAATGTTGGGAGTTTTGTACTCTAGTGAGAGAATAGGCTAAGAGCTAACAGAATAGGCAAAATTTGAGCAAAATATACTAGTGAATAGTGCTTTTTTTCACTTTACGTACCCACATCTCTTTCCACACTCAATACTATCTATTTGACGAAGGAAAAAGGGAGCTATGAGAGGATCAGAGAAGAAGAAAGAGAAACCCATCTCCTGCGATTTTTGTGGATAATCTACCAAACAAAATTTGTAAAATATGGACTACAACCTATTTTCGAAATTCGAGAGATTTTAATCCCCAACAAGAAGAGCAAAATTACTGGTAGATCTTCAGATTTTTGTCAGATTCATTAGTAACAGTGAGGCAGCTCAGGCCATCGACAACATATAAATGGTACTTGGTGGTGGGATCAAAAAATAACGGTCAAGTATGCAAGATTTCTCAGAAAAGAGGATGATTAAGACTCCAAACAACTTAGCTATGGCAAAAAGTTTCAGAATATATAACTCATACCTAGGTCAAGGTTTTCAACATGAGTTCAAACACTCAAGACCCTCATTTGAATCGAATAGGAGAGCTCAGATATCATAAAGGCTAAACATGCATGTAACGGATCTACATCAGAGGAGGTTTAATAGAAGAATAACAATGTCCCAGCATCAAAAACAAACTCATCCTTAAAACTTCGAAGGCAAGCACTTGAAATCTCCTATGTAAAAGAGAGGTAAAGAAGTCTGGAGGAGAAAAGGATTAGCTAATGTGGGAGGCGCTTCACCGAAATGACCCTTTCTGGCTGTCTGGTTCTGTACGGAGAGAGGAGGACTGACTGAATCCCACCGGAGGTTCAGGAGCATGTCGGAGAAGAGAGCTGAGACCCTAAGAGCACGCCGGAGGAGGACCTGCACAAGGGAGCAACCACGTTAGCGCCTAGCCCGGACGGTGGTGGTCTGGGAAGGCACTTCGATGGCTAAGTCAGCAACGGAGGGAGAAGTTTACTGTGGAAACTTAGAGAGAGAGGGAGAGAGAGTTGTGAGGGTATTGAATGCCGAGAGAGCGATCTATCCAGAGTGAGGTAGGTGAGGGTCATATTTATAGGCATGGAGGAGCGTGTCCCACAAGCTCCTCGGGGACCTCACGTGCCCCGTCATTACCATCGCATTAAATGCACCGATAGACGTGTGTCCCTCAAGCGGGGCCTCGGCCGCTGTCCTCCCAGAGAAGTCACCTGTCATGCTGATATCCCCCCTGTCCATCAAGTACTGTTGCAGGCTACGCCTGCAGTGTAGGTGGCTCGCCATTAATGCATTGCATTCGGGGTGGTTGAGCCCATTAATGAGCCGCTCAGACTGTCAGGCGTGCCTCGATCGAGCTCCTGACATCTGGCGTGACCCTCCGACACCGAGGTCGATCGACTCGGTTCGGATAGTGCTCGGGAACATGGCCCCACGGCCTGCCGAGGGCTATAAGGATCTTTTCTTCCAGGTGCAGCTTCCCAAGGGGAGGAGACCATCCGAGGTCACCAAGGTTTCCCGAGGTCAGATCTCCACATCCAGCGATCGGGAAGCCGTCGTCTTGCTACTCGTAGCCTTTCTCCAGGAGACCGTTCGATGGGGCCCAAGGAGCCTGGCCTCCTTGAGCTGCTTTCGTGAAGGTAGTCCCCTGGACCCTCCACCCCTTCGGGGGGTGCAGCCGAGGTCTCTGAGCCCTAAGGACCCCAGCCGCTACAGCTAAGTCTAGCAAACAAGGGGAAGAGAGGAATGTAAAGATTCTAGAAGCACAACAACAAGAAAAAGTTCTTACCATTGAGATTCAGCCATTAGGAAATGGATTGCTATTTAGAAGCTTGGTGGGAAAGAATGAGCCGACTCATCTCAGCTCTAAAGATGAAAGAATTATTTAAAAGGGGGAAAGTAAAAATGAGTACAGAAGACTCAGAAGATCTTTTAGTAAAATGTTAAATTTTGTTGCCCGGAGCAACTAGCCAAATTTTGGCCCTTGGATAACCAAAACTAGCAACCTTTTGCTAATAACCAAATTGAGTGGACCCTACATCTCCTCAATCAAGTACATTCACCACTGCAAAAAATGACAAAAAAAACTTCTCTCTCTTTCCTCCTCTCTCTCTTCATCGTTCAACAATATTTTCAAAAAATTTATTTTTAAAATTTGTATTTTTTTCAAAAGCCGATTATTAGAATTTTTTCAAAAAACTCATTTTAAATTTTCTTTTTTAAAAACTGTTTACACAAAAACTTTGCAATATTTTTTTTATTTCACAATACTGTTTTTTGCAATGACAGTTTTTTTACCCAAAAATCGTTTTCCTAAAACTATTTGAAAAAATGAATTTTTTTTTTTAAATTTGGTTTTTGAAAAGATGTTTTTCACAAAAACTGTTTTTACTCATAAAACTTGAAAAGAAAAACTATTTTTTTCAAAAAAACAGTTTTTGTCTGGAAAAAGTTTTTTTTAAATTGTTATTCAAAAATTATTTCTTAAAAAACTATTCTTCAAAAAATATTTTTTTTAAAACTATTTTTTGTAGTTTGAAAAAGTAATGTGACAAGTTTTGGTTATCCAAATTTGAAAAAGTGATGGGGGGTCTATTATTTTTTGTTACGGACAAAAAACTTTAATGTGAGAGTTGACATTGTTAATTTTAGCAACATCTAAATGAATAACGAAAAATGGATGTGTCAACTTTTGGTTATACAATTTTGGTTATATACTGGGATAAAATCCACGTAGCCCTGGATCACGTGCTTCCTTGATTCAACCTTAAATCTGCAAGATAAATAGAGGGTTAGAGCACCTTTGCCTCTCGTCGGCAAAGGCCCTCCGATGCCTAAGTTAGTATCTCGTACTTGAACTCTCAAATCACAATGCGTATGAAAAGGTTTCACAGCGTACCTTTTGTCATGGTTATTGCCTTGTATTTATAGGTGTAGAGGTTCGTCATCTTAGGCATCTCGTGCCCCCCGTTTCCTATTCTCTTCAGGAATCCTTCTCCTAATAGGACTTTCCTATTTAGGCATATGCTTCCAAATACTGCAAGATCTCGTCTTGCAGTAGTACTTCTTTCCATACAGGATTCTTTCCTATATGAGTTTTATTCCTAATCACATTAGGACTTCCATATCAATCCCTTGCTTTACGGGATTGCTCCTTATCTCCTAAGGAGCCGCTGTAGAATATTCTGGAATGTCTCACCGCCTTATTCGTGGCGGTGCCGTGCTTCCACGTAGCTCGGAATAACTCGTACATAGCTCAGCTCATCACGCCGAGCTGAATTATGTATTCCAGAATGCTATTTAAGCTATACACGTAGCCTTCCTAGCTCGGCCATATCAGGGGCATCGTTCTATGCCTTACGCCGAGCTAGTGCATCCTGATTTATTAGTTTAGTCTTATTAATTTGGCCTTATTCATGGCCAAACTAACTCGGCACAGGGTTTAAGGATTCCCTATGTGGTGCCGAGCTATTCACCCTCTCGTGGTGATTAATTAAGGCACGTGATGTGCCCTCTACTAGGGTAATCATGTTTTACCCGCTCCAATTGCTCCCCAGCTCTGCCCACTACTGTCACCCGTCAGTAGTGCGCAGAGCTTCAACGGTCTCTGATGCACCTATCTACACGCCTCCCCCTCACGTGGGGAGCAGAGTTGTTTTCGTAATTAATGCGAAGTGACCCGTTGGAGGCTCGGATAAGCCCAAAGGACAATTTTGCTAACGTTTTACACATGTCACGCCCCACTTTTATGGGGTTTTGGGCGGGATAATCATTATCCTACCCTAAAACCCTTCCCCTTCTTTCTCACTCCATTTCGTCAGAAACAACAAAGGAGAGAGAGAGAAAGAAAATCCTTCATTTCGCCATTAACGTTTTTCTGCGAGTCCATTCACCCATAGCTTTTTCACCGCTCCTCCTCCGTTCTCGTCGGAAAAACTCCTCCTTCTCGTCGGAAAGATCAATCCTAAGCCTCCTTTTCACGTAAGTACACCTTCTGTTCTTAGATTTCCCGTTTTCCGTTGGGGCCTTTAGGTTTTGTTTATCGTCTTATTCCTCTGGGTTTCAACAGTGAAACCCTCATTCCCTTTAGCAGGGGTAAACATAGAACCCTTTTAAGTACTTCTGAAAAAACCATAGAGTTTCGTCGGAAATATGGGATTCCCGCCGATGTTCAATTTTGGTTGAACAACCGTGACGACCTGAGGGAAGGAGGTCAATCCCCTGATAGGATTCACATTCCTCTAATCTTCATTGTGGAGGGTGGTCTTAGATTCCCCCTCCATTCTTTCTTCAGAGAGGTTAGCTATAGGTGTAGGTTGAACCCTATGCAGCTCTGCCCTAATTTCGTTAGGGTAGTGATGGGCACAGTTGCCCTGAACAAGCTGCTCGACCTACACCTGGATTGGTGGGACTTACATTACCTTTACAGCGTAGTCCCTATAGCAAATAACAACTATTACTTTAAGGCCAGAGACCCCGAGCAGAAACTCATCACAGATCTGCCCAACTCTTCGAAGGGTGAAGGGGATGACTACCTTGTTGTCACTGGCAGTACTGGGAGCCCAGGGATGCCGAGGGAAACACCATCGGCTTCGCCTGTCCCACAGCTGCAGGCCAACCACGTTAGTATTCTATCCTAGCATACTAGTTTATTTCTCATACCTTTGGTCCTTGTTTTATTGACCATCTTCTCTGTTTTGCTTTCTTTGTCTACAGCAAGCAATCTCAACCACGGTGGTCGGCTAATCCACGGAAAGCTCCACCGAGAAGAGATAGCACGAGCCCTTTATTTCGACGGATTCGAACCGACTCCCGTTGGTCTCGGTCGTGCATCCCACCTGCTTCTGGACTACACCCCCACTTACTGGGGTGGCATTAGAAGAATAGGAGAGCCAAGATCTAGACACCCCTGGCCTCCAACTGCTCCATTGACCGCCCCACGCCCACCGGCTGAACAAAGAAATACCCGATCTCGCAGAGGCCGAGCTAGAATGGGATCAGCACGGTCTCGATCCCCAAGGGACCTCCAACAATAGATAACTTTTGCTCATATCCCCGAGATCCCCACTGCAATCCCAATCCTCAGCCGTACTGACCAAGAACCGAGCACTTCTGGTAGGGCAGCAGTAGAATAAAGAGAAGAAGAAGAAGAAAGAGAAGTGCTCGATCATCGTGCAGCCGTCCTTGCTCTAGCCGATCAGTCCGCTCTCCTTTCGGACGACTCATCAGGTTACTCACCTTCACCCAAACACAACATGCATGTTCAGCCGATCAGCCTACTGTACGAGCTTAACCTCGCCTTTCCACCTTCTCGTGGTGGGTCATCCCGTGCTCCTCCGGTGGCAACTCCAGCCAATCCCCCTACTACTGTAGCGTCCACCTCCACTCAACAACAGAGGGATAAAAGGCCCTTGGAAAGCCCTCAAGTAATTCAGCCTCTCCCGCAGAGGCGAAGGATTGGGGAGGCTAACTCAAGCCTCTCTCCTTGGGCTCCTATGCTTGCTCGCCCGGATGGGACTCCTCTCACCATTATTGATAAGGCTTCTTCTGTTGACGTGCCTTACGAGGTGTCCAGGGCTGTTCTTCTCCCTTTGGACATGGAAAGGGAGAAGAACTGCTCCTATGACGCTCTGATGAAGTCGATCTTCTAGTCTAGTGTCAAGGTATGGCCCCTTTCTTTCTTCATAGCTTACTAATTTCGCCATTGTCATCGCATTCATGCCCTACCTTTGTGTATTTCATAGATAATGCAAAAAACATCCGCCTATTTCGATCGTGCAAACGACACAAAGAAAGAGCTCAAGAAAGAGCAGAAGAGGGCCGAGAAGGCCGAGAAAGAATATGCTTAACAAGCTCATCTGTAAAGGACGCTCGGGATGAGGTGGAGAAGCTGAAGGCCGATCTGTCCGAGCAAAAAGGGAAAGCTGAAGATACCGAGCAGCAACTTCGTAGGGAGCTTGCTGCTGCGGAAACAAAGGCCGAGGCCGAGTATGACAGAGCTATCCTTGAGGTAACCGCTAACTACAGGGCCCAGATGCTTGCTGTGAAAGATGCCATTTGGGAGACCAGCTAGGTTCGTTGCTGCACCAAGATGGGGCTGCCCGAAGACTCTCCAATGTGGACTGACATGGAGCTTCCCAGTCAGATGGATGCCCTGGCAGCTCAGCAGCCTGAGACTGAAGCCCCTCATTCTAATGTGCTCCTCAATACTCAACCCGAGCTCGAGCCTTCTGCGGAGTTAAACCAGACTGACGGTGTGATTGACCTTACCGAGCAAGCTGGCAATGAAAATGCAGAGGATCCTGTTGATCCTAAAGACAACGTGAGTACTTACCCTACCCCTTCCACCGATGCTGGCCAGCACGGTGAAGAGGCTTGACGCCTGTATTGTCCTTGTTTGCTACTATTTGAACACAACTTTTTGATTGACCCTGCGTGGTCTTGCTCTGCCGTCTGTGGCCTACTGATACTTCTCTCGTAGTTTCAACATTGTTTTGATGGTTGGTCCCGTGTGACCTGCATTGGCCGTATGTGGCCGGTGATACAAAATGTTTGCTCCTTGAGTGCTATGGTATGTCTGCAATATTCGTTGCATGCTAAGTGTTTTCATACTTAGGAGTTTCTGCAATATTCGTTGCATGCTAAGCGTTCAAATGTTGTCGTACTTGAATTTTGCAATCTAAGTCTTCATACTTAGAATTTTACTGCAATAGTCGTTGCAATTTTAAGTTTTTTCGTACTTAGAAATTTATTGCAATACTCGTTGCAAATCTAAGTTTTTTCGTACTTAGATATTTATTGCAATACTCGTTGCAAATCTAAGTTTTTCCGTACTTAGAGATTTATTGCAATATTCGTTGCAAATCTAAGTTTTTTCGTACTTAGAGATTTCAAGCGTTTTTGTACTTGGATTTACTAACATGATTGGAATATGCATACTTTCTGCTCCCCAATAGGAATCCAAATTTGAAACAAATTTTGGTTCGGATTAATCAAAACCTCACTAAGAAAAAATGAAACCTTATTAATGTTTGAAATAAAGATAAAAATCTAAATAACTGATGTTGGTGATTTTATTCGTTATCCCAACTAAGTGTCAAAAAAGAAAGTGAATTTATTCGTATTCACTCAAAAAAGATGTGATTGTACTCGCAATCACATGAACAAATTACTGGTAAAACTTTCTCAGGTTCTGGACGTTCCATGGCCGTGGTACTGGGTCTCCATCCAGGTCAGCCAAACGATAAGCTCCAATCCCAGCAATCCCCACAATCTTATATGGGCCTTCCCAGTTCGGCCCAAGCTTCCCATCAGTGGATACTTTGGTGTTTGCCAAGACTTTCCTTAGAACCAAATCCCCAATCTTGAACTCTCTTGGCTGCACCTTCTTGTTGTAACTTCTTCGCAGCTACTCCTGATATGCTGCCAATGTAATTAGTGCACGCTCTCTTTTTTCCTCGGCGAGGTCGAGCTGCTCAGCCAAGGCTTTGTCGTTGCCACCTGATTCCACAAGAGCAGTGCGATTGGTCAGCAAGCCAATCTCCAATGGAATTACTGCCTCTGTTCCATAAGAAAGGGAGTACGGCGTCTCTCCCGTAGATCACCAAGGAGTAGTTCTATATGCCCAAAGTACTGCAAGAAGCTCGTCCGGCCACTTCCCCTTCTTACTCTCCAACCTCTTCTTAAGACTCTTAAGGATAGTCTTGTTTGAAGCCTTTGCTTGCCCATTACTCTGTGGGTAAGCTGGGGTTGAGTAGTAGTTTCTGATGCCATATTGTGCACAGAATGCCTTGAACTTTTTACCGAACTGGGACCCATTGTCCAAAATGATGGAGTAAGGTACCCCAAATCTTGTTATTATCTTGTTCCACACAAATTTTTCCACCATGGCCTCTGTGATTTTTGCCAAAGCTTCACCCTCTATCCATTTAGTGAAGTAGTCTGTGCCAATAAGAAGGAATTTTTCGTTTCCCTGTTGCCATGGGGAGAGGACCCACGATGTCCAATCCCCATTGTGCAAATGGCCACGGGCTTGTTAAAGGAAAAAGATCTTCTGCTGGAGCTCGGATGAGAGGGGAATATCTTTGACACTCTTCACACTTCTTGACAAAAGCTTTTGCATCCTATTACATGTGAGGCCACCAATATCCCTGGGATATTGCTCGGTGGGCTATGGACCTTCCACCAGTGTGTCCTCCACATGTTCCAGTATGGATCTCATGGAGGAATTTCTGAACAAGAGCTGGGTGTACACACAATAAATATGGACCAAGGAAACATTTTCGATAAAGCTTACCTTCTGGGGAAAGCCAGAAGCGTACAGACTTGGTTCTAATTTTGTGAGCTTCCCTCTTATCTTCTGGCAAAGTCTCATCTCGTAGGTATGCCACTATTGGGTCCATCCAGCTCGGTCCTAGCTCTGTCTCCATAACCATCTCTACTGCCCAGCCAATGCTTGGTTTACTCAGGTAATCCACAGCTACTGTACGACGGTACTCTGTCTTGATTGCCGACCCCAAGCATGCCAGTGAGTCTGCATGTCTGTTTTGTCCTGAGCTGATTTGCTGGATATGGGCCTTTTCAAACTGATTGAGCAGATCTTTGGCTGTCTCAGAATACGCAGCCATCTTTTCGCTCTTCACAGCGTATTCCCCTGAAAGCTGATTAGCAACTAATTGTGAATCACAAAATACTCTTAACTTACTGACCTTGAGTTCTATGGCGCTTCTGAGCCCAGCAAGCAAGGCGCCACACTGTTGGTTGCACTGAATCCCAACCTTAGGGCCTGCTCTAGTACCAAGCCTTCTGGAGAGAAGAGCACAACTCCTGCTCCTGACCCTTTGTTGCAGGCTGACCCATCTACATAAAGCCTCCATTCCTCTGGATCCAGATTGGCCATTCTCGTTGGCTGCTCGGGGACAATGCTTTGCTCTTTTTCGTGGAGAGTCGATGGTGGTGGAGCTACTGTTGGAGTAAATTCTGCTATAAAATCAGCCAAAATTTGTCCCTTTATTGCCGTCCTGGGCTGATAGTCAAGGTCAAACTGACTCAACTCAATGGACCACTTGGATATTCTCCCAGAGAAATCTGTCTTCCGAAGCAAAGCTCTTAGTGGATATTCAGTGAACACAGTGATGGGATGCTGCAAGAAGTAGTGTGGCAACTTTCTTGAAGTAACGATAATAGCATATACCAGTTTCTCTAATGGTAAATACCGTGTTTCTGCATTTAACAAGGTCTTGCTTACAAAATAGACTGGAGCCTGCTCTATCCCCTTTACTCATAGGAGAACCAAGCTAACTGCGTGCTCGGACACCGTTAGATATAGTATCAACCGCTCCCCAGCTCCAGGGGTAGAGAGCAAGGATGTTGATGATAAGTAAAGCTTCAACTCTTGGAAAGCCTGTTCCTGCTCGGCTCCCCACTCGTACCCTTCTCTCTTCTTCAGAAGCTGAAAGAATGGCCTGCAACGGTCCGAGAACTTGCTGATAAAACGGTTAAGAGCTGCCGCCATTCCTGTTAGCCTTTGAACCTCTTTCGTGGTCTTAGGGCTTTGGAGATTCTGAAGTGTGGTAATTGGATCTGGGTTGGCCTCAATCCCCCTTTTGTCACCAAGTGTCCTCGGAACTTTCCCGAGCTGACCCCAAAGGCACACTTTGAGGCATTCAGCTTCGACTTGTATTCTCTCAGAATGTTGAAAGTCACCTTTAAGTCGGCAAGGTGATCAGGCTTCACCTTGCTTTTCACCACCATATCATCTATATAGACTTCCATGGTTTTACCGAGCTGATCTTTGAACATCTTAGTGACTATCCTTTGATAAGTTGCTCCAGCATTCCTTAACCCGAACGGCATGACCTTGTAGCAATAGAGGCCTCTTGGCGAGATGAAGGACGTCTTTTCTTGGTCGGGCTCATACATAGCTATTTGATGATATCCTCGATATGCGTCAAGGAAACTCATCCTCTCATAGCCTGACGTGGCATCTACTAGTTGATCAATCCTGGGAAGTGGAAAGCTGTCATTGGGGCATGCTTTGTTGAGGCTGGTAAAGTCCACACAGACTCTCCACTTCCCGTTTTTCTTTTTGACCACAACAGTGTTGGCCAGCCATTCCGGATAGCTTACCTCTCATATGGCATCCGCTTCGAGTAGCCGATCTACTTCTTCAATCACAGCGCCTGCGTGCTGTGGTGCCGACCTTCTCACCTTTTGCACAACTGGTTTGTGCTGAGGATCTACGTTTAAATGGTGGCAGATCACCTCGGGATCTATCCCAGACATCTCCTGGGGAGTCCATGCAAAAACATCAATATGTTCATTCAAAAAAGCAACCAAATCCCTTTCTTCCTGTTCGGCAAGTGCCTCGCTGACCAAGAAATATCTTTTTGCATCGTCCTCTTTGATTTGTATCTTCTTTAATCTTTCCACCATCTTCTTGGTGGGATCACCTCCAACGTCTTCCAGAGTGGGTTGGTTTGGTATTTCAACCGTCTGAACAAGTTCCGCCCTTGGGGAGCTCTTCAGCCCCATGTTGAAGCATTGGTCGGCTACTTTTTGATTTCCTCTAATGCAGTCTATGCCGTCCGCTCCTAGATACTTGATTTTCTGGTGATATGTGGAAGGGATGGCTTTCATCTTGTGCATCCAGGTTCTCCCTATAATCACGTTATAGGAGGACGGCAGGTCTACCACCAAGAAGTCAATTTTTAAGACTACTGACCCAGCTCAGACGGGCAGCGTGACCTTTCCCATAGGCCATACTATCTGTGCACTGAAGCCGACCAGCGGGACTAAACACTTCTGCAATGAGCTCGGTGGGAGTTCCATCTTTTTGAACGTATGGTAGTACATGATTTCTGTGCTGGCTCCCTGATCCACAAGGATCTTTTCCACGTCGTAGTCTCCTATCCGCAGGGTAATCACCAATGCGTCATTATGGGGTACTGATACTCCATCTAGATTGTCATCAATGAAGGTAATGGGGGTCTCTATTACTCCCTCAGTCCTCGGCCTTTTCGTGCCGAGCTTCATGATCTGCTTTACTTGCCCGTTGATCCTTTGAATATGCCTTATCTCATTGTTGGTATACGGGGCCACCAATCCATGTATCATATGGATTGTTCCCTATGGACCTTTCTCGTAGTCCATCTCTTCTATCAGCTCGGCATCATTCTTGTTATCTGCCAAAAATTCTTTAAGATGGCCTTCCGCCACTTTTTCATCCAGGAACTTTTTGTACTCCACACAATCTTCTGTCATATGCCCCCAATCTCTGTGGTAGCTGTAGTGCTGGTTAGTGACTCTTCTTTTTTCTGGATTCCCCGTCATTTTTGGAGGCCTTCTGAACCATGGCTCATTCTTGATCCTGTGCAGCATCTTGTAGATCAGAATTAAAGGCTGCCATGACACTAAAGTAAGATTTGGGATCTGCGTCAGCTTTGTCTTTCCTCTGCTGTGTATAGTCCTTTCTTCCCGTTGTGTACTCTTTCTTGTACACCCTTGGCTCTGCCGCTTTCCTCTCTAGAAGCTGAGGTTGTCCAGCCACAATCTTTCCTCCAGCTTGCAGGATGTCATCCTCCACCCGTGCATGCTCCTAGATTCTCTCCAAATTTGAAAAAGTGATGGAGAGTCTATATTTTTTTGTTAAGGACAAAAAACTTTAATGTGAGAGTTGACATTGTTAATTTTAGCAACATCTAAATGAATAACGAAAAATGGATGTGTCAACTTTTGGTTATACAATTTTGGTTATGTACGGGGATAAAATCCACGTAGCCCTGGATCATGTGCTTCCTTGATTCAACCCTAAATCTGCAAGATAAATAGAGGGTTAGAGCACCTTTGCCTCTCGTCGGCAAAGGCCCTCCGATGCCTAAGTTAGTATCTCGTACTTGAACTCTCAAATCACAATGCGTATGAAAAGGTTTCACAGCGTACCTTTTGTTATGGTTATTGCCTTGTATTTATAAGTGTAGACGTTCATCATCTTAGGCATCTCGTGCCCCCTGTTTCCTATTCTCTTCAGGAATCCTTCTCCTAATAGGACTTTCCTATTTAGGCATATGCTTCCAAATACTGCAAGATCTCGTCTTGCAGTAGTACTTCTTTCCATACAGGATTCTTTCCTATATGAGTTTTATTCCTAATCACATTAGGACTTCCATATCAATCACTTACTTTACGGGATTGCTCCTTATCTCCTAAGGAGCCGTTGTAGAATATTCTGGAATGTCTCACCGCCTTATTCGTGGCGGTGCCGTGCTTCCACGTAGCTCGGAATAACTCGTACATAGCTCAGCTCATCACACCGAGCTGAATTATGTATTCCAGAATGTTGTTTAAGCTATACAGGTAGCCTTCCTAGCTCGGCCATATCAGGGGCATCCCTCTATGCCTTACGCCGAGCTAGTGCATCCTGATTTATTAGTTTAGTCTTATTAATCTGGCCTTATTCCTGACCAACTAACTCGGCACAGGGTTTAAGGATTCCCTATGTGGTGCCGAGCTATTCACCCTCTCGTGGTGATTAATTAAGGCACGTGTTGTGCCCTCTACTAGGGTAATCATGTTTTACCCGCTCCAGGTTAAGCCATTGATGATGCTCTTATTAGCTTTTGTTTTCTATGTTTAATGGTCTTTTGTATTGTTGTTTTTTATATTAAAAATAGAGAGGCTGAAAGGTAGGTCAAGTTTTAGCGAGTAGCGGCACTAGGAGGATTCTGGTCTCTTCGAAGTTCTCTCCAAGTATTTATTTTTTCTCTTTTGGATAATGATGTTTTCTTTTGCCGATTAAAAAACAAAGATACTAAATTTATGTTTAAGCCGTTTCAAAAGTTATGTTTATAATGTCAATAACAAAACCATGGAATATTTAGAAGAAGTTCAGAAATGAAAATATGTTTGTCGTGTCTAATTTCATGATTTGTTATTTTTAAGATGTTGGCCGCTAGGGAAAATAAAAGACGGCAAGGACGACCACCAGTTGATCCAAGGGTTTCCAAAGTTCACTGCTCCAAAAATGGTTAAAGATGACACACTAAAAATTGAAAGAAATAAGAGGGTAGAGTGTTGATGTCAGTCCATCCTAAAAACTGTCATCTTTGTGATATAAGATGACGGTTTGGAATAAAAGTGACATTATTATCTCTTTCTTTAATGTCAATTTTTGCTTAAAACCGACATTAAAACGAGGCGCTTCCAGAAGCCCATATGAAAACCTTTTAATATCAGTTTTCCTTAAAAGCGACATTAAAATTAAGCCCTTTTAATGTCAGTTTTAATTAGAACTGTCATCTTATGTTTTCAATGTCTAAGGTAATAGTTTAAATCCAAAATTGACGTTAAAAATGCTCAAACTTACAATTTTTTGAAAAATATAGTCTAAATATTTTTGTTGGTCTTTTGTCAACAACAAGGGTGCTAGCTCAGTTGGTAACACGCATGCATGAGGATCTTAGGGTCTTGAGTTTGAGTCCTGGGGCAAGCAAATATTAGCTCGCCACACAAGTGCGCTACGTAGACGACACGTGAGCTCCACTAGGTGGGCATGCGAGAGCCACGTGTTTGAACTAGAATTGGTTTTTTTTTTTTTTGGGAATGGAGGATAGATAAGATGACGGTTTTGCAAAGATGACAGGTTTGCACCGTCATCTTATATGTTTCAATGAAGTTTTTTGACTGTCATAACAAATCTAGACTTTTAATAACACCTCCAAAGATGACAGTTTTAATGACACTTTTTTACTGCAGGGCCGGCCCAGAGGACAGGTCTGGGACTCACCAAAAATAGCTCATTTTTAGGGCCCTAATAGATATACCTTTGAAGTTATGTTATATAATAAATGCAGCGCATAATATTACAGAAGGAATGCTAGTAATAGTATAGTGGAAAAGCACCACCTCTTGCACCTTTTTGTACAGGGTTTGAGACTCCACAACCCCCATTTTTTGAATTTCGTTTACTGTGTTTATTGTACTAGGTTTTAAGTTTTTTTAGACTTTTATTCCTTTTTAGTGTTGTTGAATTAATTAAGCCGAGTCTTTGGTACTAAATTTTGACTAAACACATTGAATAAAGAAAAACATATGTTACATCATGTAATCTTATTGTAATATTTAAAAAGAATATCATTTCTTGAAATTTTATTGAATAAAATATGTAGGGCCCTCATTTATAAGTTTGTCTGGGACCCCGAATTTTTCAGACCGGGCTTGTTTGACTGTCATAATTTAAGATTTTTGTAGTAGTGGTTTATGTCCGTGACTGGAGTCATTTCCTGTTGGAGACTGGTAAAGACATTGAAACTCTCTCATTATTGAAGTCGATACAAAAAGTTTATGAGAAGTTTATAGCAAGTTTTGTGAAAGGATATTTTGAACAGATTGATGGGCAATCAATAGATATGAAAATGCCGTCCGTATCAAAGTTATGCGTTTTGATTGTGAGTTATAAATCTTTGTGCGTAAAGAGTTTTTAATATTAAAGATTCAAGAATATCTTCGAAAACCTCTAATTTAGCTATTCGAAAGTCTAACTGAAATGATTTAATTAACCACGCATATCTATGTACCGAGCATGATAAGTCATATGGATATTGCATATGTGTTTCATACGTCGTTTACTTAAAAAAAATAAAACAATTCAGACCAGAGTAATGTTGTAGTAAAAATTTTTTAGAGCCTTCAGATTACAGTCTTGTAATTTAATTCTTTATTTACCTTTGAATGCAATAATTAATTAGTACACGTAGACAGCTCTCAGATATGACCTTCATTTATCAAATTTTTGTGACAATCTCCAAGATTAAAATGTTTAGTAGATCTTAGTGCGTTAGAACTCAGTGGCCAGTCGGCCAGGCCTTAATTTACGAATTTCGATCGTGACTAGAATCTTAAACACTTTTTTTTTTTTGGTACGTATATTGTTACACTATGAACGAGCGTTCTCTTTATTTATTTTTTAACTGGATGTATGAGTGTTTACTTTAATAAATTAACATGTGAATCTCGCCAATCTTTGTACGTAGCATATCTCCTCTTATTAGAAGAGATTCTTTTTGTTTACTGGGCTGTCAATATACATGTGTGGACCCAAATAACTCAAGTAGGCCCAGTCCATCTAAGAATGTGGGCCGAAGGGCCCAGTTACCGTCGGACGAAGATACGACTCAATTGGAATTACCCCAGGCCTGGTTCCCGAAGGACTTTCATGCCCGAAGGCCTTCCCGAGTGACTAGGCTCGTTATCCGAGAGGATCGGGTACGGGTAAAACCCGAGCAACCCGAGTAAAAGCGGTTCGGGTCATTTGTTCAACCCAGATTCAACAGAGGACACAAGAAACTCCGTTGTAACAGAATGGACACGCGTCATGACCTGATTGGGTGCATGTGATAGTGTAATGATGCTCGGTTACGTATGTGATGATGTCACCCGAAGCGGTTATCGCGCGTAGAGTATATGGGCCTTGAAAATCAAGCCAAGCCCTACCTATAAATACAAGGCATGACCACGCAAAAGAGGTACGTTCTCACTTCACCCTTCTCAAATTACCCTAGATCTGAGCTTTAATTCCTTCTTCTTCGAGTTACTGACTTGATCGTCGAAGTATCATTCTGGACTCCACGGTCCGGGTTGGTGCTATCGAGTTTGCTTAGTGTGCAGGAGCAAAGCTCGTGACGGAAAAGAACTTTCATCCCTTCATCATTTTCGTAGGAGTGACAGAGAGAATTCCATCCACCACAATTGGCGCCTCAACTGGGGACCTCAACCAGCATCTCTATCTCGGTGGTTCCGTCTCCCCTACGTTCATTCCCCTACCATCATCTCAGATCTCTTTCACGCCGAAATGGGTGGCGAAGGAAACAACGGAGCAACCAACGGCATTAACACCTCCACTCAGCTTAACATATCGCCAACGCCATGCACCAACGTCTCAATTCCACCAAGAACTTTGACCCCAAGCCCCACCGTGCCTCTAGAATCCTTTCAGAGGATGGAGGCTCAAGTGGCCAGTATGAAGGCTCAGCTGGAGTAGATGGCGAAGACCATCCCCAAGTCACCAGGGACCTCCACCTCGCAGGCAAGACAAAGGCACCACAAGGCGAAGCACCAAACGGATGCCCAGATGGGGCACAATGGAAGGCTCTAGAGTCCTTTCAGAGCACGGTGTGAACACCCCGCGGAGTGGGTCCACGAAAACGGTTGTTGTTTTGGAAAACGATTTTGATTGATTGGATGGAGTCACCACCCGGGTTTGAGGACCGTACTCGAGAAACTAATTAAAAAAATGACTCTTTTGCCCATGGTATGAAAAATATTTCACTGGTCTGCTTTTATTGAGATTCCTCGAGTTCGGGAGCTAGGTTACGAGAGGGGAAGGAATTTAAAGCACCCCTCTCGCCCGGTGCAATCACCGGTCTTTACTCAATGCTCAAGGGATTTTGAAAATATCGTTTGAGTGGACTTTATCGCAAATTCATACGAGAGCACGAAAATGCATCAAAAAGATTAATGAAATGAACGTGGATACTTGTGCTTATGTCATGAGTGGAAGTATGCAATGTCAGTAAAATACAAATGTATAATGCATTAAACAACCATAAACATGATCAAACAGTATATTAGAAATCCCTTAAAACAAATCCGCGAACATTACATGACTTGCACCCAAACTGCTTTCTAGACACCTGAATCAAGCAACTCCAGGCGCCTGGAGGTGATGTAGGCGCCTGGAAAAGGACACTCCAGGCGCCTGGAATGACTTCAGGCGCCTGGAATCCCCCAGTGCAGGCGCCTGGAATGCTCATCAGGCAGACACCTCCTTCTAGCCAAATCTCAAAACAACCAATAAATGCAACTTTTTATGCTTGTTCTATCATGTATACTGGAATGTTCTATGCCATTGTAACTTAGATAAACCTAAAGATCATGATGCAAACCATGGACACCCCACTATTGTCATTATTCACTTGATTTTGCTTTCTAAATACCAAGGATCATGCTTTAAAACGACCATCTAGTTCAAGCAATGAAAACAACATGCATTGGTGATCATTAAGTGTTTCAAATGATTAAAGAAGAGAGAGTAAAGCAGCAAAACACAACAAAGGGGAAGGGGATCCAGGCGCCTACATTGAGCAGATCCAGACGCCTGGATTTGATACTGATGCACAAAGTGAATTTCCTTTCCATGATGTTTGTGACTTTCCCAAGTTCTAAACTAGTATAAGGAACTAGCTTGAGCTTAGTTAGTGTCCCCTCAGGGCCTTTTGAGCATTTTAGGTAGAAAGACTACCTTGAAAAGCTTTGATTGATGAACTTGGGTTTGATTTTTGGAAGGCTTTTGGTGATTGAGTGGACTGAATTTTGGCTCCTAGAAGTATACTAGACTGATTGTAGGTGGTTTGGTTGAGATTTGATTATGGGTGATGAAAGTAAGTAGGATCAAGGAAGTATGAAAGTGGGTTTTTGGTTTGTGGGAAGGATGACCAAAGAGGGAGTGACTAAGGATGGTTTGCTCTAAAGAAATTTCTACATAGTAACAGTAAGGGAATGTGGGAGAGCTGATCCTCTCTCAAATGGAGGAGAAAGGGTGTTTAAATAGGCAAAGAAAGGTTCAAAAGGGGCCACTTGGACCTCTTAGGGGTGAGGTTTAGGGGGGCACCATAGGTCATCATCTCTCTCCCACTATCTCTAACAGATTTCTGCAGAAAATTCCCAAAAAATCCTCCAAGACGCTCCTACCCACTCAGTTCACCTTGGGATGCAAGTGTCTGGAGAGAGTCCAGGCGCCCACATAGATCTAATCCAGGCGCCTGGATTCAATATGGGCGCCTGGAATCATCCAATCCAAGCGCCTGGACTTGGAGGCAGCACAAAATTCCAAACTTCGCGGGGCCATTCCGAGTGCTACCGAACTTCGTTTTGCGCATGGTTTGAAGCGTTGGAAAGCTTGTCAAGTCTACTTTCTAACCCAAGTGGTTTGAACCCAAGATGATTTGTACATCAAAATATATGACCATTTTACCCTCAAAAGGTCGGGAATATAAGTTGTTTTGGTAAAACGGGCACATCTCCCTCATTTCAAAATGGATTGGGACATATTATATATCAAAAAAGAGGGTTTTGAATGTACTAGAAGGTGGTGTAGGCTCGGGTTTATTTTGGAGAGGTTTAGGAGGGGTTTCCAAGTTCACAATCAAGCTCTGCGTGCTCTTATCGGGCATTTTCATCATCGGGGATGCTTGAGAGGTTTTCTGGGTCAAAATCGGGGTGTCTACACACGGACTCCGAACATTCCTTGCCAAGCCGCAACAAACAACCCTGGAGGAGAGCAGCGCGAAATCGTACATGTCATCCACCGGGGCATTCCGACCGAGAAAGAAAGAGCGATGCGCCAAGAGTTGGCTCGAGCAAAAGAAAACCAACAAGTTTGTCTAAGTCAGAACCCTCTGAAACGCAAATACAAGGAGCCAGGAAGTCAATGGACCATAACTTTTACCAAGAAAGATTTGGAGGGGGTACAATACCCACACTCGGATGCTCTTGTCATTTCCATCGACATCGATGGTAAAACCGTCACGAGGGTGCTAGTTGACCAAGGTAGGTCGGCCGAGGTGATGTATTACTCAGCTTTTAAAGCTTTGAGGCTTCACCCGGACTTACTTTTGCCACCTGAGTCTCCCCTATTCGGTTTAATGGGACTCTGGTATGGCCCCTCGGATGCATAACACTGCATGTGCAGGCTGGCTCTATCAGCTCCCAATGGAGTTCGTGGTAGTTGATATATCAGGATCGTACAATGTCATCCTTGATGAAATTGGCTGCACAGAATGAAGGCTATCGCGTCTACATATCACCAGCTGGTTTTGTTTATAGGAAAGGACGGATGGTAGGAAGAGATCTGAGGAGACCAGTTGTCGGCGAAGCGGTGCCACGTGAACGCCATTCATATGAAGGCAAAAGCGAAGAAGGTGCAGTCAATCAAAATTCCCGAAGTCCCAGTCCTAGAAGACGCCGGCTCCCCAGCCGAGGACAAAGCTGTGGAAGACCTTGTCACTGTCCCAACCAACGAAGGCGGAAGCAGGTATTTTTTACTCGGATCTTCTCTCCCACCTACCGAGCAAGAAAAGATGGTTAGTTTCCTCAAGGACCACATTGAGGTATTCGCATGGACCCCGAACGAGATGTCGGGCGTGGACCCCACTTTCATCTCCCATGCCCTCAACGTGGATCCGGGTAGGAAACCGGTTGTGCAGCGCCCAAGACGCTCCTCTCTTTCACATGCGGATGCAGTGATTGAAGAAGTTGGACGATTGTTGGAAGCAGATGCTATTCAGGAAGTTCAGTATCCGACTTGGCTTGCTAAGACTGTGGTGGTTTCGAAGAAGAACGGCAAAATGCGCGTCTGCGTTGACTACAGCAGGCTTAATGATGCATGCCCGAAGGATTGTTTTCCCCTTCGCCGAATCGACCAATTGGTTGATGCAACCTCCGGGCACGAACGGCTAAGTTTCATGGATGCATGCCGCAGATATCACCAAATCGCTATGGCTGCCGAGGACCAGGAGAAAATTGCCTTCATATCTCCCCGAGGGACGTATTGCTACAAGGTTATGCCATTTGGCCTAAAAAACGCCAGGGCAACTTATCAAAGGATGGTTACAAAGATGTTCAAGCATCAACTCGGGGACACGATGGAAGCATACATTGATAAAAGGTGGTGAAAAGTCGGCACGACTCAGACCATCTGGACCACCTTACCGAAGTGTTCGCTATATTGAGCAAGCACAAGCTGTGCCTTAACGCTGAAAAGTGTGCATTCGGGGTAGGCTCCAGGAAGTTCCTCGGATATCTCGTTACGCAGCGAGGCATCGAAGCTGATCCGAAGCAACTTCTAGCGATCCAAAACCTTCGGGCCCCAACCATAATCAAGGAGGTCCGGCGCCTAACAGGAATGGCCGCGACACTAAATAGGTTTATTAGTCGGTCATCTGGTTTGTGCCACCCATTTTTTTATTCCATCAAGACAAGCAAGCTAAAATTCCAGTGGACCGAGCAGTGTGACTGAGCGTTGGACGAATTAAAGTCTTACCTTTCTTCGCCCCCGCTCTTGGTCACACCAATCGGACAAGGAGACTTGTATCTCTATCTCTCAGTTTCAGATAAAGCTGTTAGCTCGGTCCTCGTATCGCAAGAAGGATCCGAGCATTAGCCAATTTATTACTCTAGCAAAACTCTATTCCCGGCTGAAACAAGATACTTGCCCCTCGAGAAGCTGGCACTGGCCTTAGTCACCACAAAGAGGAAACTTCTACCATACTTCCAAGCGCATACCATAATCGTGCTCACCGAGCACTCCCTCAAAGCCACTTTGAAGAAGGTCAGCTTGTCCAACAGAAATTCGCAATGGGCTATGGAGTTGGCCAATTTTGACATCAAGTACCAGCCCCGAACGGCGATCAAGGGACAAGCCTTGGCAGATTTCATTTCTGAACTCACTCCCGGACCGGAAGACGAAGACCCTGCGAGACCGAAGACTCTACCCGAGCAACCTACAGAGGAAACACCCACCGAGAAAGATCCAAGCGACCCCTCCCAACCCGACCCGCAGCCCTGTGAAACTGACTTTGTCATCACAACGGAAAAGCCAGATGCCCCCAAAGAGGAACACAAAATGTGGCAAGTGTTTGACTGGGACATTTGGTATTTACATGTAGATGGAGCATCCAACAACCGAGGGGCCGGGGTTGGGATTCACTGCATCAACAACGAAGCTGAGTACAAAGCCTTAATTGCAGGACTGCAGCTTGCGAAACACTTGGGGGCCAAAGGAGTCAAGGTCTACAGTGATTCACAATTAGTGGTGAGACAGCTCCATGACGATTACAACATTAAGGATCCCCGAATGACTAAGTACTATTGCCGAGTGTGGGATCTCATGAAGGTAATTGGTCCGGTCCAAATATGTTAGGTAGGCCGGGATTAGAACTCTCACGCTGACGCTCTCGCTGCGCTGGCCTCGGCCAAAGCAGCCTCTCCTGACCGAACCATTTTTCTTGGAGAAATTGTGAAACCGAGCTATGATGATGGACATGATGAGGTCCTCTGGACCGAGTTGAATGGATGAGATTTTTTGCATACTTAAAGCACAAGAAGTTGCCACAAGATAGAAAGGAAGCACACAAGGTACGCTGCCGAGCGGCTTATTACTATCTTTCTCCGAACGATGTTATGTATCGAAAAACATACACCAGGCCAGATCTCCGAGTGGTGCATGACTCACAAATTCAAGACATCCTAAAGGAATTACACGAAGGAAGTTGTGGCTATCACTCGGGTGGGCACTCTCTGGCTCAACGAGCAGTCACTTAAGGATATTAGTGGCCCAAGATGGACAAAACTGCCGAAGCATATGTCAAGAAGTGTGTTTGGTGCCAGAAGCATGCTACAATTTTGCATCAACCAGTCGAGCAGTCGCAACCAGTCACAAGCCTTTGGCCCTTTGCCCAATGGGGCATGGATTTGGTGGGTGTCCTACCGGCCGCCCCAGGAGGATTTAAGCACTTGATCACAACACGGACTACTACACCAAATGGGTCGAGGCCGAACCAATGGTCCACATCACTGCCACAGAGCTTGAAAAGTTCATCTGGAGGAACATCATTTCACGATTCGGAGTACCATACGCGATCATTTCCGATAATGGTACTCAGTTTGTAGCCGAAGCCATCAAATCCCTCTGTAAAAAGCATAACATCACTATCTATAACTCCACCGTCATTTATCCACAAGGCAATGGTCAAGCCGAGGCATCCAATAAAGTAATCACTTCGGGCCTGAAGCGAAGATTAACTGTTAAAAGAGGAAAGTGGGTCGAAGAGCTTTCAAAAGTACTATGGGGATACTGAACCACACCGCGAAAATCAACAGGCCGAACGCCTTATTCCCTAACGTATGGAATGGAAGCCGTCCTCCCTCTGGCCAAACAGCTAGCAATTGCTCGGACAAAAAAAATTTCTGTCCCAACGAACGATGAGGCCATTGCTCAGGAATTGGACAAATTAGAAGATCAGAGGGATGAGGCCAATCTTCAGCTCGCTTCCTATCAGCAAGAAGTTGCCCAGACATACAACAAGCACGTTCGGCAAAGGTCTTTCCAAGTTGATTGCTTGGTCCTACGCACAGTGGTGCAAAAATCTAACAAGGCTAAGTTTATGCCTAATTGGGAGGGCCCTTTCTGAATCATCAAGAAAGTGGGGCACGGCTCGTACAAACTTGCAAAGATGGACAGAACCCCTTTCAGAAACCCCTAGAACGCTCAGAAGCTGAGGAAATTTTATGCTTAAATTTTGATCACTCGGACTACTTGTTTCGTCCATTCCTATTTAATAGCCTCTTTCGGCTCAGTTGTTTAATAGCCTCTTTCGGCTCACTCTGGTTAATAAAAGTTATCTTTTGAATGATCGTTGTATTGTTCTAACTTTTATAATCACTCAGCACTCCAGGCTGATATTCAGAACATTTCTTGTTCAAGCAAACTTGCTTATTCATACCTTTAAGTTTCTATCACTTGGCATAACAAAAGGCCTTCAGCGTTCCTACTAACACTCGGGACCAAACACGACTAAGAAAAGCACGAAGTCTTCTCTAAGATATTTCTCATTATTGTTCCTAATCATATGCTTCGGCTACAAACCTGCTGCCACTTAGTTCCTACCGAAGCAGGGGAAACCATGATTAGGTAAAGTTCCAATCAAAAGAACATTCAAACAAAAAGAAGGTTCACCATAAAATTAATATTCAAAAATTCTTTCACCACTTCTTCCCGAAGCAGTGCAACATTTCATCCTGTGTTCGGGACAATCTGTTCAAAATTCCTACGAATTGGTTCTAGCCTATTGTTCGGCACCAGTCGCCATCAAAAAATTAATTACAACCCTCTGAAACGGCAAACTCCTTAAAATGTCTAGAGCCATTCGGTAAAAAATCCAACAAAAACAAGAAAAAAGGACGAGTGTTTCAAACATTTAAAAAAAGGAGGGAGGGGGAATCTTCTTCATGTGTCTTCGACCACATCTTCTTCCTTAGCCAGGACTTCTTCCTCTTCCTATACGAGGTCTGGCATCTCAAGCGTGTCAGCTGGAGCATCTGGGACAGAAGACCTATGGGGGTCTTCGGGGCCCACAGACAGAGCATCAAGACCACTAACGTAGCCGAGCTTGAAAACCTCGCCTATCCCATTCGAGTAGATCTTCTTGCAGTCTCGGAAGATGCCCTCGACCTGTTTCTCATATGCTACTTCGGCCGCCTCAAAACCTTCATTGTAAAAGGCTTTCTTCTCTGCCTCCATCCTATCTGACTCGGCCTGGCGCGCCTCAGCAAGCTCCTTCTCTAGCTCCTTCACTCGGACAGCGTCGGCCTTCCTTTTGTTGATAGCTTTCGAGCAAGCAGTCGTAGCAGCATTAGCATTCTTCTCGGCCTCCTTCAGCTGGGCCTCCAGCGAATTTGACCACGCCAACTCCTCGATATAGAGCTGGTGCATCATTAGAATATGCTGGCTTGCCTGAAAATTGCTCGGATCAGTATGATATAATAGACGTGGAAAGTAAAACAAAATTGTGCTCGGCTTACCTGAACGACCTGCTTGGAAAGGCTAGAGAAGACGAGGCTGCAATCCTCAGAGACATCTTTCATATCTTCCGGAAGTGCCAAGCCGTACAGCAGAGCCATGGCCACCTCCGGATCCTGCGAGGCTCGGTCAACATCAGTTAACGGCTTCCTTTCATCAGTACTAAGGACGAGATGGTAAGGCTTGGGTCTGGCAGAATCCAAGACAAGGGTCCCTGAACCGAAAAGAACATCTTCCTGGCCCGTGGGCGCTTTCAGAGCAACCGTAGAGGGTTCTTTCCTCAGGACGTCTGCCACCGCCTTCCTGACCAGTTGCCTTTTCCTCTTTGGGGATTCACCCCTTTGAGGAGCACTGGGGCCTTCCGCAGTGGGCTTTCTTCCCACCTGTCAATCTCCTTAAGTTCTTCACCTTCTTCTGAGCTGCCACCATGGTTTCCTTATTGTATCATGGGTATGGCTCGGGGGTGCCACGGTCAATGGGCAAGACCTCGGTTCCTGGGGTTATTTGGTTGGGCTCTTCGGTCTGCTCCTTTCTCTTCCTCGACCTGTGACGAGGAGCTTCAACCCCCTTATCCTTCGGTTGCCTTCTCCTCGGCTTGGACGGCTCCCCTTCTCCCTCCTTTGGTTGTTTCCTCAGAAAAGAATTGTAGCTAAAAGTGTAGTCCAGGAGCAACCGAACGTTCCTCTGCTCGTGAGGAATGGCAAAAGTGGCCTTGATCTTCTCCGGCTTGGCAAGCCTCCTCAGGTGAGGGACGATGACAGGGGCTGAAACAAAACGACAAATATAAGAAAAATACATCTGAGGAATGGAATGAAATGAATGAATGAAAGAACGAATGAATGAAAAATGCACCGACCGGTGTTCCCTACGGTGAACCGAATGGGATTGACCTCAGCTTCCTTCAGACCATACATGAAGTTGCCCGTCACCGTTACAAAATCGTTGATGTAGGGGTCAGAGTCGGGGAGAGTGTGCACCAAATGGTCATACTTGTCCCTCACCGAGAAGAAGCGCCTCCCCGAGCCAAAATTGTAGGAGAGGTTGTAGATTTCGAAGAGCTCGGGCATGCCAAAGATCAGATTATACCGATTGCGGAGCTCAACAATGCCCATGATGATCCAAAACATATTGCTGGAGAGTTGAGAAGTGGTCAGATCAAGGGTGGCCAAAACCAGTCGGAAGAAAGGGTCAAGCAGGAACCGAACACCTCTTTCAGTAATGGCATATAGGGGAAGGTTAATCCTACGCTCCTCAAAGACCATGTTGTCTGGATCCGTGATCAGCTCGACTTGAACATCGTCCGGGATCCTGTACCACACAGAAGGCAGCATATGACTCAGGGGTCCCATCAAAATAGTGGAGGTAGGGGTTGACTGCATCCGGGTTAGCCTCAGTGTTGGCCTTACCCTCACCCTTGGCTTCGGTATGTGTGGGATTCGGGACATCCCCCTCATCCCCGAGCACATCATCTGCTCGGGCGTTGCTCGGACCATCACCTCCAGCTCTTGCAGACATGTTAACTGAATTGTTGGAAGAATTAGAGGGACTATTAACTTCAAATGAAAGTTTTATGTCTGACGTACGATAGTGTTTATTCCTTAGATTTTCTATCAGTTGGCAATCCGCCTCCCCGAGGAAGTGAATCGGGGCTCCCGAGCTGTCACTTGAGGAGACACTGATGGCCATTTTTTCGAAACCTAGCCACGTGCACGGGTGAAAAAATAGTTAGCTACAGAGGCAAAGGACAACTACTACAGTCGAGTAGGCTTTTCTGGGCTGAAGAGGCCATGAATAATGGCTCTCGGGAAGAACAGATTGAATGATGTGACAACGTTTTCACTGTTCACATTGAAGAAAAACCAACGAAAAGATGCAATCTACGCATGAAAAACGTGCAAACAAATGACGAAATCAAAGAACAAGTAGTAAAGAACGTGAAATACCTAGAGTTTTGTGCAAGAAGAGAAGCCTTGAAGGGTGTTTGAAGATGCAGAAGTTGGCGGCGAAAAAGCTCTAAACAGCGCTAGCAGCAACAATGGCGGTGAGAGCAAAAATAAATTTTTTTTTTACAGAGCCCTCGTCCTTTTATAGAGGTCTTGTGGAAACGTTACGATCGATCAATCTGAATGAAGATTGAAGAGAGTTGAGGGGGCTATTGTGTGGGCCCAAATATCTCAAGTAGGCCCAGTCCATCTAAGCATGTGGGCTGAAGGGCCCAGTTACTGTCTGACGAAGATACGGCCCAATTGGGATTACCCCAGGCCTGGTTCCCGAAGGGCTTTCATGCCCGAAGGCCTTCCTGAGTGACTAGGCTCGTTATCCGAGAGGATCGGGTACGGGTAAAATCCGAGCAACCCGAGTAAAAGTGGTTCGGGTCATTCGTTCAACCCAGATTCAACAGAGGACATGAGAAACTCCGTTGTAACAGAATGGACACGCGTCATGACCTGATTGGGTGCATGTGCTAGTGTAATGATGCTCGGTTACGTATGTGATGATGTCATCCGAAGCGGTTATCGCACGTAGAGTATACGGGCCTTGAGAATCAAGCCAAGCCCTACCTATAAATACAAAGCATGACCACGCAAAATAGGTACGTTCTCACTTCACCCCTCTCAAATTACCCTAGATCTGAGCTTTCATTCCTTCTTCTTCGAGTTACTGACTTGATCGTCGGAGTACAATTCCGGACTCCACGGTCCGGGTTGGTGCTAACGAGTTTGCTTAGTGTGCAGGAGCAAAGCTTGTGACGGAGAAGAACTTTCATCCCTTCATCATTTCTGTAGGAGTGACAGAGAGAAATTCATCCACCACAATACAAGTTCAAAAAAAATAACTGAAAAGCACATAATATTGCATTATACTTTTTGCACTTCTAAATAAGCTCTTATAAATCGGCCAAACTTCTTATCCACACTCCCGGATTTAAGGAAAAAATGGGGTTTTTTTGTGTTGCAAATTTTTTTTGGAAAATCCGATCCGTCCAATGTGTTCAGAAGGTGTTTTCAAGGGTCTAAGCGGAAAATCTTCAAAAAAAATACCGGGAAGGGCTTGATCAAGCAGTTTTTCGCAAAAACTGTATTTATATATTTTGCGAAAACTGCTTGGATCAAGCCTTTCCCGGTGTTTTTTTTTTGAAGATTTTCCGCGAGGACCCTTGAAAACACCTTCTGAACACATTGGACGGATCGGATCGTCAAAAAATATTTTGGATAAAAAGTCCGGAAATGAAAAGTCCGGATAGGAAGTGGAACCCTTATAAATCTCTATACACTTTTTACATATTTCAATCTATATACTTTTTCAACATTAATGACACAATCATTAAGGAACATTTTCCTTAGAAAAATGGTAAAAATAATGACACAATAATAATGACACAATCATTAAGGAACATTTTCCTTAGAAAAATGGTAAAAATAATGACACAATCATAGAGTAATACAATCTCCTAACATTCTACGACTTTCCTGAGAGAGGAGGGGCTCAACTACCAATCGCACCTAACTTTAAATATCCCCCAACAGTAGCGTCAGAGACAATACCTTCATTTAACGGAAGATGTTACGGGTACATAGGCATTTGTCCAGAAAATGTACCGATCGGGTTCGGAGATCCACTTTTAAGACTCACACAAGTGATCTGAACCGTTCATTATTCTTAAAACATTTTTCTGAGGGGACCCACAAAATTTCAGCTCAATCGGACGGTTAGAAGTGCTCGAACCAAACTCCCACCATTTCAATAAAAAAATTCATTGAAACTGTGGGAGTTTGTTTTGAGCATTTCTAATTGTCCGATTGAGCGAAAAAAAATTTGGGGCACCTTGGAAAAATGTTTTAAAAATAATGAACAGTTCGGATTACTCGTGTGGAATCCAAAGGTGGGTCCCCAAACCCGATCGGTATATTTTCTGGACAAATGCCTTTGTACCCGCATGTTTACCGTCATTTAACCCCACAACTGCAACTCAATCAACAAGTCATTGTGTATTGTAATAATGATATTTAAGGAACGGAGTACATATGGTACAAACATGCTACTTGCTCCTACTTTTAGCTGATCCTTCTACTTTTAGCTGATCCTTCTTTCATCAAAGGAGATAGAGAGTCATATCCACACGGGGAGAGAGAGAGAGAGAGAGAGAGAGAGAGAGAATGGACGATGGGCAAGTAAATAGACGTTTGCTTCCGGAAGAAAACCTTGAAGATCCAGATGGAGGCGGCGGCTCCAAGGCGGGGGACCGTGGATCCTCCTCCGTGACCGCTGCGGTTGTTTTCAGCACCTCCGTCTCTGTCATGGGCTCCTTTGGCTATGGGTTCGCTGTAAGCTTTACTCGCAACATATTACGCATACATGAACCAATGAAAATGCAGTTTCCCGTTGCCTCTCCCTGTTGGTTACCTTTCTTTCTTTTTTCTTGTTTTTTATATTTATGACTTTCTTGGGACGAAGGGAGTATAGAGTATTTTTTTTTTTTTTTTTATATGATATACATCAATGGGAGTTAGTGAGAAATTTAAGGAGTGTTCCACTAACCCAATTGTTTGAAAAAACTAGTTTTTCACGGTTTTTTATGTGATATGTTGTGAGAGAATGATATGTCTCGATATTTGGAAAAGACAGCTTTTTGTTAATGGAACACCCCCTAAGTAAGTGGGTTAAACCGCCAAATTAAGGGGGTTCGATTTCTTTTTATAGACTCGAACCTCAGACCTCCACCTTGACATGCATCAGGTATAACCAGATGGGTTACAAGTCACATCTCAATTGGGCTATTGTTACAGTTTAAAAAGAGTGTTGATATGTGCAAAAAATCTGCTAGAGTGAAAAATTTAGTAAACAGTGTAAAAACTGTGTTGGAATGTGAGTTGTTTTTGTCATTTTATTAGCTTATTGTGTCAATAGAAAGACCCATTAAAAAAAAAATAAGGGAAGAATAAAGTACTTTGACAATTGGCATACAATTTAACTTCGTCCAGTTTTTGCAAAAATTACACGAAAGTACAAAAGTTCTTGACCGGGGCCGAGGGTTTCCTAAACCGCCTAAAAGTGCTAAAAGAGCTAAACATGAATTTCGAGATATGTAATTCTGCTCACATAAATCAACTATTTTGTGATCCTCTTAGCGCTTTTAGCATTTTTGAGAAACTCACCCTCAATTTTTTTCGCCAGCAAACCTGGTGGGTAAGACCCAAACATGTGTTCACTTCACATTTTCAAAAAGATTCTTTCCTCATCTCTCATCTCTCCAATCATTAATCACATTTCTCTCTCTCCAATCATTATTTTCATTTCCCTCTTTATCTCTCTCCAATTATTACACTTCTCTCTAATTATTACTTTTTTCAAAAACTCATCCAAACACTATCTCAAAAATATTTCTCAAAATATTCTTCTCAAAACTCTCAACCAAACAAAGTGTTCACATGTTGAAGAACATAATAGTCCTTTTTGTTAATTCACATATAGTAATAGCCAGCAAACCTGGTGGGTAGGACCCATAAACATGCACAGGACATGCACAGGTTAAGCATATGGACTTAGCAAAGACCAGAATATGTAAAATATTCATGAATTCAACTTGTATATGCTGGGAAAAATTAACCATCTAGGCATCTACATGCTTTAAAATAATTGATTTTGACTAATTATGTGGTTTAATTTAATTGTAATTTTTTTTTTTTTTTGGCAGGCAGGATTTTCATCTCAGGCTGAAGCTGGCATAAGAAGTGACCTAGGCCTGTCTACTGCAGCTGTAAGTTATAGTGCATCATTTTCTTTTTCTCTTATTAAGTAAGTATATTACAGCAATAACAAACAAAAACTAAAAAGATTTTATTATAATAACATATCCTTCCTTTTAATGAGCGAAAAAGGACAATGTTAATTGTGGGTCGCTTAGTGGAGGTTGGAGTAGGCCCCATATAGATTGGACTAGGGGTGAAAATCGGTCGGTTCGGTTTTTGGGGTGTCCGGGACCAAACCGATCGGTTCGGGGTGGTTTTGCTGGGAACCGATCCCGACCGAAAAAAACAATGGACCGATCGATTCGGGGTGGTTCGGTTTTTTTCGGTTTTTTCGGTCCGGCATTAAGATTGAGATGGACGGCTAGGATTTGTTATTTTTGGGGGGTCAAGATCGTTTTTTTCGATTTTCGGTCCAAATAGTGGTGGTTTCGGGGTATTTCGGTCCAAATTGGAATTATTTCGGTTCGGTTTGGTTCGGTCCAAACCAATTTCCAGGAAACCGAGACCGAACCGATAATTTTTCGGTTCGGTTTGGTTCGGTTCGGTCCGAAGTCAGCCGACACAGCTTTTCCCCAACCGAAAACCGAACCAATCGATCGGTTTTTTTTTCGGTATTTTCGGTTTTTCGATTTTTTGTTTTTTTTGTGTGGGTAATTTAGCTTGAAATTAAAAGGGGTTAAGCGAATGTACAGCCTACAAGGGGCATACCCCAGGGAGGACAAAATAAAATAAAGAAAAGAAAAGAAAATTGCCTTCTCCCCGACACAACCCGCCGGGGTGGAAAAATAGGAGGTCAGCACAACCCGCTAGGATAGGTATAATAAGCATAAAGCAGTAGAAATAAATCTGTTAAACTAAGCATATCAGTCCACAAAATCCAGAATAGTATAAAAATTGAGTCCCATTTTTAGTGTGATAAGAGGGCCCCACGAAGGGCCTTATGTCGGCAGCAAAGGGGTTTATCCCATTAACCCATGAATAATGATACATACACAAACTTTGTGCCACAACCAACCACAATCCCACTCACATGGGGTGTGGGGCCCGCATATGGGGCCCATGTGAGACCCACACCCCATGTGAGTGGGGTTGTGGTTGGTTGTGGCACAAAGTTTGTGTCACAATCATTTTTGTTAACCCATAATGTAAAGCTGTCTCGGATTAGACCATGAAGTGATGAAAGGATGGACCAAATAGGCTGCTGAATACCGTTGTGTAAACGTCTTACAAAAGCAAGTGACCAGCGGTTGGTTTTGACACAACCATGTGCATATTAGCTTTTTTAAAATGGGTGAGTCTATTCGCAGCCCATTTTCCCTCAATACAGCCCATCCAAAATAAATACCAAAACCTTCCTTGTGAAAAGACCATTTAGCCCCTCAAATACCAAAACCTATATTCTTCTTCCTTCACTTCTTCCATCGTTTTCTCATTTCCACAGTGAAAAAATCTCTCCTCCTCCTCCAGCCATTAACCCCATTGTCCTCCCCTGCCCCTCATCTCTCCTCTCTCTCAATGGAGAACCATGTTGAATCAATGGAGGGATCTTCTCCCTCACTAGATTTGGGAGAAGAGCTCCAAAGAGTATTGGAGCAATTTACAACTCCAAATCCACCAATGGATGCACAAATACATACCAAGAGTAACCCGGACATGAAGATTTTCAAGCAAAAAATGACCCAAGAGTAACCCATTGCTTTTTCGATTTTTCAGCCGTTGTTCATTCGAAACGGTACACACAGTCCCGAAAATCGCAATACATTTCGGTAGTTAATACCCGAAATTTACCTATAAAACCGGGAGTTTATATCCGAAATTGGTGATGGTAGTTAATATCCGCAATATTGGCCATAATTCAGTAGTTTGTATCCGAATTATGTGTTTAGTTTCGGAAGTAAATATCCGAAATGTGCCAAAACCAGACGAGTAAAATAGCGAGAGAGAGAGAGAGAGAGAGAGAGGTGATGGAGGTCGGTCAGAGGAAAAAGTGGGTAGCGGTGGTGATGGAGGTCGATCGATCGATGAGACGAGGGAGTAGATCGGAGGTCGATTGGTACCGGTGGTGATGGAGGTCGGTCGGTACCGGTGGGTTTTGAGAGTGGGTGGGTTTTGAGTGAATTGGGAGAAGAAAAATAACAAGGGTAATTTGGGAAATTTTATGGGTTATGTGAAGCAAAAATTAAAATTTGCCACATCAGCAAGGTTTTATTTAGCAAATGGGCTGTATGAAGTCCAAAATGGGCTGCGAATAGAAGCTCCCTTTTAAAACCCCTTTTAGAGGAAGGGTACCAGACCATTAATGAAATTGAAAATAGTCAAAAGACCACGTGATTACTCTGAAGAAATGGTCCTTCACCCCTAGATTGGACCACATGGAGAGGACACTTTTGTGGGCGGTGTGAATTTGGGATTGTGGGCCTAATGTAAACTTTTCTAGTCCTTATACTATTACCATTTATACAAACAAATTCATAATCACGCACATTCATGTCATTTTCTCCTCAAAAAATAATAAGTTATAAAAACATGCGAAGTATTCCTTCCGTTCTATTTTAGATGATTCTTACGAGAGAGAAAAGAACTTTGACCTCAAAAAATAAATTAGTCCTTAAATTAAATTTTAATTTTTTTTATGCCGTTCAACAGATCTCACTGATTACTTTTGAAAGGTTTAAAAAAGAACAAAAAAATATTTCTAGAAATATATTTTTTAAAAAGTCAAAACAATAGACTGTTCGTAGGTTGCATTGAGGGGCCTACAAAACAAACTTCAAGGCCGAATTAGATAGGTCTAGTTTTGTTCATTGGATAGAAGCTTGACAAACTGATTTGGCTAAATTCCAAAACATTAGTTTTTTGGTTTTTTTCGTTTTGTCCTTATTCAAAAAAAATTTGCATTTTTTAGTTTTCGGTCGATTTTTTGTGATTTCTTGGCTTGTCTCGACGAGAGAAATCTGAAAAGTATAAAATTGTTAGCCAAACTTAAAGTTTTGTGAATAAAGACGAAAAATTATTCAAAAAATCGGTTTTTTGGATTATTTTTCATCTTTATTCACAAAACTTTAAGTTTGGCTTATAATTTTGTACTTTTAAGATTTCTCTCGTCGAGACAACCCAAGAAACCACAAAAAATTGACCGAAAACTAATAAATGCAAATTTTTTTTGAATAAGGACAAAATGAAAAAAACCAAAAAAAACCAGTTTTTTGGATTTAGCCAAATCAGTATGGTTTTTCTTTTTGGGTCTTGTTAACCTCCACTCGTTGAGTGAAAGATAAGATAAACATAAAGATAAATGAGTTCGAATTTCAATACATATTTCACAGATAATAATACACTTTTTCCAGATATTAATATATTTTTTGGATATCAATATATATTTTATACATTATCCTTTGCCTCAAGGTTGGAGTTTAGTATTTGTCTCTTATCAATATTCTTTTTTCGGAAGATGTGATAGTGCTAGGGGTGTACATGGTCCGGTTTGGATCGGATTTGTAGAAATTCAGGAACCGAACCGGGTCTAACGGTTCCAAAGAATTGAGAACCATAACCAGACCGATAAACATATAGAACCAAACCACACCAAACCATTAGACCGGTCTGGTTTGGTTCGGTTTCCGGTTCTAAACCATGTTAACATTCAAAAATTGCCCAAAAAAAAAATTGTCCACAAAATTGTTGCAACTCCTTCATAAAACTACTACCATTATACCAACCCACAAATAGATTAAGAAGTCCATCAATAACTAAAATAACTATTAAAATATCATTATTGATAAAGATAGCAGATGCAACATTAAAACTTAAAACTAACAAAACTACCAAGCGTGTATGGGTATATAGGAGTGTATAATATATTAAATTATATAACGGACCGGTTCGGTTCAAACCACGGTTTCTAATATGAGACCGGGGACCAAACCAAAATATCCGGTTCTCATTTTTTTAGAACCATAACCGATCCATTAAACCATAGAACCAATCCAAATAGACCGGTTTGGTCTGGTCGGTCTGGTTTCACGGTTTTTTTGGTTTTCTTGTACACCCCTAGATAGTGCAACACAATTTTCTTCTCAGTGAGTCTGGGTTACCCGAAAGGGGACCCAGAATTGACCCCAAAAGTGTAAATTAACGGGAAGTGAATCTGGGCCATTGATTTTCAAATTATGGGTAAATTCTGGGTGTGTTTTCTGTGTATGTAGCAGTGTTGGTTTCTTCTAAAATAAAATTTGATAATGATGGTTGATTTGCCTTGCACGGGAGAACTACTGTGTGAGTGGTTGATATTGGGTTCCTAATATTTGGCTCGATAATGGAAAGAAAAGAAAGGATGAAAATTCGGCAGTGGGCCAGGCTTTGGGAGTTCTGTCGTGAATGTTTGGTTTAGATTTTGAGTTTTGATTTTTGTAATTATTAGAGGAAAAAATATGGATAATAATTAAAAAAAATAGGTATTAATGATTGGAGAGAGATAAAGAAAAAAATAAAAATAATATTTAAAAATAGGGATAATAATTGAGAAAACCGGTTCTTGAAAACCAAAACGAACGAGGCCTCTATTTCTGGATGACCAGATCAGGAGAGATTTAGTTGAAGTGTGTGTAAATTTGTCCAGACATTTCTGACCGCTGAAAAGAAGCTAGGATGGGATATAAGCCTTTTTGACATTAAGGCTCTGTCTGAACTTAAGGGAAAAAAAGAGAAAAGAAGAGAAAATAATTAAAAAGAAAATTAAAGGGAAATATGTGGAAAAATCTCAAAATAAATAAAACTCAAATACGATTCTCCATTCTATCGAAATAAAAATATTGAGAAAATATGTTAATAACCCAAGTGGGAAAAAACAAAACAAAGTACTAAATTTTTGTGACTTAAGTGTGACCAAATTATCTCCAAGGACTAAACTTGCTTGTTTAACTGCGGTGCGGAGTTAGCTTTTTCTAGTTTAATTGCAGATTACCCCCTTAATTAAACCATCATTCTTTGTCATTTGTGCAGTACTCTCTGTTCGGTTCAATGTTGACAATTGGAGGAATGGTAGGCGCAATAGTGGTTGGCAAATTAGCAGATCTCATTGGCCGAAGATTTGTAAGTTAATCTAAATAAGTAGTTATTCAATAGTCCCAAGCACAGTCAAGTGGTGCTCTGGATAATTCTAGCCATACGCATTTATGATGCTTAGTTTTGGAGTTTGGACCCAAGAGAACGTGGTGTGCTGGAATATACTGGGGTACCACGTGGCTGTTAGAATTTTTTACTTTATCGTACATTTAGTTTGTTTAGAATCCTAAAGTCTCAAGTCCCTTTTCAATATTTAATACAGGTTTTTATTTTGTAAGTCATGTTGTGTTAGATCTTTCATGGAAAAAAAAAAAAAAAAAACAGCTCGATGAAAGATCCAATCAAATACATTTACATTTGAAAAATTAACCATTAGAGCTATTTCCGAATGGTATTTTGGACTGCACCAACTAGTTCAAGCGCGTGAGTTTTAATTCAGTTGCAATCCAATGTCCCGAAGCTCTACACAAAAGACCAATTCCTAGTTTTTTGTTTCTTTTTTTCTATGCGTGTGAAAAGTACCGGTTCCTAGATTTTATTTTGGGCGATTTAAGGCCGAGTTTCTAAAAGCTATTCTCATATTTGGTTGAAAATTGTGATGCAGACCATGTGGCTGTCAGGAGCATTTTACATATTGGGGTGGCTTGCAATAATTTTTGCACAGGTTCTTCTAATTTAATTCTCTTTATTTTCTATATTACTACTCTACACTCTACAGTCTACTTCTGCCCTGCATCTAATAATATTTGATGATTTTTTAATAAGTAATCTGCTTAATAAATCAACCAAAATAATGAAGGTTGAGAATATGGAGTGTCAGACACTAATTTTCAGTTTTTGGTCGATTTTTAGAATTTTTGTCTGATTCGTGCCAATTTTATGGATAAATAAATTAATTGCATTGACGAACATAATTAAAAATCATTAAGGACTACAGAATCAATAGTGTTTGTGTTATTTTCAATGTAGGTTCATATATTCTATAATTTTTTATTCCTTCCGTTGGAGACGAATTATCAATATAAAAATCAAACAGAAAATATTGAACATCAATGATACTACTTAGTACTTATTATCTATACCCAAAAAAATAAAATAAAAAATACCAACGACTCAATTTCAAGGTATCATAAGATACCAACGACTATATGTGGAGTCCACTCTAATGCTCACATAAAAAAATTCGAGCCGTTCATTCATTTTTAAATGATAATCTTTGAAGAGCCTTGAAAAAATCATCCTGTCAAATAACTGTACGTTTTTTATCCGATTGAATGATATTTTTTAGAATTACTCAAAAATGTTGGGAAACGAATCCCAGAACTCAGTAATTATGGGTACAGATTAAACAATAAAAATAAACACAAACCCTACGAGGCGGAATTAGGGTTTACCTTTCATCCGTAGACACCAACGTTGGTTGACTTGTTTATTTTAGAACATGACAGACGGATTACTGTATGCAACAAACTTTGCTCGACAGTACCTCATGATCTTCTGTCATATTCCCTTATATCTCGATCATGTAGCCAAGTGTGGACTTCTACGTGATCTCTTTGTTCTCTCTCTCTCTCACAGTCTCTATTCTAATTTTTTGAATGACTGTTATAAGACCTAGAGAACATAACGATATATTTATAGGGCTAGAGCAGGGACTTGAGGAGAAATAAATCTGGACTCCTTGTGTAAATTAGAAAACCTAATCCCACCCGGATTCTATTCTTATTTCACAAATTATAATTCACATCACTAAAGAATTATAATTGTACTCCTATCTTTATCTCGATTATATTTCGAGCTCCACATTATTAAATACTTATTAATCTCCCCACGTTGAGATTACAGATACTCGTTGATTCCATTAAATTACTGACAATCTCCCACTAATCAACGTCTTCTAAAATACCTTGAGACTTTCCACTTAACTCATTCGATATGTCGGATACAAAAATCCATCCGCAAGGTTTGACATAATCGAAACTTATAAGCTTACTCAAGGGGGTATCATCAATCCCAAACGGGACGTGGATTCCATCAATAATTAATATCCATATATTTCATGCATATAATGTCGTGACCCAACTCACCAAGAGTATTGACCGTAAAAAAAATCTCACTTTATAATGAATCAAAGTCAACAACATTAAATGTATATATGTATTAATTATATCCAGATTAAGAGGATAAGTATTCTTAATAACTATAAGGTTCTAACTGTCTTAAAATGTCAGTACTAAGACAATTACCTTAAAGCGGTCCTGTTCAATACACACAAAAATGTACTAGCACAATGAGTCAGAACTAGAACCGTTCCCTGTAGTCAAGACAAACCTACTAAAACATTATACTAGAATCCTGCTGATGGTGTGTCAAAATCCATCTAAGATTGTGAACCAAAACTTATATTCCACAAGAACCGAGGATCCAATCTTCTGTGTGTAAGCCGTACTCTACACACTGGATCATCTACTATGTAGAATAAAAGACACATACATACAATTATATCATGCAAACATTGCCCATAATAGATTCTCATCAAAAAAGGGATAAAACTGATTAATAATTAACTAATTAAATATTAATCCATTACATAAAAGCATGGTTTTAATATAAGTTTCTAACAATCTCCCACTTAGACTCAAAATCATGCTGCCACGCATCTCACTTCCATTCTCTTTACGTGACTATCAAAAGTCTTGCCATGTAACCATTCGTAAAAGGATCTGCTAGGTTGTTTGCTGATGCAATCTTGGTCACAACTATATCACCTTTCTGTACGATCTCTCGAATTAGGTGATACTTACGCTTGATGTGTTTTCCCTTCTTATGAATCTTTGGTTCCTTCGAGTTAGCAACTGCACCACTATTGTCACAATAGATTAAAAATGCTATCTGCACCGAAGGTACTACTTCTAGATCCATCAATAAGTTCTAGATCCATCAGATGTCTTAAAACAGTAATCCTTGGATAGATTAACTCCATATCTGAAAGGAAAGAATCTTTTCTTGGAATCCTGCATGCTAAGTCGAATAAGGATTGCATCGATATAGGAAGCTTAAGAAGCCTAACATCCTTTACTTGATCTTGCAAAAATTTAATCCCAAGGATGTGACCGGATACTCCTAAATCCTTCATATCGAACTTGCTGGATAACCACAACTATACCGAGGATAGCACTCCGACATCGTTTCCGATGAACAAGATATCATCCTCATATAGCAATACTAACTCCCTATCTGAAAGGAAAGAATCCTTTCTTGGAATCCTGCATGCTAAGTCGAGCAAGGATCGCATCGATTTAAGAAGCTTGAGAAGCCCAACATCATTTGTTTGATCTTGCAAAAATTTAATCCTAAGGATGTGACCGACTACTCCTAAATCCTTCATATCGAACTTGCTGGATGACCACAACTATACCGAAGATAAGACTCTGACATCGTTTCCGATGAACAAGATATCATCCACATATAGCAATACAAACACCACCACATTTTTATTGCGCTTCTTGTACACACATGACTTATCCAGACATTGATCAAAACGGATGTTCCAAGACCTAGATGTCTGCTTAAGGCCACAAATGGACTTCTTAAGCTAGCACAACATGTGTTTTTGATCTTTTGCCAAAGTTCTGCATCTTTATCTTGTAGTGCCTCTTCGTAGTTTTAAGGTTTGGCCTGTTGTTCTTCAGGGATCATATCACAAGATTCTCCCAACAACGTATACCGATTGGGTGAAACAATAACCCTCCCACTATGACAAAGTACTGATATGTTAACAACAATTTCATGTGATGCAGCCTCTTGTACTATTGGTGTTGAAGAAGTCTGTGCCGGTCTATTTTTCTCAACTCTTCTAGAACAATCTAACTACTGGGCTTGTGATCTATGACATGGTTTTCCTCTAAGTATCAAGCATTGGTGCTAACAATGACCTTATGATCCTTGGTATTATAAAATAGAGCAACTTTCGTTCCTCTAGGGTACCCCACAAAAACAAACAAACATTTGTCCTTGATTCCAATTTATCTGCTTTCCCTTTCAGCACATGTGCTAGACTACCCCAATTCTGAACATGTCATAGACTAGTTTTGCTCCCAATCCACATTTTTGTGGGTGCAATTGGTACTAGCTTAAATGGTACCAAGTTAAGAATGTACGCTATTGTTTCTAGTGCATGTCCCCAAAACGAATTTAGTAAATTTGAATAAGTCATTACTGATCTCACCATATCCATAAGAGTCATTTCCTTCTTTCTGCTACACCATTATGCTGTGGCATACCTAGCGCAGACAACTGGGATGTAATCCCTTCTGCTGCCACTAGTTCCTAAATTCTTCCAAGAGGTATTCGCCACTACGATGAGATCGCAGTGTCTTGATACATTTATCCAGACGCTTTCCCGTTTCCGGTCTATGCTCCTTGAATTTCTTAAAGCATTTGGAGTTACGGTGTATCAAATAAATGTAACCATGTCTTGAGTAATCATCAATAAAAGTATTGAAATACTCAAAACCATCTCTATCCCGGATGTTCATAGGTACACACAGATCAAAGTGAACCAATTTCAATGTTTCATTGGCTCTCCATTTTCCTTGAAAAGGGCATCTTGGTCATTTTACCTTCCAAACAGGATTCATAGACCGGAAGTGCCTCCACTTCTAATGAACCCAAAGATCCATTTCTAACCAGTCTAGAAATTCTATTTAGATTAATATGACCTAGGCGTAAGTGCCAAAGATACAATAGGTTCAACTTATAAGGCTCCTTTCTCTTATATGGCAATCTATTAGTGTTATTTAATTCATTTAGTTGCATTGTACGAACGATATCATTAATAACGTAGAGATTGTCATCTAATGAACCAGAACAGATAAAATGTTTATTTAACTTAATTACAACAAAGTTATTAAAAATAAATCAAATATTCATTTACAACCAAATTAGAAACCGAAACTAAGTTTCTCCTAATTCAATGATCGTAAACACAATCTCTTGAAATTAAATGCCTACTGCAACTGCTGCTACTTTTGTAGCACTCCCATATGTAGATAAATCTCTTCATCACTAAGTCTCCTGGTTTCTTGGAATCTTTGCTAGTGGCACCTGTATCTACACACCAGGTACTGGTAGATAACACCACTAAACATGATTCAACTACTAATGAAAAAAACTTCGTTGATTATTCAATTTATTGAGATAATTAGCCAATGGTCTTTTGGTTAATTTAACGCTATTTCAACAGTTTCGTCAAACAATAATGCATTTTGTTCACATTGTAATTCAGGCGGAACTGCTGAAAATGCTTAGTAAGCAACTAGAGCACAATATCAACCTGGGTTTCCCCATTGATTTCAGCTCCTGGAATTTCTAATTCATTCAGAAGACCTATTATCTTCAGAACATAATCCCCTTACTTGGGTTCCTTCGCCTATGGTTATATTCCCCAAATCCCACATTGCAACTTGCCTAGCCGCACCCCAAACATTTATTTTAGGTTATGCATCATGTCATAGGCAGTTTTCCAAAAATTGATGTTGATGTCGCAATACATTCGACATAGAAGCTAAAATGTAACACTGCGCCATCTCATCAGTTGTAACCTAATCCTTATATACTGGATTTCAAGTTCTGTTGCAATTTCAGTGGGTTTGATAGAACACACCTCAGAGAACACAAATTTGGTCCCCTAAGTAGTCGACACAATATCCAGATCCTTTTCTAGTCAATATAATTAAGACCAGTAAATTTATATGAGAATCACATAACAACAATTATGAAGGGCAATTAAAAACTTTTTGTATTTCTATTAAATTGGTTCTCTCAACCAGTCTATTAAAAGAAAAATATTAGCAACCATACACACTGTGAAGAGTATGCCTCGATGGGTAGGTTCACTACTCTTCATCATTTGCGTAGATAGGCACAACCTTTTAATTTTACTATCTAGACACTAAACCGTGCCCAATAAAATTAAATAGCTAATTTACTTCTGTCCTATAAATAAAAGTAGTGACTCAGATGGAGAGGATACTTGTTATTTATAACTAAGTGTATACCATTACCTAGCCTCAAGATCCATTGTTCCGTAATGAACTACCCTAGATGGAGGAGCAGTCTACACAACAATTATCTTGGAGCTATCCTCTAAGGAAGTAAGTACCGATGATGCCATAATTAATTTTGTCTGATGGGAGGAAGGTACTAAAACCAACACAAAATTTAATTATATCATATACATACTAGTAATGGAAACCATATGATTTATACAAAATAAACTTCCTCTCCCACTTAGTTATTTAAAAATTTTGTGAGGGTTATCAAAATTAACATGTTTGTAAAAAACGTGATCTAAGTCAAAGGCCAAATATTACCATGTTGTCCAAATATGGCAAACTATCTCACATGCAAACAATATGAATATACAAATATTCATAAATAAGGAAACATAAATAATATGTATCCCAACTATTATGGTCAAAGATGCAATCCTTGAGCAATAAGGAATCCTTCTAGTCTTGAAATCCTTGAGCAATCAGGAATCTTTCGAGTCTTGAAATCGTTAAGCAATAAGGAATCCTTCAAAACATGAAATCCTTGAGCAATACTTATTTAGAAGACTTAGATACTTTGAATCAATCAAGGAAACCAAAATCTAACCATACTTAGGCAAGAAAAATAGGATCTGAATTTTTTCCTGAGTAAACTGCACAGCCTTCGGTATTTTGGTCTTTTCTCCCTCATTCGAACTCGATTGAACTGATTCCAATTGGGTTGGATTCGAAATTCAATTATCTACAACTTCCGTGAAGAACATATTTTCCAATTCTGATGTTTACTGGGGCAAAACAGCCTTGCAATCCGACCCTAAAAATCTGAAAAAATTCTGCTGTTAGCCAAACATTCTTTTTTCTTGACAAAGCTTATCTTCTTGTCAAAAAAGATTGTTTTCTCCGTATCGTATGCCCCATTACAGAATCTGTAATCTTACAACAGATCTATATATCTAAAACGATAGAACTGAAGAAACAAAGATTATATCAAAAACTTATGCCTCCCACATACTACTATTACAGATTACAAAACAAAACTTGTAATAAAAAAAACTGTAATAGTAACCACGCATAAAACAATTACAAAGCGTGGGATCCAATCACACAATCAAAAACATGCGTGACCATAATAGTGGGATAATCGATTCTGCAAAACAGACGTTAGAACAAACTAGAACTCTGCAAAACAACGGTTAGCACAGTTCTATATTTATGTTCTACGGACAACATGGCTTGTTTAATCCATACGCATGATTACAGCCAACTCTGATACCACTGTTGGGAAATGAATCCCAGAACCCAGTAATTATGCGTACAGATTAAACAATAAAAATAAACACAAACCCTACGAGGCGGACTTAAGGTTTTAAACACCTCTCATCCGTAGACACGAACGGTGGTTGACTTGTTTATTTTAGAACTTGACAGACGGATTACTGTATGCAACAAACTTTGCTCGGCAGTACCTCATGATCTTTTGCCATATTCCCTTATATCTCGATCATGTAGCCAAGTGTGGACTTCTACGTGATCTCTTTGCTCTCTCTCTCTCTCTCTCACAGCCTCTATTCTAATTTTCTGAATGACTGTTATAAGACCTAGAGAACATAACGATATATTTATAGGGCTAGAGCAGGAACCTGAGGAGAAATAAATCTGGGCTCCTTGTGTAAATAAGAAAACCGAATCCTACCCGGATTCTATTCTTATTTCATAAATTATAATTCACATCACTAAAGAATTATAATTGTACTCCTATCTTTATCTCGATTATATTTCGAGCTCCACGTTATTAAATACTTATTAATCTCCCCACGTTAAGATTACAGATACCCGTTGATTCCATTAAATTACTGACAAAAAAAGCATTTAAAATTAATGATCAACTTAGATCATTTCTGAGGAATCAGAGAGTGCCTTATCAGTGCCTATTTTGGAGCCTCGTGTTAATGTTCAGTTTGGATGGCAGTGATCTCGGGGGATGAGAATGTGATGCATTCTCTCTATGATTCCAACATTTGTTTCGAAGTAAAATATTTTTTAGGGTAAAATATTTTTCATGTAAAATGATTTCATCGAAAACAATTTTTTCCATTTTTATTTTTAGGTATTTAGTTGGTAATGAGATATTACTACAGGGAGAGAATTTTTTTTCCTTTTTTTTTTTATTTTTTATCTTGAGGAGTGCAACTGTTGTCAATGTCTGCAGGGAGAGATTACATAAAGCTTTTTTTTGATTAATGTGGTCCCATGAACAATTGGTGGCAGAGCGTATGCTGAAATTGATTTCAAATTTGAGGAGAGAGAGAATGAGAGATGGACCAAATCACACAAAGCGGTGGGAACTGGGAAGAGAGCTACTAATGCATGCGCACAAGTAAAACGACTTTTGGGATTTATTACCATAAGTCAATTTACCACCATAGCCCAAAAACATTTTACAAGAAAAAATGATCCAAACACCGGAAAATAGTATACAAACACGGGAAAATAAGTAAAATATTTTACAGGAAAATAAGTAAAAAATATGATTTGTACAACCAAATACTGGAAAATAAGTAAAATATTTTACAGCAACGGAGCTTGAATGAGACTCTCATTCACAAACTGAATGAGAATCTCATTCCTCCCTTATTCCATGGGAATCCCAGATTCCTGGCTTATTTATTAAGAAAATGAAATGTTTCCCACGTATGATTACTGAATTAATCCAAACACCAAAATGAAATTACTCCACATATCTAATTCCTAAGAATTCGATTCCCAATAATCATATTGTTATTCCTATCCAAGAAAATTCTCAAAAGTTTGATTCCGATAATCATATTCTTACTCTTAGTCAAGATTCTAGTCATCCAAACATATGTAAATAGTAATTGTATAGCCGTTCAATTTTAGAATAGTAATTGAATAGCGGTTCAATTAATTTAAAATACTCTTTCATTCAATCCCCACACAGGTGGGTGTATATTTAGCGTACGCTGGTTTTGGTTTTCTGATTACTAGACTTGAGAAAGCCCTAGATACCAACTCCACCATGGCGAATAGCAAGTTCATCGACTGAAAAAGAGAACCCACATTGTCCGCATGTTATCTCCGCCCTTTTCGTTTTACCTTAGACAATATCTGCTTCTCAGAGTACGTATAAATCTGTTGTTCCTTTTTATTTTATGGATGTCTGTGGTGTTATCAGCAGTATGTGTTTGATTTTGATTATCATTGTGTTTTAAGAGATTTGATGCTTCATGGAACGTGATATACAGATACATGACATGTATATTGTTTCCACAGATGCACTAGTTTCTGTTGTGAGGTTTTAAGTCTGAGCTGGTGGAACTTTATGAAATCAATATAAAAAAAAATAAGACAAGGTTATTGGCTTATTGAGAAGCAATAATCCTAGAAGTTTGGGCTTATTGGCTAAAAATGGTTGAAAAAGTATGCTAATTTAATTTGGCTTATTGGATTCAGCCAATAAAATAAGCCAATAATCCGGCTTAATTTTTGTAGCCAAAACAGGCTGTAGTCTCTACTATATTCGGTCACATATTTATGTTATATCGTTCGTCTCGACGAGAGGGATTTGAAAAGTATACAAATATAGATCAAAGTTATAATACCGACTCTTTTTCCAAAAATTAATTTAGTCCAAACCCAGCTCGTCACTATTGTCCTATCGCCAGAAAGAATGGTGAATTTACGAGTCATTAATGTGTTGTGACAGTGTCTTTTCGCCCACCAACCAAGGACTTTTGTACTGAATTTCTAACTTGAGGTGCTGATCATCCCGTTGCCCAAATCCCAGGCGAGTAAGAATTGAGTTTACCTTACTTGGTTATAGGAAAAACCCAAATCTTAAAAGCATTTTGGTTTTGATCATAATTGAAACTAGTAGGAGATCTGAGTCCCGGTTATCTTCCTTGTAAATCATTGGACTCGGTGTGTTACCAATTTCAATAATTGCAGATAATTCAATGACAATGCTGGGAAAGGGTATATGACTTCAGAATAGCGCGTTAAGTTGTGCAAAAGGGTGCTTTAAATTATTGAATCAAGGAGCTGTTCTGTAACTTCACGGAATGTTGGAAATGAGTTTCTTTGTATAATAGTGAAGTTTAAATAAAACGTTATTCCTGTTTTTTCATTGATAATAGTATGATGTTCCCAAATTGACTAAGCTCTGGTCTACATTTTGTTCTAGTGTACTTCAAAGTGCCATTCTCAATCGGGTTTGATACTTGCCCTTGTGCAAATTCAGAAAACATGCGATCGATTCGGAAATAGATAGGAAGAGGAACGAATTTGAGATGGTTAAGACTTATGTGGGTAAAATTAGACATAATGGAAAAACTGGCTTCCAAAAACTTTGCCAAACTTGAGTTGTCTACTAGTTTTGCAGACTACGAATTAGAATCTAATAATAGGGAGATTTTGAATGCTACTTAACTTATGGTTCTAATTTGAAGTTTCCTTTTTCATCTACCAAATTACCATTAACTAGACTTATTATGCGCATAATTTTGGTGTGCCACATTTTTAAATGACATGATGACACAAACCAAAATGGTTATACTAGGACTAGGTTTGCATCACTCTCTCTCTCTGAAAGCTGGTCATCATACTGTGCATGATCTTATCTCGTATTATTGAATTGAAGGAATAAAAACTTTTGTGCAAAGTTACCAATAGTCAGACTGGGTTTTTTGTTGTTGATAAACTACAACATACACAGTTTTGTTGTTAGCAGTATGGACTTTCTGCATTTCGTAATTACCATGCCATGTAATTTGTTACAATGGTTCAATTTGGACTATATTGCCCTGTGCTCTTGGAGTGAGTATGATTTGCTGTAGTGTAGGATTTAAGCACTTCTACATCTCTGCATGACACTGCTGTAGATGCTCCTATAATAGTGTTGCCCTCCCTTGGAAGCGACATCTAGAGGAAAGAATTTCTGATAATTTTATAAAGCTAATGTATGTTTATGAATAACTTTTATAAAGCTAATGCATGTTGTATGTGCATATAAACTTACTTTACTTCTTGTGTTAAAACTTGAGAACAACTTTTATGTTCAATAACGATTCGAGTAAAGGAGGATTAAAAGGGGACAGTGGGATTATGGGTATAAGTGTTTGGTGTAATCCTTCTATTATGTTAAAAGTTTCCCCAGCATACATCTTTCTCAAGAGTGATAAATCCTGAAAAGGAAGGACTTAAGAAAAGAAAACGGAAATTAACAATCCAACTGGACCTCTTTGCATCAATTTCTCTCAGACTTTTTTTTGCATTTGTTATTCTGATTTTGTGGCATGATTAATTTCAACGTTCTTTGTTTGTTAAAAGGGCGCTTGGATGCTTGACATTGGAAGAATTGTACTGGGATTTGGGATTGCCTTCCAAGCTTACGTGGTAATTGCAACACAGTTCCTAATTGTTCATGACAAGTTATCTCGTCGGTACAAAAACAAACGTGGTGGCGTGGTGTGCCCTTCAAATAGAAACTCGACACATGAACATTTTGTCTCCTGTTTCTAGACAAGATGGTCGTGTTTCGTCGTATTGGGTGTGCACACGGCCATGTGGTAGGGCCCTTGCCGGATACACAATATTTCTTATTTGATCTGGTTGGCACTGTGGAATGCATATTAATGGTACTAACACTGCAAATGCCAATCAGGCACCTGCATATGTTGGTGAAATCTCTCCGAAAAATACCCGAGGAGGATTTACTTCCGCCAATCAGGTAGTAATTGAAACTATTCAGTTTCGGCTAGAATGTGAACATTTTTCGTTTTGTATTTTCACAATAACAGCAATAAACCAAATAAAAAAGAGACAGTGAAAAGCTTGAAAAGTAGATTGGTTTTTTTGCTTATAAAGCGATACAACTTTTAGGTGTTTTTCGAAAGTGATTTGTTTAAAAAAACTAAACAGTTTGCCACGAATTTTGTATTTCCCAGAATCTTAAATAAGTATTGAAAATGATGCTAAGCTTGCGGTTTGTTCTTTCTTCATGTACAAATCGTTGGTACCTCTGCAGTTAATGAACTGCTGTGGCTTATCGGTGGTGTTTTTCATTGGGAACCTTGTCACTTGGCGCACCTTGGCTATTATCGGTAACAGGCTGCCTTCTTGTTTAGTTTGTTCTGCGCCAAACTAGTTATGCTCCAAAAGTTTATGAACTGCTAATAAATGTTCATTGCGGTTCCAGGAATTATACCATGTGTGGTGGAGGTTGTTGGCATATTCTTCATACCAGAGTCTCCAAGATGGTTGGTGAGTTCGCTTCTAAATTTGTTAAAGTACTTGTGTACTTGTCGATATTTGAGCAGCAGCAATGCTATGTAGGCAAAAAAATGGTATGCTGAAAAGTATCTTGAGTTCAAAACATGAGAATCAAATTCATTGACCCACACCACAGTGAAAATTGAATCAAATATGCGGATTGTGGACCGAAATCATTCTCTGTGGTTCTACAACACATGTCAGTTGAATTCACTCTATACATACACTTGTTCTATGGGTGCTTATCCGAGGAATTTTTCTGATTACATGGCATTCAGATTTGAGCAGCCAAAATTTTTAAAAGCAAGAAGAAACAGAAAGAGAGATTGACTTTCCCTCAATTGTGAATTGGGAAGCAAAAACATGTTGGAACCAATTTTGATAGGACGAATAGTGGAGAAAATGGTTTCGATTTCATCTTCTCCTTAATTTTATGGAGCTAATACTGCAGAATAGGGTTTAAAAAAATAAATTCTCTCAGAATGCTCAGTTGATGAGAAACTATATGCAGGTAAAGATTGGAAAAGAAAAGGATTTAGTTCCGACTCTAAAGCGCCTTAGGGGAAAGCATGCTGATGTTTCTCAAGAAGCTGCTGAAATCAGAGTAATATGACAATTCCATTTGTTATTAACAAAGATTTACTTTTGACTGGAGTTGAGGTAGTAATATTATTGGATATTATCTTCTGTCTAAATCTGGTTGTTTGGCAGGATTATATGGAAATTGTTCAACAGCTTCCAAAACCTAGATTTCTAGATTTGTTTCAGAGAAAATATGCGCATGCACTTACGGTAGGCTTTGCCATTGACCTTAAGTTTGTGTTTGGATTTTGAACTTTCAGTTGGGATTTTGCAATGGGAAAAGAAGGGATTTGTGAAGCTAATGTTTTCCATTCTTTTTTCTAAGCATCTGTCTCTATAAACTCAAGATCCAAACACAAGTGTGATATTTTGTCTGATTACATGATTTTCGTCTGCTTCTTATGGGCAAAACTAAATTAATTGCAATAGATTGGATTTGGTATGATGTTACTAGCAATTTTTGGAGGTACCGTTGGGATATCCTACTATGCAAGTTCCATTTATGAGGCTGCTGGTAAACGAAGAGCTTTAATTAGTCTTTCATTTCATCAATTTGCTAAGGATGTGTTTGGATCATAGGTTGTGAAAAGAATTACCAAGAAAGAAAAAGAGGATGGAAGTCAAAGACATAAATTAGCTCTTTCACTTCCTACTACTTTCTCTTTTCTTCACATAGCCCACATATCCATCATCCAAACGCAGCCTAGAATTATTGGAATTTAATGATACAACTATCTGAATCTACGATATAGGTTGCTCGGTCAGCGTAGGCACTACCACGACGGCTATTGTTCAGGTAATGAATTTTCCACCCCCATTATTTTTTCATTGAGACTTTTCTTTGATGGCTGAACATGACAGAGAATTGGATATCATTCTAGTAGACGAGCAAAAGAACCTCAAATTTACAAAATAGAACCTTGAATCCACAAGAAAGATAAGTCTCTGTTTGGATAGATGTTGATTGTAAATGAAGGCCTATGCTATGGATGTGACATTACTATTCAGCGAGAATATCTCGAATTAAGATTTGCTAGTTTTCACCTGGATTTTAAGATCCAATTTGAGAGCTTTATCATGATCGATTTGTAATAGCAATTTAGTGCATCTTGCAATAGCTTTTAGCTCTCAATTGCTGCTTCTGGCTTGGAATATGTTGGCAAACTTCTTCGAGGCAACCCAAAAACGAAGAGCTATGAAAGCTGCTTAAAAATTGAAATGATAAGAATCGAATTGTTGCTTCAGGAGTTTTTTCAACTTCAAGAACAACTTTTAACGATCTAAAGTATTTTGACAAACAACAAATAAATTTCTATTGGAAGTATTTTAAATTTTTTTACTTTAGATACTCTAGTTATACAATGAACTTAATAAATTCATATCTTTTGCCTCTTATCCATCTTTCCCTCTAGTTTCACAAGATATGATGCACGGACACGAACACGGACACGGACACGGACACGGACACGGACACGGGAATTCTAAAAACATGGGGATACGGACACGGCAGGGGATACGCCACGTGTATATTTATTAATATATAATATAATATATAATTTTTTTTAAGAAAATATAAACAAAACAAGAGGAGAAAAACTTTTATATATATGACAGAAATTATATGAAGAAATTACACTCTTTTACCCCAAGTATTGATTAATTATAAATTTACCCCAAAAAGTTTTAAAAAATTTCAGTTTGACCCTTGCCGTGTCCCATCCACGTCCCCAACCATGTCCCCCTCAAAAATTCAAATTAGCCGTGTCCCCATCCATGTGGCGTGTCGGGACACGTGTCCCGCCGTGTCCCCATGTCGGGACACTGCGATACGGGGACCCCTAGAGGTGTCGGTGCTTCGTAGTTCACAAGCCACCTGTGGCTGATCCTCTTTTCTTGTTTAGAAGTGAGCATTCTCTCTCTCTCTCTCTCTCTCAAATTCACATCCATCCACAAAGATCCTAGGGGAATTTTGGAAAATTGTTGGATCAAAACTCGATACTTGAAGGAAGAAAGTAATCAGTACTGGAATCGAACTTAGAGAACAAGTAGCACTGGCATGTAAAATTCCTTAAAAAAGTCATTGCAGTGAAAAATTCTATAAATGACAAAAATACTAGCTACTGTTTGCTTCTGCAGATCCCGTTTTCTGTTATGGGTTTGCTTTTGATGGATAAAGTTGGACGACGACCACTCTGGATGGTGAGAATGTTGAGGAGCCTATTATATTCAGTACAATTTGAGAGTTCAACGACAGAACGATATACTGGAATTTGGTCTCTTTGCAGATTTCTGCAGCTGGAACATGTCTGGCAAACTTTCTCATAGGATTGGGATTCCTCTTGCAGGTAGCTTTGAGAATATCGAATCAAGTTGATTTTGAAAATTTGTGACATTTGAAATTAGTAAAACATGATTATTTTTGCATTGCCTTGAGCAGAATCTTAAACAAAAAAAGGAGCTCACCGCAATATTGGTGTTCGCTGGGATACAGGTAATTAATGAGTTAATCTTGTAATAAATTCATACTACCTTTTCCCTCTGTTCTTTATATTGATAAAAGAATATGTAGCTGAATGATCTCCTACTTGGTGGCCTTATTTGTATCACATAACATCTGCTGAAGGAGTGCATGCGCTAAGTAAGGCTTTGACCTTTGTGTTTGGGACGCTGCAAACATGTAGCCATAATTGAATGGTATATCTATCGATGCAACTGAAAGTATTGTGAATTTATACTAAAAGCCATGCTTTTATATAATAGATTAATTATTTATTAATCAATTTTATCCGTTTATGATGAGAATCTTTTATGGGCAATATTTGCATGATATTATTGTATGTTGTGCATGTGTGTCTTTCATTCTACACAGTGGATAATCCAGTGTGTAGAGTATGGCTTAGGGCACATGAAAGATTGGATCATCGGCTCCGTGGCATATAAGTACTAGTTCTCAGTCTTAGATGGAATTTGACACGCCATGAGTAGGATTGTAGTGTAATGTTTTAGTAGGTCTTTCTTGACCATGGGTAATGGTTCTAGTTCCAACTCATTGTGTTACTACATTTATTTTGTGTGTATTGAACATGACCGCTTTAAAGTAATTGTCATCAGTATTAAACAATTAGAACCTTATAGTTATTATGAATGCTTATTCTCTTAATTCAAAGATAATTGACAGCTATATATATTTAATGTTGTTGACTTTGATTCATTAAAGAGTGAGATACTCTTTAGGTTCAATAGTCTTGGTGAGTTGGGTCGCAACATTACATGTATGACAATTGTTAATTATTAATGAAATCCACGTCCTGGTAGGATTGATGATACCTCCTTGAGTAAGCTTTTAAGTTTCGATTATGTCAAACCGAGTATTTTTGTGTCTGACTTATCGAGTAAGTTAAGGGGAAAGTCTTGAGGTATTTTATAAGATGTTGATTAAATAAAATTATGTAAACTCACACAAATCGATTGAGAGGTAAAAGTTAGGTTTTCATTCTCATTACGTTAACTTATTCAAGAGAGGAAAAAAGGGAAAAATACACTACGAGCCCTTATCTCCTAACCTATTTATATAAGTGAATTAAGATACACAAATTATACAAACACCACAACTTAATACTCCCCCTCAAGTTGGTGCGAAGATATCAATCAAGCCCAACTTGAACACGATGGGGTGGAAACTCTTGCTGCCAAGTCCATTTGTGAATATGTCAGCTAATTGGTCGTCAGATCTCACAAAAGACATACATATCAAACCCTCGCTCAGCTTTTCCTTGATGAAGTGCCTGTCAATCTCTATATGCTTCATTCTGTCATGTTGCATAGGATTATGAGCGATGTTTATAGCATCTTTATTGTCACAGTAGAGTTTCATAGGACCACTATTAGAGATTCCAAGATCACGTAAAAAGGTTTGGAGCCATAGGAGCTCACAAGCACCATGAGCCATAGCTCTATACTCAGCTTTTGCGCTAGACCTGGCAACCACTGACTGCTTCTTACTTCGCCAAGTAACCAAATTTCCCCCCAAGGAAAGTACAATAACCAGAAGTGGAGCGTCTATCATCCACAGAACCAGCCCAGTTAGCATCAGTAAATGCCTCTAACCGTAGATGACCATGATTAGAGAACAAAATTCCTTTCACTGGAGCAGATTTGAGATACCTCAAGATTCAATATACTGCCTCCAGATGTGAAGCACAAGGATCATGCATAAACTGACTAACAACACCCACTGCATAACTAACATCCGGTCGAGTGTGAGCTAAAGTATATTAGTCGACCCACAAGTCGCTGATATCTCTCCTTTTCAGTGCGCTCCCCCATATCTTCACTAAGGTGATGATTCACCTCAATCGGAGAATCTGTAGGTCTGCAACCCAACATACATGTTTCTTCTGAGAGATCAAGTATATACTTCCATTGGGAGATAAAAATACCTCTATCAGACCTTGCCACCTCCATCGCAAGAAAGTATCTCAGTGATCCCAAATCCTTAATCTCGAATTTTTGAGCCAGATGAGATTTAAGATTGAGAATCTCCTTGACATCATTGCTTGTCATTATTATATCAACAACATAAACAATAAGGATAGCAATCTTACCAGTACCTCCCTTGATAAACATAGTGTGATTTGCATGACTCTGTTTGTATAAAAACCTAAACATAGCCTTTGAAAATCTTCCAAACCAAGCTCTAGGTGATTGCTTCAACCCATAGAGGGCCTTTAGTACAAGAGAGTAAAGCTCGCACAGAGTTCATCTTTGCTACTGGAGCAAACGTCTCCTCGTAGTCAATGCCGTAGGTTTGAGGGAAACCCTTGGCAACAAGTCTCGCTTTGTATCTCTCAACTATACCATCATCATTCTTCTTAACTGTGAAAAGTGAAAACCCATTTGCATCCCACTGATTTCTTCCCTTCCGGAAGTGATACTAGCTCCCAAGTGTCATTCTTTTTCAAACTTGTCATCTCCTCTACCATGGCTCCTTTCCACTTAGGTATATCATGAATGCGTCCCGCCAATTCTGTGGAATAGATATAGAATAAAGAGAGGAAACAAAAGCATAGTACGAAGGAGATAAACGATCATAAGAGACAAATTGAGAGATAGGATGTTGAGTACAAGATCTAACACCTTTCCAAAGAGCAATAGGAAGATCATCAGAATTAATAAGAGGTTCAATGGGAGAAGAGTCATTACCAGATGAATCAACTGAGGAGTTTGGAATTGGAGCAGGCGATTGTGGTTGACAAGGTGGTATCACACACGAGGACTGTCCTTTTTTCCTGCTAGTGTAGGTCTTTAAGTTAGACCCTTGTAGTCGTTGTATACCTTCTCCCTCATCACCACCAATGTCATGCATGGCTCTTTCGGCAGATATTGGTTCCTCTCCAGACTTTCCCTTCTCCCCCTCACCATAATTATAAAATAGTTCCTCCCCCTCACCATAAAACATCTCTTCTTCCTACCTATGCTCCCCCTGAAGAGATGGAGTTGAGGGAGAGAAAAAAGACTGTTTCCCAAAAAGAGAGACACCCATGGAGACAAAAAAACTTCCTAGAGTAAGGATCAAAACATATATAGCCCTTCTGGGTAGGAGAGTACCCAATGAAAACACATTTGTGGGCTTTAGGACCTAACTTGCCACCAGGGGGTGAGGTGCATGAACAAAACACACACAACCAAAAACTCGTGGGGAAAGAGTAGTGGCATGAAAACTATTAGGGAGACACTCGAGGAGTTTTGAAGTGGAGAACACTGGATGGCATACGGTATATAAGATAAGTGGCAGTCAAAATTGCTTTTCCCCATAAATATTTGGGAACATTCATGGTGAATAAAAGTGAGCGAGCTACCTCAGCAAGTTGACGATTTTTGCGTTCAACAACTCCATTTTGTTGTGGAGTGTCAAAACAAGTTGTCTGAAAAAGAACACCATTTTCATCCAGAAATGCCCTAAAACTCCTATCTATATACTCAATACCATTGTCACTACGAAGAATTTTAACATGCATATTAAACTTAGTGCGCACCACCGTATGAAAAGATTTAAAACACGAAAAAACTTCACTCTTTGATTTAAGCAAATACACCCAAGTGACACGAGAATAACAATCAATAAAAGTGACAAACCACCGATAACCTTTAAGAGATGGAACAGGGGAAGGACCCCAAACATCAGAATGGATAACCATAAACGGAGAATCACTCCTTTTATTAATAGGTGCATAAAAAGAGCGTTTATGTTTACCGAACTCACACGCTTCACAAAAAAATTGACTTTGAGAACAATATTTAACTAAACTAGGAAACAGTTTTGCTAAAATCCCAAAAGATGGATGACCCAATCTACGGTGCCACTGATGTAACATAGAAAGAGCTGAACTCGTATGTGCTTGCAGAGCTAGACCACATGACAAGGATGAATGAGATGGATGAGGTGCAGATTCCAAAATATAGAGGCCACCATATGCTTTACTTTACCACTGCCAATCACCTTCCCCGTGCCCAGTTCCTGAAAAACACAATTGAGTAGGAAAAAAGGTTACAGAACAATTTGTAGAGCGAGTAAGACTACTAACGGACAGAAGATTAGTGACAAAATTTGGAATATGCAGAACTGAAGAAAGAGAAATAGAGGGAAAACAGTGAATAGAACCTTTCCCTGAAATAGCAGAGAATGACCCGTTTGCTATTCTGACCTTGTCCTTACCAGAACAAGTAGAGTAAGAATCAAACACAGAGGAACAACCTGTCATATGATCTAAAGCACTAGAATCTATAATCCAAGGAATAGCAGAAGAGGCAGTAAATGCATTGGATGAGATACCTGTGTGAGCAAAATAGGATGAAGTGGGAGCTGCTGTGGAAGAGGAAGCTATAGTAGATGAAGAATCAGCCCGAGCCATAAGGTGCCTAGGAGCTTGAATCTCCTCCTGAGAAAAACCACTAGCATGACCAGAAGTCCCCTGAGCCCCAACACTAAACCCAGAATCAGGTGAGGTAGTAACTGCAGACTCTGAAACATGGGCCTGGGCTTGAGAATGTACTGTACCACGACCACGACCACCGCGTCCGCCCCCTCGCCCACGAGGGGGCCGGCCATGTAGCTTCCAACAAAGTCCCTTGTATAGCCGGTGTTGTGGCAATAATCACACTAAGGTAACTCACAATCAATAGTCCCACTGCTAGCACTAGATTGGGACTTACCACTTTGTGAAGTTGGAGCAAATCCTTTGCAAGAACTAAACTGACCCTGAGGACTAGCAATCAAAGTAGGGTGATCAGAGATAGAAGTATGCACCATAGCACCCCTTCTACTCTCCTCCTGTTGAACAATAGCATAAGCTTCACCTATAGACAGAAACAGAATACGACCCAACACTTGCACTCTAATCGGATCATATTCCATATCAAGGCCAGCAAGAAAGTCATAAACACGCTCTTTCTCCAATCTCTTCAACCAATTAGCAGCATCTTCAGTACAAACAGCCTGAAATCCCTGATAAAAATCAAATTCCTGCCACACTCCACTCAACTCCGCATAATACTCAGTTACAGATCGATGGTGTTGATCCAAAGTACGTAGTCTCTTCCTCAACTCAAAACACTGAGTGTCATTACCCTGCTGAGAATAAGTTTGGGTTGCAGTAGTCCAAATCTTGTGTGGGGTATCAAGAAGCAAAAAAGTTGGCGAATTGCAGCTCTCATAGAGTTAAACAACCAGGTCATGACCAAGGATTTATGAGACTTAAATTTCTTAATTGCAACAGCTTCTGTAGTTGAGTAACAGGGCCCTCTATGAACTCTGACATCTCTCTCGCTTCAATAGCCAAAGTAAAGGTGCAAGACCAAAGCAAATAATTTGTCCCATCCAACTTTATAGCACAAATATCCAAAGGAACAGTCTCCAATTTTCTTTCAATATGACTTGACATGTCCTTAGCACTAGAAGTTGCAGTCTCAACAGTTTCTGAATCGTTAGACATAGCGAAACGTAGAGCGCCAGATTCCCAGAAGATAAAAAAGCAGACCAGGTACAGTAAACAGCCTCAAGAGACCAAACCAGTGGTTAACGTGAGTACCCAGAAGGTTTCGAAACACCAGCCTTCACACTACGTAGTCAAAAACCCGACTTACCAGAGATCAATGGACGTCGCCAGAGGTCAACGACCTTCGTACGGTGGTCGCTGGAGGTCGACGATGGTCGTCGGACTCAACCCATTAACTGCAGAGAGAAAAAAAGTGAACAGTACTGTCTAAAACCCTTATCGAGAGTCGTACAATACTTATTGAGGATCGCCGGAGATTATGGGGGGTCGCCAGTGCTCATTGAGAGTAGTCGGAGATTATCAAGAGTCGTACGGTGGTCGTATGGTGATCTGGCTCGCTATCAAAGGTTGTTGATGAAATCCCAAAGGTTCAATTTGAACAGGGTTGTATACCAAAAGTTAACGATGATGAGCAGTTGTCTAGTAACGTCAACGATCGATTGGGAGAAGCCAACGTATAGTCAGACTTCTTAAAGACGATCGATTGGGTTAATATCTGGGTTTCGATAGTTATTATAATTTTTTTGTGTGGGAAGAACACTCAACTCACAAAGATGGTGGAGAATACTCACACCCGAAAGAGGAGCAATTGGATTGATTGGTCTGATACCAGGTAAACTCAGACAAATCAATTGAGAGGTAAAAGTTAGGTTTTCATTCTCATTACGTTATACTTATACAAGAGAGGAAAAAAAGGAAAAATACTTCTCCTAACCTATTTACATAAGTGAATTAAGATACACAAATTCAGTGTTTTAAATGGCGCGCGCCTTTGCGCTATGGCGCATGGCGATGGCGTGGCGACAGGATTGCGCCATGGGGAGTCATGGCAAGGCACACAACACAATAGCGCAAGTATGGCGCTATGGCGCACGCCACAAGTCATGGCGCTGTGGCGCCATAGCGTGCGCCATAGTGTGTTTTAGCTTTTTTTTTATCAAATCAATCTCAGCCGTTGATTTTTGATGCATACAAGTAGTCAATCTACTGAATATTTCCTTAACTTAACCCTACACATCAGAAGAGAGACTATCGTATCTCATTAGCAGCAGCCATCATCAAGCTTCTTCAGTTCTTCTCTTGCGATAAACAATAGCAGCCATCGATCGATCTGAAAATGCGAACTTCTCTCTTGCGATCAACAACAGTAGCTGCATTCTTCTTCTTCTTCTTGCGATAAACAACAGTAGCAGCAGCAGCAGTTGTTGCGATAAACAACAGTAGCAGCAGCAGCAGCCATCGATCGATCTGTCTCTGTCCAGGTATCTCTCTCAGTCTCTCTCCTTCTTCTTCTTCTTCTTCTCTCTTCTTCTCTCTTCTCTCTTCTCTCTTCTTCTCTTCCTCTTCTTCTTCTCTTCTTCTTCTTCTTCTCTCTTCTTCTTCTTCTTCTTCTTCTCCTTCTCCTTCTCTCTTCTTCTTCTTCTTCTTCTTCTTCTTCTTCTTCTTCTTCTTCTTCTTCTCTCTTTGTTTTCTTCTTCTACTTTTTGTCTCTGTTTTTTCTTTTAATCTTTAATGTAGTCCAATGGCTGCTGCATTTTTTACTGCTGCATTTAATGAAGAATTTTGATCACTTCACTGCTGCATTTTGATCACTTCAATGGCTGCTGCATTTTTGACTTCTCAACATATGAAGAAATTTGAAAAAAATCAAACAAAAGTCAAAAACTGATTCTGTACATTTTCTTTCTTCTGTTACTTCTCTGTTACTGCATCTGACTGTCTCTGTTACTTCTTGTTTCTTCTCTGTCCATGTAGATGTCAAACGAAACTGAAATTGGTAGTAAATTGGACCCTGCTTGGAAGTATTGCTCTAGAGTTGATCCACGAAATAATACCAAGTTGAAGTGCAACTTCTGTAAAGAAGATAAAAATGGTGGTATCACTAGAATCAAGCAACACTTTGTTGGAGGCTTTAGGAATACTACTGTATGTCGGAAATGTCCACCTGAGGTTAAAGAGGAGATTATGCAGTACATGAATAAAAAGGAAGAAGCAAAAAAACATGTTAATGTGATACCAGATTTTGATGACATGATGAATGATGAAGACTACGATGATTTTGATGATATGGTCGACTCCAATTCCAATCCCCGTTCTAAGAAGCCTTCTTCTAGTCGCACAAGCGACTCCATATCTGTTCAGTCTAAGCCCAAAAAACCAAGGAACATAGGGCCTCTAGACATGTACTACACACCCCATCCAGAGGTTGTGGTGGAAAATAGAAAAAGCAAGGGCAAACAGCCGAAAATTGATGAGAATGATCCTTATAAAAAACAGTTGTGAATCAAAATTAGACTACCGTATCCTTAATTTTGTTGTCCCAAAGCTAAACGTCTATATGTTAGCTTTTTATGAATTTTATGTTTTGCTTAGCATGTGGTGGTGGTTTAAACTTTTTATGTTTTATGACATTTGAACGTTTTAAAATCGTTTGCCTGTGTTGAAAGTTATGCCTATATTAGAATTCTACTCATTATAATAAAGTGCGCCACAAGTTGCTATGGCGCACGCCGCGCCGTGCGCTATTGCTCCAGGGGACCATTGCGCCTTGGTGCGCCGTGAGCCATTTAAAACACTGCACAAATTATACAAACACCCACAACTTAACAAATTATCAGTAATTTAATTTAATCAATGGGTATTTGTAATCTTAACGTGGGGAGATGTTTAAGTATGTAATAATATGGAGCTCGAAATTAACTTGAGGAGTGCAATTGTAATTCCATAGTGGGACGAATTATAATTTGTGCTATAAGCTAAGAAGCACAGACACGGATACGGGATACGGACACGCCACGATACCGACATGTAAAATTATGACACGGGCTCATCGGGAATACGTCGAATATATATATATATATGTGTGTGTGTGTGTGTGTATTTTTTTTTTTTTTTTGTATTATAGAGGTATGTAATGAATTCATATGAATGACGAAATCTTTATTTCTATCTAATTTATGAACAATACAACGAAGATAAATTAACAGTCTGCATATAAGTATACATGAACTATACATCGGTGGAAATTTTCACTTATGGCCGAGTTTTAAAATTTAGAATTTAACCTTTTATGTGTCCTTAGCATGTTCTAAGAGTTTTGCCAACATGTCCTAGAGCATCTACTGTGAAAGTATCCAAGTGGAATCCTCTATTTTAGGCAGTATATCGAAATCAGATCAAATCGGATCGTATTGTGATCAAATCCTGTAATCTTTTCCTTTTTTAGGCGTGGCTTTTCTTTATTTAAACATGTATTAGTTTCATTGTTTCGTATTCCGATTATCAGTAATATATCAATTCTTCTCTTCTTTAGTTTGTCACATGGTATTAGAGCGTAAGTTCTAGGCCTATCGGAATCCGTTCTCCGGCGGGCGGCCTAATCCTCACTGCCGTCCGCTGGGCACTATGAATCTGCATCAAAAATTTGCATCTCCTCTAGTCTGTGTTCTCTCAGTACCCAGTCGCATATCCCTCTCCTTCTTTCTCGTTTGCAGCAAATCCCTCAAACCCTAAAACTCAGCAATCTGTTGTCTCTGCTCTGCATCTGCACAATCAGTAATCTGTTCCCCGCTCTCCGCTCTAATCTGAACCAGTAGCGCTACCTGGTACTGTAGCAACTGGCGACTTGGCCGATCAGAAGCCAGGTCTCTTTCCATCTCTGCTTCAAATTTGCCTAAGTCGCACCATCATCAACACGTAGCATCAGCAGCAACAATTCATAGCCGCAACAACACAACAACAACAGCACCTCTGGCGACCCTTGCTGGAGATTCATCAATCTCCAGCAAGTAAATCCAGCCCTCCAACGAAATTTGAAATCTGCATCTCTCCTCTCCTCTATAGGAAATCTGTTTCTACAATCAGTTATGCAATCAATCTGTCTCTGTTTTTCGGTCTCTCTCAATCAATCTGAAACCTACATCCGAAATCTGTTCATCCTCCTATCTGCAGCAAAAATCTGTTCGGCATCCATTCTTCCTCCTATCTATAGCCAAAATCTGTTCGTCCTTCTATCTGCAGCCAAAATCTTTTCGGCATCGGTTCTTCCTCCCAATTTGTATCTGTTCTAGTCTCTGTTTACATTCTTCCTCTACTTGTATCGGTTTGACTTTTGGTTGGTGCTTGGCATTTTCAGCATTATGAACACACTTGATCAGAGTTGGCTTACTTCCTTGGCAAACTCACGATGCTCTCCGGGCTTGCATCATGAGTTTGAGTGGGGGTGTGAAAGTATCCAAGTGGAATCCTCTATATTAGGCAGTATATTGAAATCACATTAAATCGGGATGGTATTGTGATCAAATCTTGTAATCTTTTCCATTAAATCGGGATGGTATTGTGATCAAATCTTGTAATCTTTTCCTTTTTTAGGCGTTGCTTTTCTTTATTTAAACATGTATTAGTTTCATTGTTTCGTATTCCGATTATCAGTAATATATCAGTTCTTCTCTTCTTTAGTTTGTCACATCTACCATGTGTTTGAATAGAAATACAATAAAAAAAATTAGACAAGTATTTAAGCATGTCCTACACGCGTCTGGAGAGTGTCGTGTCTTGTCCGTCATTGACAGGTGTCTGACACGGATACGTGAGGCCCGTAGACGTGTCCGTGCTTCTTAGGTTAAAAGAGATATAATCAGTGGAGGATTAGGGTTTCTTATTTGCACAAGGAGCCTGGTGCATATTTATCCTCGGGTCCTAGCGTAGCCCTACATATATGTCGTTATGTTCTCTAGGTTTTTACAGATTGTTATAGCACACGAAAGAGAACTCAGAGGCTGCGTTTGGAGCCCATGCTCAAATGCTAGAAGATACTAGAGTTGTTCGAGTTAAGACGAAGGTAATCGAATGGTATCAATCAGACGTATATTAAATCAGCCTAGTGTTATTGTTTACGGAAGAGAGTTAAAACCTAATTCCACCTCGTAGGGTTTTACAACGGTGATTCAGCATTTCGAACATCTCTAATTCAAAACCGAACATGAACATTTCACGGATAATAATACATTTTACACTTTCACGGATATTAATACATTTTACACTTTCACGGATATTAATACATTTTTCTCGGATATCGATACACTTTTTACACATTATCCTCCACCTATTGGGTGGATGTTAGCATTTTCGTTCTTTATAATTGAAGGAACTTCACATTCGGCTTTAGGAGTTACACTGCTCTGTGTACCAAATTTTGGACAAGTTATGTGGCTTCCCAAATGGTGTTGGTAGCGATGAAATGACAAAAAAAACACGATAAATTTGTTCACCCAACTACAAGAAAGTTCCACTGCATAATGATTATCAGTAATGATACTTAGACAATATTAAGAAACAATTGAGCAATTTGGTTACTAAAATGGGAGTTTTAATCAGTTTTTGTGTGTTTCACCCCTGGGTAGTTCCTCAGTCTCACGTTCTAGCCATTGTATTTTTATCTGGATCACTCTTTTGCGTACGCATTTTGGAGAAATTAGGGTTTTCCATAGTGTGAGACAAACCTAATTGACAGATTGGGATTGCCAGTATACTTTCGCAAGTGAGATAGGGGCTTCCAGAAATCGCATAACCTAAGGGAGGTCAGTGCAATTATCGTGTGAAGCTCAGGGAGGTTTGTTGTAATTAAAACGTCTATTGTGTCTATTGTTGTGTTTGTGCCAAATTTGAACCTGTCAATGGGTAAAATTGAGCCTCCTACTTCTTGATTGTTTGTGCTAGTTAATTTATTCTCATTCATTTTCTTTTGGTGCAATTTACAGTTATATGTAGCAACATATTCAGCAGGAATGGCTTCTACACCGTGGGTGGTCGTGTCAGAGGTATGTTGACTACGGGTGATATTGAACTTAACAGTAATTCTAGCCCCGTGTAAGCTATCAACTCTCACGTAAATATGGTAAAGCCCTGCACAAACGCACGGTATGGGGCCCCCCACATTTGTGAGAGATCACGACGTCCTTATTTGTAATCTCAATATGTTAATCATTGCCTAACACTGATAATAAACTTCATTGCTTATCTTACATTTGAAAGTGGGTGGTTTTTGTACATCTCAGTTCCTTCCTATAGACATAAAGGGTTTAGCTGGAAGCGTTATTACTTTTGCCAACTGGGTTAGTGCTTGGATTGTTTCATATGGTTATATCTTCGTCCTTGACTGGAGCCCAGCAGGTCCTCTCTCTCTCTCTCTCTCTCTCTCTCTCTCTCACCAAATTGTTGGAATGTTACACTTATACATGTCATTAAAAGTTGATGAGATCTTATGTTTTGTTGTCATTATTCAGGAGCATTTTTCGTCCTTGCTGCAATTTGTGCTTCAACTGTCGTGTTTGTTGCGAAAATGGTGCCCGAAACCAAGGGCCGAACTCTAGAGGAAATACAAGCATCACTTACCCTTTTCACATGAAGACGTATATTTAAATTGGTAATAATCGCTCTCGTTAATTGAAGAAAAGTGCAGAGCTACCACATTATGTATTTGATTGAATCATCTTAATGTACCCATATGGGTTCTCTGAAAGTGGAGAACCCATATTGGTACTGACAGTCCTCTTTCATTAATCAATGAGGACTGGTTTCTGTTTCCTTTCAATTGTATTATCATGACGCATGAGTTGAAAGTAGAGGTTTAAAATCTTGTAATTTTTCGTTTCAGAATTCCTTATTTTCTACAGGGTTGCAAGTGGAGTGTTAACCAAGTGATAGGCACAATATACTCATGCATTTGGCTAGGGTTCCCAAAAAAAAAAAAAAAAAACTGCATGGTCTCTGTTTTCCTTCTTTCTTTTTTTTTTTTTTTTTTTTCCTGCATTGGGAGTAAATTGGAAATCCTATCCTTTTTTTTCTTCTATTTTTTCCCGATGAGCTGAACCATGCAGAAACTCATGGTCTCACTGTCCCTTTTTAAGTGTGTTGCTTCATAAATTCAACTTATTATAGAGTTATGTACATATTTCGCATCAACTTCTTTCTCCACTTTTTCAAATTATCCTCAACTTTTACCGATTAAATCTTTACCCACTAACTTTTCAAAAGGGTAAAATAATAGGTGTACAAATTTTTACCTATTAATTTTTCAAAACACACTTATTAAAGGAAAGTTCTTAGATTATAAAAAGGGACGGAGGGAGTATATGGTATGATATGACAACAATAAGCAACTGGAAACAAAGAGAATTTTAGTTGGTGGAGTCTTTGCTCCCTCTGTCCCGAAATGGTTGTCCTACTTTTAAATTTCAACATGCACAATACACAATGGTACACAAAACTTGAAACTTTTACTGTTTGCCCTTCATTAGTTGACTCTAATAAAATAGAAGTTAATCAAGTTTTGAATTTAAATTATTTTCCGGAAAGAAAAATGTCTTGTTGCCAATGTAATTAGAGAACTTTTTCAAAATTTTAGGATGCACTTTAAACTTTTCAATTATTCTTCTTTTTGGTCCCATTGTTTTGATTGTTAAAAACATCTCAAGGCAGAAATGAAATTTTATAACTTTCCTTTGTTGAAAATTTTAAATTGGCCTTGGCCCTGTTCGTTTCCCAATTTAGTTGTAGTTTTATAGAGAGGTGTTTTTCTAGGAAACAGAGGTGGAGTTCTACTAGGATTAGGATCCCGGGTTAATTATGCGTAAGGTTGGCACTTATCGGGTCCAACAAGTGTAGTGTAGCTATCCTAATTCCCTTAGGATTAGGTAGTTCCATAGATTGAATGGTTGTAGAAACCACACATGGTGAGCAACCCGGATCAGTAATTAGGCCAGGGTACCCTTTTCCTTTTCCGTATTTGTATTTGTGTTTGTATTTTTGCGGGATTGGGAAACCATAGACCATTTGAAAGAGGATTTTGCCTCAAACAGTGCACTTACTATTGCATGTATTGCTCAATTTCTACGTCTTTTGGTGTTCAAATTAAAACTGGAGTACTATTATGGTGCTCCCATGCGGAAGCAGGCAGCCAAACGGCATTGCCACTCTATTTTTAGTGTTTTGATATCTATCGATGTCCGAACAAGATTATTTTTTTAATGGATGTTCTTCTCAACGAGCCCTACGACTTTTATGGTTCAGATCATTGATTTTCTAAGCTTATAATTTTATAACTTTTCCTGAAGATTTTTTCAAACTGGTAGGGTCCTGAATTTTGAATGATAATAATAAAAAAATAGATGAGTAACGTAAAAATATCCAATGAGCCTGCTTTTCTCCGAGATCACCTTAATAAATTATTTTAAAATTATTTAACGGTTCGGATCATTTGTGTGAGACCTGAAATCATTTGTGTGAGACCTGAAAATGGACCGCACAAAATTATATTTTGCAAATACTTAGAGTGGCACCCTGCCGTTTGGAGCCACTACACAGCCTATGTCACCACAGCCTGTCAAATTACATTAATGCTCATGTATTCAATGGGTGTATGGAAGTGAGAAGCATGGGCTTAGCTCTTCAATTTTGCATCTCGTCCATTTCAATGATGTCCTTTACACGATCTTTTTCAAAGAAATAAAGAATTTACTATTTATTTTTGGCTGACAAAGAAACATAGAATTTTGACGCCGTCTCATTTGTTTTCCCGTTAGTCTTCAAAACTACGCCGTATCACTTGAAAACAAATGTGCGAAGGCCGAAGTGTTGCCCAGCAGAATCCAGGCCCTACATTTCTTCCTAAGGCTGAGCTGGACTGCTCAATGCAGTTTACTAGCAAAAGGCAGATTAGTCGGATCCAAAAAATATTTACTCCACTTTTGCCAAAAGGCCCCACCTGTGACTTTAACTGAGACCAGTGGGTGTAATGAATTGGCAAAAGCCACTGATGCATTTATGGCATGCCTCTTGCCTTTCTTTGCCTAGCCTAATGACAAAGCCTATTTCGTGCCGTTGACACAAGCATTTACCACGACTTGCAAGTTGCAACCCATTTAGATTGCATGTTCCTTGCAATCCCCCGTGCCTCGCCAATGCTCGGGGACACACCATGCCTTGCATATATAGCCCAGGGACAAGCGCAAGTCGGGCTGTGCCGGCTTAGCTTTCTGGCCCAACGGATGCTTGTCAGGGGTCAATCGCTGGAAAAAAGACCCGGCAGGTGCTTGTCAACGGGCAATTGCTGGAAAAATAACTCGACTAGTGCTTGTTACCGGGCAATCGCTAGAAACTTCCACATGTTCAAAATCACAGAATAACTTGTATATAATATATACAGGCTCAATTGTGTGTCCAAGCTATGCTTTTAGAGAACAGAGCCATATTTTGGCTTAAAGGATAAAAGAACTCCTCCAATATTGATCCATATCGAGAGCCAAAAAATAGCTTCGCCATTGTTTTGGCCAAATTTGGACATGAAAATTGACGTGTCCATTTCCTGTAAAAGTCCGGTAAATGATGGGAAGGAAGGTGTGGTTGAGATTGATCCAAGGGATGATGACTTTGTTGATTTTGATGTCTTTGAAGCACAGGAGGAAGACATTGGTGCAGACTCAGGGAAAGACATGTTTTATGTTTGAGTTGGCTAATAAGCATTGGAGTATTATTTTGATGATTTGGATCTTTGATGGAAAGAGTAACAGGTCATTTGAGAAGGATAATGATGCCAAGATTAATAAGTGATGCTAATTTTAGAAGGAAGGATGATGTTTAATTTGCCTTAAGAGAGGTCTGATTCTCCTATCACAGAGTCATTGTCTATCACTAGTCTTATTTCTCTCGGCTTTTGATGAAAGAAAGTAGGTATGTGCTTGGTATCCCAGAAGAGAGATCCATTCGTAAAGCAATTCAGAAAATGAGAAGGTTGAAAATACCGAGAAGAAAGATTAGGAAGAAGAATCTCTCTCCGAGTTTCGGATTAAGGTGGTCAAGTTGGAAAAGAACGAGGAGGCTTCGTTTTCTTCTCTTTGCACTCCTGGCATTCATAACTGGAATTCTTCATTAATTGAGAAGGCTCGTAAGTATATGGACACAGGTAAAATTTTATTTTCCCACTGAAATTTCTGGTATAAGTAGATTGGCCATTTTGAGAGGAAGGTGCTTTCCTTTCAGTGAAGTTTTCAGTTGCTATATGTTCTTTTGTGGGAGCTTTCTGTTTCTATTTTGTGGTTGTCTTTTTGCTGTCTGTTGTTACTTAGTTAGTGCGATTGCTTGGGTTTTGCTTGTTTGGTTAGGTTTGCTTTGCCGGATGCTTTTGCGATTGGAGCTACTGTTTGAGGATGTTATGTTATTGGTGCTGTTTCATTGTGTGGTGTTTGTGGGTATTTTTTAGTTTTGGGTGGTTTGGTGGTTCGTTTCCCGGTTTTGGAGTAGGAGTGCTTTTGTTTTAGGTCTGCTGGGTGTGTTAGCTAGGTTTTGGTTTTGTGATGTTTCCTTTTTGGTGTTGTGGTGTTTTGAGTTGTTCTTTTACTTTTGTTGGTATCTTACCACCGTCTTCTAGGATCTCGGGTAGCTCTTATTAGCACTTGTTCCTTTTAATCTTTATTCTCTTGTAGAGATTATTAAAACTTCTTTTGCCAAGCAAAAAATAAAAATAAAACTGACGACTCTCGCTAAATGACGACTTTTGCACCATTGAAATACTGTTATCAAATTTTAGTTAAATAACATTGTAACAAATCAAAAAATAACTTTAGCTTTTAGAAAATGACTAAAACCGTCGGAGATTCTCTTACCACCCAAATCGGTCAAGCAATTTCCATTTCATGCTTTTTCAAACAAACTAGACATGTCAACCAAACTTTAGTTCTTTGCTGACATCAGCCATGGCTAAAAATGGAATAATTGGATGATGAATGGACAGGTGACGATAAGTGTCAGAATGGAACCCTCCAACCAATTATAGTTCTTATCTCTCAATCAAATGAGTTTGGTACGAACTCAAGTAATCACGCGGTTGATAATGGAGTGGGTAAAACCTGGTTACCCTACTAATAGGCATAGCACGTGCCTATGGCGGTCACCACGAGAGGGTGAGTAGCTCGGTACCACGTAGGGAAGCCCTAGCCTTGTGCCGAGCTGGTTTGACCATGAATAAGGTCAAGATAATAAGGATAAACTAATAAATCAAGATGGACTAGCTCGACGTGAGTCACAAAGGATGCCCCTGACATAGCCGAGCTAGGTAGGCTACGAATATAGCTTGAACGAGCATTCTGGAATACATAATTCAGATCGGCGTGATAAGCTGAGCTATGTACGAGTTATTCCGAGACTACGTGGAAGCACGGCACCGCCACGGGTAAGGCGGTGAGACATTTCAGAATATTCTACAGCGGCTCCTTATGAGATAAGGAGCAATCCCGTAAAGTAAGGGATTGATATGGGAAGTCCTAATGTGATTAGGAGTATGCCCCCATAGAGGGAAGAATCTGTACGGGGATAAAATTCACGTAGCCCTGGATCATGTGCTTCCTTGGTTCAACCCTAAGTCTGCAAGACAGAAAAAGGGTTAGAGCACCTTTGCCTCTCGTCGGCAAAGACCCTTCGATGCCTAAGTTAGTATCACGTACTTGAACACACAAATCACTCAATGCATATGAAAGCAATTCACAGCGTACCTTTTGTCATGGTTATTGCCCTGTATTTATAGGTGTAGATGTTCTTTATACTAGGCATCTCATGCCCCTGTTTCCTATTCTCTTTAGGAATCCTTTTCCTAATAGGACTTTCCTATTAGGGACGAGTCTCTATGTCCTGCTAAATCTCGTCAAGCAGTGATCTTTCTTTCCATATAGGACTCTTCCCTACATGGGGTATACTCCTAATCACGTTAGGACTTCCCATATCAATCCCTTATTTCACGGGATTGCTCCTTATCTCATAAAGAGCCACTGTAGAATATTCTGGAATGTCTCACCGCCCTACTCGTGGCGGTGCCGTGCTTCCACGTAGCTCGGAATAACTCGTACATAGCTCAGCTCATCACGCCGAGCTGAATTATGTATTTCAGAATGCTGTTTAAGCTTTACACGTAGCCTTCCTAGCTCGGCCATATCAGGGGCATCCTTTATGCCTTACGCCGAGCTAGTGCATCCTGATTTATTTAGTATACTTAGTTATTCTGACCTTATTCATGGCCAGTACAGCTCGGCACAGAGCTCACGGACTCCCTATGTGGTGCCGAGCCATTCACCCTCTCGTGGTGACCAAAATAGGCACGTGCTAAGCTAAGTAGTAGGGTAATCATATTTTACCCACTCCAATTGCTCCGCAGCTCTGCCACTGCTGCTATTCGTCAGCGGTGTGCAGATCTTCAACGGCTTCTGATAAGCCCAAAAGACATCCTGGGGTGACGTTCCTCGTACGTCACGCCCCTACTTTATGGGTTTTTGGGCGGGATAATCATTACTTCCCCCCAAAACCCTCATTATCTCGAAAACTCTTTCTCTTCTTGTTCTTACTGAAACAAGAGAGAGAGAGGACGCCATTTGCTACTAACGCCATCTCCGTCGCTCCAAATTTTCTGCAACTAACCTCTTTCTGCGCCTTCGCTCTTCATCGGAAAACACCCTATTTTAGGTCCGCCTTATCACGTAAGTGCCCTTTCCTTATATTTCCTGTTCATTGTCTTCTCGTTTTCCCTTGTCTGGGTTTTAATTCCAAAACCCTAACCCACTCAGTTATGGGTAAACATAGGATTCTCCTAAGTAATCCCCAAAAAATAGTAGATTTTCGTAGAAACTACAACATCCCCACCGATGTTCAATTCCGGCTAAACAACCGTAATGATATGAGAGAGGTGGGTCTGGATGAAGACAAGATCCTCATCCCTCTAATATTCATAGTGGAAGGTGGTCTCAGATTTCCTCTACACCCCTTTTTCAGAGAGGTTTGCAGTCGGTGCAACCTAAGCCCAATGCAACTATGTCCCAATTTCGTTAGGGTAGTCATGGGCACAATTGCCCTTAATAGGTTGCTCGGCCTTCGTCTTGATTGGTGGGACTTGCACTATCTCTATAGTGTAGTCCCTACAGTTGACAATAATTATTACTTCACAGCTAGGGACCCCAACCAAAAACTTATCACAGATCTCCCCAATTCCTCGAAGGGTGAAGGGGACAATTTCCTAGTAGTCACTGGCAATTGGGAGCCCAAGGATGCCGAGGGGAACACAGTCGGTTTCGTCTGCCCCACGGCCACGGGCCAACCACGTTAGTATCTTGATCCTCTGCCATTATTTAGTTGATCTTTATAGAAATAATTTGTTTCATTCGAACTAATCGTTCCTTATCTGTCATCCTGCAGCGAGCAATCTTAACCACGGCGGTCATCTGGTCCACGGCAACCTACACCGCGAGGACATTGCCAGGGCTTTGTATTTCGATGGATTTGAGCCCACGCCTGTGGGGCTAGGCCGAGCTGCCCATCTTCTCTTGGGGTATACGCCCTCCTATTGGGGGGGAATTCGTAAAGTGGGCGAACCGCGCTCAAGACACCCTTGGCCCCCCGTTGCTTCGTTGATCACCATGCGCCCCCCAGCTGAACAAAGGTCTCGTTCTTGTCGAGGCCGATCTAGAAGGGGGTCAGCACGCTCTCGAGCCCCTAGGGACTTGCAGCAGTGTAGGCACCCCGATTTTGACCCGGGATACTTGCCAAGCACTCCCGATGATGAAATAGACCAACCGTGAACACCTTAAGGTTAAGAAAAGAGCTTGGACTTCCCCCAAATAACCTAAACCACCTCAAACCACTCCAAACCACCTAAACCATCCCAAATGACCAAAATACCCTTCAAAATACCAGAACCAACCACTGTGCTGAGGGGGGCTTGAGCGCTCAAACCCCCTGTTTGAGCGCTCAATCTCTGTCCAGTCTGTCGGTGGCAGAGCATCTAATGATGAGATTCCAACTGATTAGTTGCCACCCAGCCGTTTTTCTGTTGCTCGCATGCAACTGATAGACCCCAGGGTAGGCCTAAAACACTTCATTAGGCCCTCCACTTCAAATCAATGCACTTCACCCCCCATTTCACTCTATAAAAACCCTCCTTCTACACCATTTAGAGAGGTTAGACACACTCACATATTCTGAGCTATCTCTCACTCTCTCTAAACACTACATTTCCAGCAATCATCAACCCATCACTCCCACTTCAATCTTCTTCATCCATCAAACCCATCCTTAATCATCAAACTCTCTCACTAGAGCATACCATCATCTACTCCAAATCAACTCAAGCCACTCCACACCCATCATAATCTGATCAAAACAACCCACATTCCTCATACACACGTAGCTACAATCCCATCATCCATCAAACTTCCAAGTCCAAGCTTAAATCAAAGCCAAAAGGTAGAAACCTATGTAAAAACAATGGTTTGGTACTCCTGAGGGAGACCAGTGGGTTCATGGAGGTCTTCTATACCTCTAATGAACTCACAAGGTCCCAAATAAGCAAGAAAATGATCTTTGAAAATCCCAGTTTCAAACAGCTTGAGCGCTCAAGCCTGGAACTATGAGCGCTCAAACCCTTTGAACACTGTTTGTGTTTCTGTGGCTTCTGATCATATTTTATCTTGATAATATCATGCTTATGGCAGTTTGTTGGTTCAATAATCTTTACATCAGTTTATCTTGATTTTTGATCATCGATCAATGAACCCAAAAGCCATAAAAAGTGATCTTTCATCTTCATCAAGTCTTTGATGATCTTAATTCATAAATAAAACAGTGTATCTCACTTTTCCAACCATGATCTGAAAGCTTTAAGTTCATATCAATATCAATGAATGATCAGAAATCACAGAAGATCAAAATCTTTGAATGGGGCTCGAGCCCTCAAGGTCATCACTATGAGCGCTCAAACCTTGCTCAGATTTGAAGTTGAATCTTGTTTACCTTTCAGTTCTGAGTTCTGTTCACAGTTTGTGGGGGTATGTGTGCATGTGTGTGTGTGTGTTGATGTTTGGCTAAGCCAACCTAATCTCGAAGTGTGTGTGTGTTGATGTTTGGCTAAGCCAACCTAATCTCAAAGTGTGTGTGTTGTTGATGTTTGGCTAGGCCAACCTGATCTTCTCTCTCTCTCTCTCTCTCTCATTCTAATCATGCTTATGAGTAGTCTTACGTTTACTCTCTACTCACATGGACACCTCAAGTTTATTTTATCCAAGTAGTCGAAGCTTCAGTACATTATGCATCATCACATGTTATGTTGAACTAGTTTGTGGTCCAGATGAGGGCAGTATGTTGCAGAAACATTCAAATCCAGAAGATGGCTCGAGCGCTCAATCCATCCCTTTGAGCGCTCAAGCTGCTTCCTGGGCCATTCAAATCTTTCTCTCATTTCAGCTTGTTCTTGGCACTTTGAGTGTTCTGCAAAGTTTCAAAACAAAGGGTCTTTATTCCTTCTATACTGTTTGCCTCATCTTGGTCCACAAATTAGTTTTAAACCTATGGTTATGTGATTATGTCATTCTGTCCAGTGAGTTAAATGATGTTTTTGAACAAACAATGGGGATCAGAACATGTTTTCTTTAAACCAGAATCATCAGAAGCATCATAAGCATGTTTGAGCTGAGAAGAGGTTGAGCGCTCAATCCTTCTATTTGAGCGCTCAATCCCTTAACAGAGGGATCAGATTGGTTTAGTATTGTGTGGGCTTGTGGTTTTGTTTTTGATTATTCTGTCATCACTCTGTGTATCCTTACATTCCCCCTTGCTACTTGATTTCCTTGTTTGTTCATGCTTGCATACCCCTCATCATCCATGTAGATTCACGAAGCACATGCATACACCGTAATCCATCATTTTGTTTATTATCGTCATTACGTGGCTCCCATTCCCATTCCCCGTACTTGCTCAAAGTTGAATTATAAACACTTCCCATGATCCCACAAAAGTCAAGTAGAGACCGGTCTTTGAGCCGGGTGAGGGGGGTGCCGTAAAACCCTTCCCCTCTCGTAACTGAGCTCCCGAACCTAAGATAGTATGGTGATGACGGGCCAGTAATCCTTATCCATTGAATGAGGCACGAGTCAATCGAGTTCGGTTCCTCGGGGACAATCCGCTAAAACCCGGGTGGCGACTCCGAATCGATCCCTTCAGGAGGTGCGTCCACAAGCAGCAAGTTACGTTTGCCCATATCCCGGAGATTCTTATCGCCATCCCCATCCTCACCCGTACTGATGATGAACCCAGTACATCTGGAAGGGTAGCAGCAGCAGAAGAAGAAGGAGCGTTTGATCACCGCTCAATCGTTCTATCCCTGTCCGAGCAGGCCGCCCTTCTTACAGACTCAGACGATTCGTCAAGTTATTCTCCCTCCCCTGATAGAGAGATGCCTCGCCAGCCCATCAACTTGCTTGACGAGCTGAACCTCGGTGCCCCTCTCTCATGGGCCCCTTCTGCTTCCATTCCCCTAAACCCTTCTGACGCCTCAACAATTGCTTCTCCTTCTCAGCAGAGGGACAAACGTCCTGTGGAGAGTCCCTCAGACGCCCAACCCCAACCCCAACCTCGAAGGCGAAGGACGGGGGATTCAAGTTCTAGTCACTTCATGGCGGACTCCCCTCCTCTGTTGCAGCCATGGGCTCTTCCTCTGGCACGTCCTGATGGTACCTCCCTCTCCATGGTCGACAAGATCTCCTCGGTGGACGTTGCATACGGTATCTCCCGAGCTGCTCTCCTTCCCCTGGACATGGACAGGGAGAAGAGCAACTCGTATGACAACCTTATGAAGTCCATCTTCCAATCTAGTGCCAAGGTAAAGAAGATTCTCCTCTTTCCTTCTCGTCGTACCTAGGATTCCATCCCTCCTTTTGCCTTATTTTTTGTTTTGCAGATTATGCAAAAGGCATCAGTTGGCCTAGAGAGAGCCAAGGATGCAGAGAAAGAGCTCAAGAAAGAGCAAAAAAGAGGGGAGAGAGCTGAGAAAGAGAATGCCCAGTACTCTCAGTCCCTAAAGGAGGCCCGAGCAGAAACGGAGGTGCTAAGGGGAGAGAATGCTGATTTGAGAAGGAGATCGGAAGAGATCAAGCGTGGTCTTAGGGAGCAACTTGCTGCAGCGGAGGCGGAGTACGGCCAAGCTATTGTGGTAATCACTGACAACTACCGAGCTCAAATGCCGGCGGTGAAGGATGCTGTTTGGGAGATGGCTTGGCGAAGATGCCTCAGCAAGCTTGGCGTAGACGAGTCATCCCCTCACTGGACTGATATGGAACTGCCGAGAAATATGGCAGCTGCTCAGGGTCGACCCGCCGATCTGTCTCCTCCAAACCCTGAAGCTCAAATTGAACCCCACTCAGAGCAAACCCTTTCAGATGGAGTCATAACTGATCTCACTGCTTCTATGGATGGTGCCACTGGGGGCCCCGTTGGTAACCCTGATCCCAATCTTGCCACTGATGCTGGTCAACACGGTGAAGAGGCTTGATCCCTGTTATTGATCCTGTCTGAACTTGGCCCTGCGTGGCTTTGTTCGGCCGTATGTGGCCTTTTGGTATTTCCTTCGTTTGGTGCTGGTACTTTGTTTAAGTTATTTCATGCTCTTCTATTGTTGCAAGTGTTTCTAAGTATGTTCGTACTTTTTACTTCATCAAGTAGTATCCGTTGTAAGCTTCTTCGCGCTATGCTAGGTGTTCAAATGTCTTTGAACCTTCTACGACCTAAGTGTTTTCATACTTAGGAATTTTGTGCAATTTTCGTTCGTACATCTAAGTTTATTCGTACTTAGAAATTATTGCAGTTTTCGTTGCCAATCTAAACTTTTTCTTGCTTAGGAATTGTACATCTAAGTTTATTCTTACTTAGAAATTATTGCAGTATTCGTTGCAAATCTAAGCTTTTTCGTGCTTAGGAATTCATTGCAATATTCGTTGCAAATCTAAGCTTTTTCGTGCTTAGGAATTCATTGCAATATTCGTTGCAAATCTAAGCTTTTTCGTGCTTAGGAATTCATTGCAATATTCGTTGCAAATCTAAGCTTTTTCATACTTAGAGTTTCACCAATATTCGTTGGAATATACACACTCTCTGCTCCCCAATAGGAATCCAAATATTTGTGACAATATTTGGTTCGTATTAATCAAAACCACAATAGGAAAAAATGTAATCTTATTAATGCTTGAAGTAAAGACAAAAATCTAAATAAGTGATGTTGGTGATTTTGTTCGTAATCCCAACAAGGTACTAAAACAAATGTGAATTTATTCGTATTCACTAAAAAAGGGATGTGATCGTATTCATAATCACATATGCAAATTATTGGTAGAATTTTCTCAGGTTCTGGACGTTCCACGGCCGTGGTACTGGGTCCCCATCCAGGTCGGCCAAACGATAGGCCCCAATGCTAGCAATCCCAACGATCTTATACGGGCCCTCCCAGTTTGGCCCAAGCTTTCCGTCAGAAGACACCTTAGTGTTGGCCAAGACCTTCCTCAGGACTAGATCCCCAATCTTGAATTCTCTTGGCTGCACTTTTCTGTTGTAACTTCTCCGCAGCTGCTCCTGGTATGCTGTTAATGTAATAAGAGCACGCTCTCTCTTTTCCTCAGCAAGGTCGAGCTGCTCGGCCAGGGCTTTGTCGTTGCCACCCGATTCTACAAGTGTAGTACGAATAGTTGGCAAGCCAATCTCTAATGGCATCACTGCCTCTGTCCCATAAGCAAGGGAGTACGACGTCTCTCCCGTAGATCGCCGTGGGGTGGTTCTATATGCCCAGAGCACGGCAGGCAGCTCGTCTGGCCATTTTCCCATCTTACTTTCCAAACTTTTCTTAAGACTTTTAAGGATGGTCTTGTTTGAAGCTTCTGCCTGCCCATTACTCTGTGGGTAGGCTGGGGTTGAGTAATAGTTCCTGATGCCATACTGGGCACAAAAAGCTTTGAACTTCTTGCCGAACTGGGACCCATTGTCTGAGATGATGGAGTAAGGTACCCCAAACCTTGTAATGATCTTATTCCAAACGAACCTTTCTACCATGGCTTCTGTGATTTTTGCCAAAGCCTCACCCTCTATCCACTTAGTGAAGTAGTCCGTGCCAATAAGCATGAATTTTCATTTCCCTGTTGCCATAGGGAGAGGACCCACGACGTCCAGTCCCCACTGTGCAAATGGCCACGGGCTCATCAGAGGCAACAGATCCTCAGCTGGTGCTCGGATTAAGGGGGAGAACCTTTGACATTTCTCACAAGTCTTGACAAAGGCCTTTGCATCTTCTTGCGTGTAAGGCCACCCGTACCCCTGGGATATTGCTCGGTGGGCTATGGACCTTCCACCAGTATGTCCCCCACAAGTTCCAGCATGGACCTCATGGAGGAATTTCTGAACGAGAGCTAGGTGTACACATAATAAATATGGACCAAGAAAAGATTTTCTATAAAGCTTACCTTCTGGAGAAAGCCAGAAGCGTACGGACTTGGTCTTAACCTTGTGAGCTTCCCTCTTATCTTCTGGCAAGGTCCCATCTCGTAGGTATGCCACAATTGGGTCCATCCAGCTTGGTGCAAACTTTGTCTCCATCACAATTTCCACTGCTCGGCCAATGCTCGGTTCGCTCAAATAATCCACAGCCACCGTGCAGCGGTACTCTGTCTTGATTGCTGACCCCAAGCAAGCTAGTGAATCTGCATGGGCATTCTGGCCCGAGCTAATTTGTTGGATGTGGACTTTGTCGAATTTGTCAAGCAAGTCCTTGGCTGCTTCTGAGTACGCAGCCATCTTTTCGCTTTTCGTGGCATATTCTCCTGAAAGCTGGTTAACAACCAATTGGGAATCACAAAATATTCTCAACTTATTTACCTTGAGCTCTAGGGCACTCCTTAGTCCAGCGAGCAAGGCTTCGTGAGCTTGTAGACACCCCAAAATGAGACTCCCGTACATGTTTTTGTCCCCAATGATGAAAAGAAACGCCCAGAAAACCTTTCGGATTGAAACTTTTCAAGTCAACAAAGTCAACAATACCGCACGGCACTTATCTCTCACGTACGGAGCTTCAACAGTAACACACGGCATGCTTTTTGGATATTGGCGGTGGAAGTGTGCCGTACAGCACAGTTGGTGTACCGTACGGTATAGTTTGTGTGCCGAACTGTGCCGTACGGCACTGTCATGCGTAAACCGACTTTCTGCAGCATCCCAGCAGCTCAAATTGTTGACTTCTGCTCTCACCCTTCATCATGATTTCGTGTAGCCTAACAATTTGGGGTGCACACCAAGTAAACTTGATGGCCAAGCTTAAATCCTCCTCTATATATATGCTGATCAGATTGGAGGTGAAGGACATGAGAAAAATCAGAGAAAAACCCATCCCAAAAATCCCTGAAAAAATCCTCTCCTCAACCTCTGCAAATTTCTACCATTTCATAACTCATCCATTCCTACTACCCTTCTCCATTTCCAGAAAACAATCCTAAACCCATAGTCACGTTCTAAAACTCAATCCAAAAACCCGAAAAACCCATTTACCCGTTTTCGGTTCAAAACCAAATTGATCAATACTCAGTCCGATCGGTTCAAGCACAGAGGCTTCCATTGTCACACAGAAAGCAAGTCCAGAAGGCATAGCAGAAGGTTGGAGCTGAACCAAAAAGGCTAAGCTTGGAGTCCATTCCGAATCGGTTTTGCCCAAAGGTATAACTTCAATCCTGTTAATCAAAATCTGTTATTTTGATATTCTGAGGGGAAGGTGAAGCCAGGTTCAAGGTGGTTCTTCAATACCTCCCTTGAGCCTGGTGGATCCATGTGTTAGTTAAATTTACTTTGTGAAATCAAAAACCTCCAAGATTGCATTTTTGTAGCCAAATCAATGGGTTATAAGGTGTAATCAATTGAGGAGGGACATTTCATTCAAAAATATGAGTTCTCTGTTCGCTAGAATAGCTTAGCTTGCATCCATTCTTCATACCATGCATGTGTCTGCTTTGTTTTCCTATGAAAATCAAGTTTCCAAACTGTTACTGCTTGAACAGTGTCACACGACACTCGACTTGTATTGCACGGCACAGGCAGAGTGTCGTGCGGCACTCTTGTCCAAAACAGAAATTTTCAAATCATTTTCTTTACAGAACAGTTTAGGAATTTGATCTTCTGCTTTATTACTTGCTGTAATATTATCATATTGCTTACTGTTTTTTTATTTATTATCATTTGTTTTGCATGATTAACTGTTTTTCAGCATTAAAGTATTTTCTAAAAATCCCACAAATGTTTAGTAAAGACCGATTTTTAATCGAGCGAACGGGGTGCATTAAAACCTTTCCCCGTTCGTAACCTGGCTCCCGAATCCAAAACGAATCTCTGGTTTCCAAATTGTTTTATAAATCATTTTCTCAATCATCTTTCAAATTGGTTTCTCGGGTCCCAAACCATTTTTCAAAAACCCGGGTGGCGACTCTATTCTTCAAATCAAATCAAAACCACCGATGGAAGGTCGACCGTCCACAGAGCTCTAGGGCACTCCTTAGTCCAGCGAGCAAGGCTTCGTATTCTGCCATATTGTTGGTGGCGCTAAACCCTAGCCATAATGCTTGCTCCAATACCAACCCCTATGGAGAGAACAACACTACTCCTGCTCCAGATCCTTTGTTGCAAGCTGACCCATCAACGTAAAGCCTCCATTCTTCTGGATCCAGATCGACCATTCTCGTTGGATGCTTGGGCTGATTTAGTTGCTCCTTTTCATGGAGAGTCGGTGGGGGTGAAGCTACTGTTGGAGTGAACTCTGCTACAAAGTCAGCCAAAATTTGCCCTTGATTGCCGTTCTGGGCTGATAATCAAGGTCAAATTGGCTCAACTCTATTGACCACTTTGAGATTCTTCCAGAAAAGTCTTCTTTCCTAAGCAAAGCCCTTAGTGGGTATTCAGTAAACACGGTAATGGGATGCTGTAAGAAGTAGTGTGGCAGCTTTCTTGAAGCAGTGACAAGAGCATATACCAATTTCTCCAACGGTAAATATCGTGTTTTTGCGTCCAAAAGGGTCTTGCTCACAAAATACACTGGAACCTGCTCTATCCCCTTTATTCGTAGGAGAACCGAGTTGACTGCATGCTCGGATACCGCTAGATATAGTATCAACCGCTCCCCAGTTTCTGGAGTAGAGAGCAAGAGAGAAGATGATAAATAATCCTTTAGCCCCTGGAAAGCCTGCTCCTGCTAGGCTCCCCACTCATATCCTTCTCTCTTCTTCAGAAGTTGAAAGAACGGCCTGCACCGATCTGAGGACTTACTGATGAAAAGGTTAAGGGCCGCTGCCATCCCTGTTAGCCTTTGGACCTCCTTCGTGGTTTTTGGGCTTTGAAGGTTCTGCAGAGCCGTGATCTGGTCCGGATTGGCCTCAATCCCCCTCTTAGTCACCAGGTGGCCTAAAAACTTCCCCGAGCTGACCCCAAAAGCACACTTTGAGGCATTCAATTTTAACTTGTAATTTCTCAGAATGTTGAAAGTTACCTTCAGGTCGGCTAGGTGATCAGGCTTCATCTTACTCTTTACCACCCTATCATCTATATAGACTTCCATGGTTTTACCAAGCTGATCTTTGAACATCTTGGTGACCAACCTCTGATAAGTTGCTCCAGCATTCCTTAACCCGAATGGCATGACCTTGTAGTAGTAGAGGCCTCTTGGCGATATGAAAGATGTTTTTTCTTGGTCGGGCTCATACATAGCTATTTGATGGTATCCTCGCTATGAGTCAAGGAAACTCATCCTCTCATAGCCTGACGTGGCATCCACTAGTTGGTCAATCCTGGGAAGTGGAAAGCTGTCTTTGGGGCACGCTTTGTTGAGGCTGGTAAAGTCCACACAGACTCTCCACTTTCCGTTTTTCTTCTTGACCACAACCATGTTGGCTAGCCAGTCCGGATAGCTCACTTCTCGTATGGCATCCGCTTCGAGTAGCCTCTTTACTTCTTCAATCACAGCGTCTGCGTGCTGTGGTGCCGACCTTCTTGCCTTTTGCACAACTAGTTTGTGCTGTGGATCTACGTTTAAATGGTGGCAGATTACTTCGGGGTCTATTCCAGGCATCTCCTGAGGAGTCCATGCGAATATGTTAATATGGTCCTTCAGTAAGGCAACCAAATCCTTTTCCTCCTGTTCGGCGAGGCTTTCGCCGACCAGGAAATATCTTTCCTCATCATCTTCTTGGATCTGTATCTTCTTCAACCCCTCCACCATCTTCTTGGAGGGATCCCCTCCAACATCCTCCAAGGTCGGCTGATCTGGAACTTCAACCGTTTGGACCAGTTCGGCCCTTGGAGATTTCTTTAATACCATGTTGAAGAACAAATCGGCTACCTTCTGATTTCCTCTGATGCACTCTATGCCCTCTGCTCCAGGATACTTTATTTTCTGATGGTAGGTGGATGGGATGGCTTTCATCTTGTGCATCCAAGTTCTCCCTATAATCACGTTATAGGAGGACGGCAGGTCCACCACCAAGAAATTGGTTTTAAGAACAGCCGACCTTGCCCTGACAGGCAGCGTGACCTTTCCCATAGGCCATACTGTCTGTGCACTGAAGCCGACCAGAGGAACTAAATATTTTTGTAATGAACTTGACGGGAGTTCCCTCTTCTTGAAAGTATGGTAGTACATGATCTCCGTACTAGCTCCCTGATCAACAAGAATCTTTTCCACGTTGTAATCTCCTATTCGTAGGGTAATCACCAATGCATCGTTATGGGGTACTGATACCCCATCCAGATCGTCATCAGTGAAGGTGATTGGGGCCTCCATTACTCCCTCAGCTCTCGGCCTTTTCGTGCCGAGATTCATAACCTGTTTCACCTGGCCGTTCACCCTTTGAATGTGCCTTATTTCGTTGTTAGTATATGGAGCCACCAATCCGTGTATCATATGAATTGTCCCTTTTGGACCTTTCTCGTAGTCCATCTCTTCTATCAGCTCGACATCATTCTTGTTATCAGCCAGGAATTCTTTTAGAGGCCTTCCGCCACTTTCTCATCCAGAAATTTTTTGTATTCCACACAGTCTTCAGTCATGTGTCCCCAATCTCTGTGATAGCTGCAGTGCTGATTGGTGGCCCTCCTCTTTTCCGGGTTCCCAACCATCTTTGGGGGTCTTCTGAACCATGGCTCATTCTTGATCCTGTACAACATCTTGTAGATTGGGACGTTGAAAGTTGCCATGACGCTGAAGTATGATTTGGGGTCCGGATCAGCTTTATCCTTCCTCTGCTGTGCATAGTCCTTCCGTCCTGTTGTGTACTCCTTCTTGTACACCCTTGATTCCACCGTTTTCTTTTCTGGAAGCTGAGGTTGACCAGCCACAATCCTTCCCCCAGCCTGTAGGATGTCATCCTCCACCCGTGCGTGCTCCTGGATTCTTTCCATGAGCTTGGCCACCGTCTTTACTAGGTGCATAGTAAGTGATTCTCGTAACTTACTATGCATGGGCAAGCTTGTCTTGAATGTTGCCAGAGCATACTCTTCACTGCAGTTTTCAATCTCGTTGAAAGTTTCCCAATAACGTTTGGAGTACTGCCGCAGAGTCTCATCGTCCCTCTGTCTCATAGAGGTCAATGCATCAAAAGTTTTTGGAGCTGCCCTGCTTGTTAGAAACCGAGCAGTAAATTCTTCAGCTAATTGAGCCCAGCATAGGATTGACCCTTATGGGAGCTTATGGTACCAGCTCAGGGCCACTTTTCCCTAGCTGAATGGGAACATCTTGCACAACAAGGCATCATCCTGCTCATGCATGAACATGGCCTGTTGATAGTGTTGAATGTGAGCCACAGGGTCCGTGCTGGTTTCATAAGGGATGAAGGCTGAATGCTTCACCCTGCTCGGTGTCTTCTCCATTCGGATCCAGTGGGCCAATGGTGACTTAGAGATTTGGCCTAGGGCTTCCTTAGCTGCGTCTCGTGCAGTTTTAGGTCCTCCTTCTGCTCGGCCAGTCTCCCTCTTTCTTACATATTGCTCAGGGGCGTGCTCGTTGGAGCCAGATCTCTCGTATCTGTCCCTAGCATGCTTCATTCTTTCTCTTTTTTCAACCGAGACGCTCCTTTCTCTCCGTTTTTGTGGAGAGGCTGCTCGGTCGGCGGAGATGTCATCACGATGATGGACCCTTCTTTCTTTCACGTACTGCACGGATCTCGTCCGTGAACGTAAATCTTTCTCCTTCTCTTGGAGTTGTTTCTTTAGGTCCTGAATCTCTCATTCTCGTCGAGTGACTTCACGGGCCAGTTCTTCTGCCTCTTGTTCTTTCCGGTCGAGGCTGTCCTCTTCATGATCCCTTGCTCGCCTATGATCATCCCTTCTCGGTGGGCTTTTCCTCCGTTCACGTCGGATGGAGGCTTCCCCACCTCTCGGTGGTGACTTCGAGCGTCTTCGCCGCTCGCCTGTTCTTGGAGAGTCACAGTTTGTAAGGCGTGTATCCCTGAATTTTGGAATCTCAGGGATATGCCCTATATTGAACCTCCTGGCTGCTGGCTTTTTCTGTGGAGCTTTTAGGATTGCCGAAGTTTTGTCCACCCTCGTGCTCTTTCTCGTAGTATACACGAGAGTGGTTCCACCATCGTCTTCCACGTCCTTTGTGGGGTGCACAAGATAGGCTCCGAAACCACCATTGCTGATTTTCAACGAAAAGAACAAAGCTTTTTCGTAAGCGTTTCCCACAGACGGCGCCAATTGTACGTGGATAAAATCCATGTAGCCCTGGATCACGTGCTTCCTTGGTTCAACCCTAAGTCTGCAAGATAGAAAAAAGGGTTAGAGCACCTTTGCCTCTCGTCGGCAAAGGCCCTCCGATGCCTAAGTTAGTATCACGTACTTGAACACACAAATCACTCAATGCATATGAAAGCAATTCACAGCGTACCTTTTGTCATGGTTATTGCCCTGTATTTATAGGTGTAGATGTTCTTCATACTAGGCATCTCGTGCCCCTGTTTCCTATTCTCTTTAGGAATCCTTTTCCTAATAGGACTTTCCTATTAGGGACGAGTCTCTATGTCCTGCTAAATCTCGTCTAGCAGTGATCTTTCTTTCCATATAGGACTCTTCCCTATATGGGGTATACTCCTAATCACGTTAGGACTTCCCATATCAATCCCTTGTTTCACGGGATTGCTCCTTATCTCATAAGGAGCCGCTATAGAATATTCTGGAATGTCTCACCGCCCTACTCGTGATGGTGCCGTGCTTCCACGTAGCTCGGAATAACTCGTACATAGCTCAGCTCATCACGCCGAGTTGAATTATGTATTTCAGAATGCTGTTTAAGCTTTACACCTAGCCTTCCTAGTTCGGCCATATCAGGGGTGTTAGAAATACTTGATTTTGATTTATCACAAAATTGATTTCTGAAACACAAAGTTAAAATATTTTATGATTGATAAATTGGCCCTTGAATTATTTTTTTTGTATTCTAGCACTTGGCACACACATGGTCTATGTCTTGGTGGTATGGAATCATTTTCATATAATTGATGTTTTGCTGTGCAAATTTGTGGACCACGTAGATTTTGAGAAGTCACTATTTTTCAATTGACAAAGCCCTTCTAATGAGTTAGGTGTCTTCACGTGGGCCTCATAAAATTAGTTTGACAAATGTGCTTTCATGCAAGAACCATTGTCATTTTCTAACAGTAGAACTAGTGTCATGCCGCCCCACGTTGAAAATTTCCTTTGGCCATACTGACTTCTGTCCTCTTTATTAAATCTCTTTGGTCCAAAAGTCACCACTAATTGGTTATATTTTTGTCCGGAATTGAGTTCTTCACTTCTGAACGCTTTAAATAACAGACAACCACTGAAGATCTTTTCTGCCATTGTTGACCCTGAAGTTCAGCATTTACGACAGACAAACAGATCAAATATTGCCAGAAGATTTACGGCTAAACGGACTGATTTAGCATTGAAAGAAGATCTCATCTTCAGTTCAGGAAAAGTTCTGCTCAAACATTATTTACAACTCAACGGGAATATTGCAACGTTCATGTTTCCAACAGTCCAATGAGTTCATGCTATAAATTGAAGATATTCTGCAGATGAAGAGAATACCAAGCTACACCAGAGCAAGAGAAATTTCAGAGTCTTAGAAATACAGAGCAAGCATACTTCATTTTCATATTATTGCTTGAGAGCTTGGAGAGCAAATTTGTGTATCTACTCTTTGAGAGAGATTTATTTTCAAACACCAAAAATTCTTATCAGTGTTGTATTGAGAGTTAAAAAAATTCTCAGTGAGCTACCACAGAACGGGATTTTGTTCTGTGGGTGATTTTAGAGTTTGGGAGATAAACTCTAGCGGTTCGGCTAACTCCTCAGGAAAGTTAGCGTTGCGGTTGTAAGGTTTAATCGGCACCAAAAGCTGGTTGTTGGATTAGTAAAACAGTGACTCCTTAGGCCAGTGGACTAGGCTGAGCAGTGGACAAAGCTCGGACCGAACCACTATACATCTCCGTGTGATATCTCTCTCCCTTATCTTATTTATTTTTGTGTTGTGCAAATTAATTATTTATGTGCTTTGCCAAATATTTTACTCATTCAATTAGTAATTTTTATTTGGGCATTATTGTTAGCAACACTATTCACCCCCCTCTAGGTTGCCTTTTGGGTAACAAGGGGCATCCTTTATGCCTTACGCCGAGCTAGTGCATCCTAATTTATTTAGTATACTTAGTTATTCTGACCTTATTCATCATCAGTACAGCTCGGCACAGAGCTCACGGACTCCCTATGTGGTGCCGAGCCATTCACCCTCTCGTGGTGACCGAAATAGGCACGTACTAAGCTAAGTAGTAGGGTAATCATATTTTACCCACTCCAGAATCCTACATGGAAAGAAAGACCTCTGCTAAACGAGATCTAGCAGGATATGGAAACTCGTCCCTAATAGGAAAGTCCTATTAAGAGATGGATTCCTGAAGCTAATAGGAAACCAAGGCACGAGATGCCTAAATCAAGCCTTCTTCACCTATAAGTACAGGACAATAACCATGACAAAAGGTACGCTGTGAAATCCTTTTCATACGCATTGTGATTTAAGAGTTCAAGTACGAGATACTAACTTAGGCATCAGAGGGCCTTTGCCGACGAGAGGCAAAGGTGCTCTAACCCTCTTTCTGTCTTGCAAATTTAGGGTTGAATCAAGGAAGCACGTGATCCAGGGCTACGTGGATTTTATCCCCGTACAATTGGCGCCGTCTGTGGGAAACGCTGACAAAGAGTTCTCGTCCTTTCAACAAGATCAACAATGGTGATTTCAGAGCCTGCTTTATGTACTCCACGAAGAAAGGACGTGGAAGACGATGCTGGAACCACTCTTGTGTACACTACGAGAAAGAGTACAAGGGTTGACAAAACTCCAGCGGTTCTAAAAGCACCACAAAAGAAGCCCGCTACTAGAAGGTTCAATATAGGGCATATCCCTGAGATTCCAAAGTTTAGGGATACACGCCTTGTAAACTATGATTCTCTAAGGACAGGTGAGAGGCGAAGGCACTCAGAAACACCACTAAGAGGTGGGGAAGCCTCCTACCGACGAGAGCGGAGGAGGAGCCCCCCGAGGAAGGAGGATCATAGACCAACAAGGGGTCAGGAGAGAGAAGATAGCCTCGACAGAAAAGAGCAGGAAGCAGAAGAATTAGCCCGTGAAGTCACTCGACGAGAACGAGAGATTCAGGACCTAAAGAAGCAGCTTCAAGAAAAGGAAAAAGACCTATGCTCACGGACGAGATCCGTGCAGTATGAGAAAGAAAGGAGTCATCGTCGTGACGATTTCTCTACGGACCGAGTAGCCTCTCCACAAAAAAGGAGAGAAAGGAGCGTTTTCGTTGAAAAGAAAGAAAGAAGGAAGCACGCAAGGGACAGGTATGAGAGATCTGGTTCCAATGAGCATATTCCTGAGCAATACGCGAAAAGAAGGGAGACTGGCCGAGCGGAGGGAGGCCCTAAAACTGCACGAGAGGCAGCTAAGGAAGCCCTGGGCCAGAACTCGAAGTCACCACTGGCCCACTCGATCCGAGCAGAGAGGACAACGAGCAGGGTGAAGCATTCAACATTCATCCCTTATGAAACCAGCACGGATCACATGGCTCACATTCAACACTACCAACAGGCCATGTTCATGCATGAGCAAGATGATGCCTTGCTGTGCAAGATGTTCCCATCCAGCTTGGAAAAAGTGGCCCTGAGTTGGTACCACAAGCTCCCAGAGGGGTCAATCCTGTGCTGGGCTCAACTAGCCTAAGAGTTTACTGCTCGGTTCCTAACAAGCCGAGCATCCCCAAAGACTTTTGACGCATTGACCTCTATGAGACAGAGGGATGATGAAACTCTACGGCAGTACTCCAAACGTTATTGGGAGACTTTTAACGAGATTGAAAATTGCAGTGAAGAATATGCTTTGGCAACATTCAAAACGAGTTTGCCTATGCATAGTAAGCTACGAGAATCGCTTACCATGCATCCAGTAAAGACTGTGGCCAAACTTATGGAGAGAATCCAGGAGCATGCACGGGTGGAGGAAAGATTGTGGCTGGACAATGACAGCTTCCGGAGAGGAAAGTGGCAGAGTCAAGGGTGTACAAGAAAGAGTACACAACAGGAAGAAAGGACTATACGCAGCAGAGGAAAGACAAAGCTGACCCAGACCCCAAGTCATACTTCAGCATTATGGCGACCTTCAACGTCCCAATCTACAAGATGTTGTACAGAATCAAGAATGAACCATGGTTCAGGAGGCCCCCAAAGATGACGGGGAATCCAGAAAAAAGAAGAGCCACTAACCAGCATTGTAGTTACCATAGGGATTGGGGTCACATGACCGAAGATTGCGTGGAGTACAAAAGGTTCCTGGATGAAATAGTGGCGGAAGGCCATCTTCAGGAATTTTTGGCTGATAACAAGAATGATGCCGAACTGATAGAAGAGATGGACTACGAAAAAGGTCCAAAGGGAACAATCCATATGATACATGGATTGGTGGCCCCGTATACCATCAATGAAATTAGACACGTCCAAAGGGTCAACGGACAAGCAAGCATGTCATGAAGCTCGACACGAAAAGGCCGATGGCTGAAGGAGTGATGGAGGTACCCATAACCTTCTCAGATGAAGATCTAGATGGGGTAGTGATGCCCCATAACGACGCACTAGTTATTACCCTACGAATAGGGGAATATGATGTGGAGAAGATTCTGGTTGATCAAGGGGCAAGCATAGAAATCATGTACTACGACACCTTTAAGAAGATGGAGCTCCCGTCAAGCTCGTTACAAAAATGTCTTGTCCCTCTGGTCGGCTTCAGCGCATAGACGGTTTGGCCTATGGGAAAGGTCACACTACCCGTCCGAGCTGGATCAGTAGTCCTAAAGACTAATTTCCTTGTGGTGGATATCCCTTCCTCCTATAACGTGATTATAGGAAGAACCTGGATGCACAAAATGAGGGCAGTTTCTTCAACTTACCACCAGATGATTAAATACCCTGGAGCGGATGGCATAGAGTGCATAAGGGGTAACCAGAAAGTGGCCGACTAGTGTTTTAACATGGTCTTAAAAAAGTCTCCAAAAGCCGAGCTGGTCCAAACGGTTGAGGTTCCAGATCAACCGACCATGGAGGACGTTGGAGGTGACCCCACCAAGAAGATGGTGGAAGGGTTGAAGAAGAAACAAATTCAAGAAGATGATGCAGAAGGATATTTCTTGGTCGGCGAGACCCTTGCCAAATAGGAGGAAAGGGATTTGGTTGCCTTTCTGAAGGACCATATTGACGTTTTCGCGTGGACTCCCCAGGAGATGCCTGGGATAAACCCCGAAGTGATCTGTCACCACTTGAACGTGGATCCTCAACGTAAACCCGTTGTGCAAAAGGCGAGGAGATCGGCAGCACAACACACAGACGCTGTGATAGAAGAGGTAGATCGGCTGCTCAAAGCGGATGCCATACGAGAGGCGAGCTATCCAGACTGGCTGGCCAACACAGTTGTGGTCAAGAAGAAAAACGGGAAATGGAGAGTCTGTGTCAATTTTACTAGTCTCAACAAAGCATGCCCCAAGGACAGCTTTCCACTTCCTAGGATTGATCAACTAGTAGACGCCACGTCAGGCTATGAGAGGATGAGCTTCCTTGATGCATATCGAGGATATCATCAAATCGCTATGTATGAGCCAGACCAAGAGAAAACGTCCTTCATCTCACCAAGAGGACTCTACTATTACAAGGTCATGCCGTTCGGGCTAAGGAATGCTGGAGCAACCTATCAGAGATTGGTTACTAAGATGTTCAAGGATCAGCTCAGCAAGACTATGGAGGTCTATATCGACGATATGGTGGTAAAAAGCAAGATGAAGCCTGATCATCTTGCCAACCTGAAGGTAACTTTCAACATTCTGTGGGAATACAAGTCAAAATTGAATGCCTCAAAGTGTGCTTTTGGGGTCAGCTCAGGGAAATTTCTAGGACATCTGGTGACCAAGAGAGGGATTGAGGCCAACCCAAATCAAATCACCGCGCTTCAGAGTCTCCAAAGCCTTGGGACTACGAAAGAAGTCCAAAGACTAACAGGTTTGGCAGCAGCTCTTAATCGTTTCATTAGCAAATCCTCAGATCGTTGCCGGCCTTTCTTTCAACTTCTGAAGAAGAGAGAAGGGTATGAGTGGGGAGCGGAGCAAGAAACATCCTTCCAAGGGCTAAAAGCCTACCTATCTTCCCCTCCCTTCCTCTCTACTCTAGAAGCTGGGGAGCGGTTGATATTATATTTAGCGGTATCCGAACACGCCGTTAGCTCGGTCCTCCTGCGAATAAAGGGGATAGAACAAGCTCCAGTCTACTTTGTGAGCAAGACCTTGTTAGAAGCAGAGACGCAATACTTACCATTGGAGAAACTAGTGTGTGCTCTTATCATAGCTTCAAGAAAGCTACCACATTACTTTTTACAGCATCCCATCACAGTATTCACAGAATGTCCATTAAGGGTTTTGCTGCGAAAAGCAGACTTTTCTGGAAGGATTTCAAAGTGGTCAATAGAGTTGAGCCAATTTGACCTTGATTATCAGCCCAGGACGGCAATCAAAGGGCAAATTTTGGCTGATTTTGTAGCTAAGTTCTCTCCAACAGTAGCTCCACCACCACCAATTCTCCAGGAGAAGGAACAAGGAATCAATCCTCCCGAGCAACCAACGAGAGTGGCCGATCTGCATCTTGAGGAATGGAGACTCTATGTTGATGGGTCAGCATGCAACAAGGGCTCGGGAGCAGGAGTGGTGCTCTTCTCCCCGGAAGGTTTGGTGCTGGAGCAGGCACTAAGGTTGGGATTTAGTGCTACCAACAATATGGCAGAATATGAAGCCTTGCTCGCTGGACTAAGGAGCGCCCTGGAACTCAAGGTAAATAAGTTAGGAGTATTTTGTGACTCACAATTAGTTGTTAACCAGCTTTCAGGAGAATATGCTACGAAAAGCGAGAAGATGGCTGCGTATTCAGAAGCGGCCAAGGACTTGCTTGATAGATTTGATAGAGTCCACATCTAACAAATCAGCTCGGGCCAGAATGCGCATGCAGACTCACTAGCTTGCTTAGGGTCAGCAATCAAAACAGAGTACCGCCGCACGGTGGCTGTGGATTATTTGAGCAAACCGAGCATTGGCCGAGCAGTGGAAATTGTGATGGAAACAAAGTTTGGGCCGAGCTGGATGGAGCCAATAGTGGCATACCTACGGGATGGGACCTTGCCAGAAGACAAAAAGGAAGCTCACAAGATCAAAACCAAATCAGTACGTTTCTGGCTCTCTCCAGAAGGTAAGCTTTATAGAAAGTCTTTTCTTGGCCCATATTTATTATGTGTACACCCAGCTCTAGTCCAGAAGTTCCTCCATGAGATTCATGCTGGAACATGTGGAGGACACACGGGTGGGAGGTCCATAGCCCACCGAGCAATATCCCAGGGGTATTGGTGGCCTTACATGCAAGAAGATGCAAAGGCCTTTGTCAAGACTTGTGAGAAGTGTCAGAGGTTTTCTCCTCTAATCCGAGCACCAGCTGAAGATCTGTTACGTCTAACCAGCCCGTGGCCATCTGCCCAGTGGGGACTGAACATCGTGGGTCCTCTCCCCATGGCAACAGGGAAACGAAAATTCCTACTCATTGGCACGGACTACTTCACTAAATGGATAGAGGGTGAAGCTCTGGCCAAGATTACAGAAGCTATGGTGGAGAGGTTCGTATGGAACAAGATCATTACACGATTTGGAGTACCTTACTCCATCATCTCAGACAATGGGTCCCAGTTCGACAGAAAGTTCAAAGCATTTTGCGCTCAGTACGGCATCAGAAACTACTATTCAACCCCAGCTTACCCACAGAGTAATGGGCAAGTAGAAGCTTCAAACAAGACCATCCTTAAGAATCTTAAGAAGAGGTTGGAGAGTAAAAAGGGAAAATGGTCAGATGAGCTGCCAGCCGTGCTCTGGGCATACAGGACCACCCCATGGCGATCTACGGGAGAGACGCCATACTCCCTTGCTTATGGGACAGAGGCAGTGATTCCATTGGAGATAGGCTTACCGACCATTCGCACTACTCTTGTGGAGTCAGGAGGCAACGACAAAGCCTTGGCCGAGCAGCTCGACCTTGCCGAGGAAAAAAGAGACCGTGCACTTATTACATTGGCAACATATCAGGAGCAGCTGCAGAGAAGTTACAACAAGAAGGTGCAGCCAAGAGAGTTCAAGATTGGGGATCTAGTCCTGAGGAAAGTCTTGGCCAATACCAAAGTATCTACTGATGGAAAGCTTGGGCCGAACTGGGAAGGCCCATATAAGATCATTGGGATTGCTGGCATTGGGGCCTATCGTTTGGCCGACCTGGATGGAGACCCAGTACCACGACCATGGAATGTCCAAAACCTACGAAAATTCTACCAATAATTTGATTATGTGATTATGAATACGATCACATCTTTTTTAGTGAATACGAATAAATTCACATTTGTTTTTAGTACCTGGTTGGGATTACGAATAAAATCACCAACATCCGTTGTTTAGATTTGTTACTAATATTTCAAGCGTTAATGAGAATTCATTTTTTCTTATTATGGTTTTGATTAATACAAACCAAAATTTGTCTCAAATTTGGATTCCTATTGGGGAGCAGAAAGTATGTATATGTTCATTTTAATCATGTTAATAAATCCAAGTACGAAGACACTTGGATACTATAAGTATGAATTTCTAAGTATGAAGAAACTTAGATTTGCAACGAATATTGCAATGAATTTCTAAGTATGAAGAAACTTAGATTTGCAACGAATATTGCAATGAATTTCTAAGTATGAAAAAACTTAGATTTGCAACGATTACTGCAAAAGAAAAAAAATTCAAGTATGAAAATACTTAGCCGAGCAGTGTAACTACGAAGAAACTTAATGTTGCAACGAACATTGCATGATATTCAAGTATGAGGATACTTGATAAAGTAAAAAGTACGAACACACTTAGGAAATTCGCAGCAACAAACCAAGTACGAAAATACTTGAACAGAACACCAAATTCAAATGCGAAGCAGAGTATCAAACAAAGGCCACACACGGCCGAGTAAGACCACGCAGGGTCAGACAAAAGAAATATTAAGAAAAAAGGCCTTGAGCCTCTTCACCAAGTTCAGGGGCATCGGTGGCAGGGACATCATCAACAGCCCTACCATCAGACTCAGGGTTAGCACCCTCATCTGCTACATCAGGAGCATCACCATCCTGGATGGTGAGATCAACAATCTCGTCCTCTAATTGAGCTGGTTCTGAAGGCACTACGAGCTGAACTTGGTCATCCGGTTGGGCCTGAGCATTAGGCTAGACAGGAGACTGAGCGTGGGATTCGAGCTGAGCTTGAGCTGCACGAGTAGTAGCCTTAATTTCGCTCGGCAGTTCCCTATCCGTCCAATGGGGGGATGACTGGTCAACCCCAAGCTTGGTGAGACACCTTTGCCAGGCAGTACCCCAGATGGCGTCCTTCACAGCAGGTAGCTGGGATCGATAATTCTCGGTTATAACGACCACGACCCTGTCATATTCGGTCTCAGCCCTGGTTTCAACAGAGGACAGGTCCAAACGCAGCTGCTGTTCGGTCTGGTTAGCTCTCCTTTTTTGGTCGGCCATTTCCCTCTTCAGTTTCTCGACCTCCTCCTGAGCTTCCTTCAGTAGCTGAGCGTGCTGGGCACTCTCTTTCTCCGCCTTTTCAGCTCTCTTCTGCTCCCTCTTGACGTCTTTCTCGGCCTCTTTTGCACGTTCGAGACCGACTGAGGCCTTTTGCATAATCTGCAAAGGATGTACAGACGAGCACTTTATATGACACTAAGAGAAGGGAAATCAAGAGTAAAAATCGTACCCGAGCGCTTGAATTGGAAAATAGACTTCATAAGGGCATCGTAAGAGCAGCCCTTCTCCCTTTCCAGATCCAAGGGAAGCATTGCAACACGAGCAACCCCGTAAGCCACGTCAACTAACGTGACCTTATCAATTATCGAGAGAGGGGTTCCGTCCGGGCGTATCAGAGTAGGAGCCCACGGCTGCACAAGAGAAGGGGAACTGGGTTCTGGTTGGCTAGAGGAAACGTCTCCAGTCCTTCGCCTCTAGAGGGACGGTTGAGTATCTGAGGGACCCTCCAAGGGCCTTTTGTCCCTTTGTACTTGAGAGGGAACAGACGTTGTCTCCGGTAGGGGATTTGCGGGAGCTGGAGGAGTAGCACCACCACGAGAAGGTGGGAAGGGAAGGTTGAGCTCGTCTAGGAGGCTGATCGGCTGGCGCGACATTTCTTCTCGGTCTGGAGAAGGTGAGTAGCCAAATGAATCAGAATCAGCTAATAGAGCGGATTGGTCGGCAAGACAACGAACAACCGCGTGGTGATCAGGCCCTCTTTCCTTGTCTTCTTCTCCTTCTTCCTCTTCAATCACCACCCTGCCGGACGTGCTTGGCTCTTCATCATCTCGGACGAGAATCGGGATGGCGGTAAGAACTTCGGGGACATGAGCAAAAGTCACTTGCTGCTGCAAATCCCTTGGGGCTCGTGGACGTGCTGATCCCCTTCTAGCTCGGCCTCTACGAGGTCGGGAACTTACTTTGTTCAGCCGGCGGGCGTGGGGCGGTCAATGGAGCAGCTGGAGGCCAGGAATGTCTTGATCTTGGCTCTCTTACTCTTCTAATGCCACCCCAGTAAGTTGGGGTGTAGTCCAGAAGGAGATGGGAAGCGCGGCCTAATCCCACAGGTGTGGGCTTGAATCCGTCGAAGTATAGAGCTCGGGCAATGTCCTCACGATGAAGTTTGTCGTGGATCAAACGGCCGCCTTGGTTGAGGTTGCTCGCTGCAAAACAACATAAGGAAAAAATGATGAACTACAGTTTTTGAAAGGACAAGAAGTAAAAGAATAATGCAGGGATTGAATACTAACGTGGTTGGCCTGTGGCTGTGGGGCAGGCAAAGCCAATAGTGTTCCCCTCAGCATCCCTTGGCTCCCAATTGTCGGTGACTACGAGATAGTCATCCCCCTCGCCTTTTGAAGAATTAGGCAGGTCCGTGATAAGCTTCAGCTCGGGGTCCCTAGCCTTGAAGTAGTAATTATTATCTGCAGTAGGGACAACACTATACAGGTAGTGCAGGTCCCACCAGTCAAGATGTTGCAAATCTCTCTGAAGAAAGGATGTAAGGGGAACCTAAGACCTCCCTCTACGATGAAGATAAGGGGAATATGCATCTTGTTTTGGTCCTGACCTTCTTCGACTAGGTCGTCCCTCCTGTTCAAACGAAATTGAACATCATTGGGAATCTCGTATTTCCTACGGAATTCTGCTAATTTTTGGGCATTACTGAGCAGGACTCTGTTTCCCCATGGTTAGGGTTTCACCGTTGAAACCCAAGGTGGAAGATGATGAAGCAGAGAAGGAGAAGGACGGTTAAGCCTGGTGGTTAAAGGAGAAAGTACTTACGTGAGACAGTGAAAGGGATTCTCTGACGACGGAGGAGAGTTTCCGATGAAAAGCGGGAACGGATGTAAGGGTTGTTGAAGCTCTGAGACGTCGGAGATGGCGATTAGAGAACTTCTCCCTTTCTCTCTCTCTTCTTTTGTTTTTTTCTTCTGATGAACAAGAGGAAGAGGGAAGAGGGAAGAGGGAGGGATAGGGATTTTAGGGGTTTGGGGGGAATGAAAATAATCATTATCCCGCCCAAAACCCCATGAAAGTGGGGCATGACGCGTTCAAAACGTCAGCAAAGCCATCCTTTGGGCTTATCTGGTAACCAACGGATCACTTTGCATTAAATGCGATAAAAACCCTGGCCCCCACGTGAGGGGGAGGCTTGCAGGGGATGCATCAAGAGCCGTTGAAGCTCTGCGCACTACTGATGAATGACAGTAGTGACAGAGTTGGGGAGCAATTGGAGTGGGTAAAACCTGGTTACCCTACTAATAGGCATATCACGTTCCTATGGCGGTCACCACGAGAGGGTGAGTAGCTTGGAACAACGTAGGGAAGCCCTAGCCTTGTGCCCAGCTGGTTTGGCCATGAATAAGGTCAAGATAATAAGGATAAACTAATAAATCAGGATGCACTAGCTCGGCGTGAGTCACAAAGGGATGCCCCTGACATAGCCGAGCTAGGTAGGCTACGAATATAGCTTGAACGGGCATTCTAGAATACATAATTCAGATCGGCGTGATAAGCTGAGTTATATACGAGTTATTCTGAGACTATGTGGAAGTACGACACCGCCACGGGTAAGGCGGTGAGACATTTCAGAATATTCTACAGCGGCTCCTTATGAGATAAGGAGCAATCCCGTAAAGTAAGGGATTGATATGGGAAGTCCTAATGTGATTAGGAGTATGCCACATATAGGGAAGAATCCTACATGGAAAGAAAGACCTCTGCTAAACGAGATCTAGAAGGATATGGAAACTCGTCCCTAATAGAAAAGTCCTATTAGGAGATGGATTTCTGAAGCTAATAGGAAACCAAGGCACGAGATGCCTAAATCAAGCCTTCTTCACCTATAAGTACAGGACAATAACCATGACAAAAGGTACGCTGTGAAATCCTTTTCATACGCATTGTGATTTAAGAGTACAAGTACGAGATACTAACTTAGGCATCAGAGGGCCTTTGCCGACGAGAGGCAAAGGTGCTCTAACCCTTTTTCTGTCTTGCAGATTTAGGGTTGAATCATTGAAGCACGTGATCCAGGGCTACGTGGATTTTATCCCCGTACAGATAACATGTAAGTTGGAACAGGGAACACCTAACTCACTCTCCACTACACACAAATTCATACTCTCTCTCTCTCCAGTCTTTTTACTGCCATTTTTTTTTCTATTGTTTGAGGAGGATATCTCACAATGGAAGAAACGAGGCCTCTGCTTGTAGAAAGAAGGCTTGACAATCTTGGTGGGAACGGCCATGAAAATATTAATGCTAATGACACTTCTGAGCCTGCGGCAAGTGAACATTCTTCTTCTTCCTCTTCTAACACCACCACCACCACCACGACTGTTTTTCTCCTCACAACTTTTGTTGCAGTCATCGGTTCATTTGTTTCTGGTTGCGCTGTAAGTGTTCCTCAGCCATACTTTTTGTGTTTATGATAGTGAGGTTTTCTTTTGCCGATTTATAAAAAAAAAAATGTATTCCTCAAGTACCATACATCCATTTCTTTACTGAGGAAGAGAGAAAGAGAACGAAAATGCTCACAACACAAACAAAACATTAATTGTTGCTACGATACTGTTTAAGTGAGCAGAACGACTTAATGTATAACTATCTAATTATAGTGCAATTCTATTCAGCCCCTTGCATTTTACCGAGGAGTGGAAGATCCGGATACTGTGCTTCTTGCAGAGTTTCTCGATTGCTTCGGCCACAAATTGGGTCCCGTTATCCGAAATGATCGCATAAGGGACACCGAAGCGAGGGATGATATTCTTCCAAAGAAATCGCTCTACGTCAGTAGCAGTTATACTGATGAGGGGCTCGGCTTCTGTAGAGGGGAAAAATCTGGGTATGCTATTTCCACGCCTCTATGAGATCAACAATATGCACTCTTCGCCGGAACCCTAGCACTGCAAGACAATAGACAGTTAGAGCACCTTTGCCTCTCGTCGGCAAAGGCCCTCCGATGCTTAAGTTAGTATCACGTACTAGGAGGAAACCATAAAACACGTAAAACATGTAAACACGAATTACTGCGTACCTTTCTTCATGGGTATTGCACCTTATTTATAGATACAGGGTGCTTGTTGTCCAAGGATCCTATTCACATTAGGAGTCCTTTCCTATATGGGACTTGCTCCATATAGAAACACAATCTTTATTCTACAAGGATTCCCTCCACGTTAGGAATCCTTGCCATTATCGGAATCCTCTTTACGTTAGGAGTCCTTTCTCTTATGGGATTCGTCTCATATGGCAATACAATCAGAATTCCCTTCTCGTAAGGATTCTGTATCTATACTGGACTTCTTGTACAATATGGAAGCCTAATGATAATCCCTTAACTCTCAGGATTTAACCCTTATCACGTAAGAGGCTGACCTGCCACCTTATCACGTAGGCAGTTAGCTCGGCAACATACTTGCCTATTCTCATATACTGTTGCCGACCAGATACATAGCTCGGCATTGGCCTCGTGCACCTTCTCATGGTACCGCCACCATCCCGTGGTGCTATTTGGCCTACCCTGGGGTCCTTTCTTATGGTCTCCCCGGACTGAGCCACCCACACGTAGTGTCCAGGCTAAGCAGGTGTTTCGTACGTGCTTGGGTATTTTCCAATATAATTGGATTCTTCCCTCTCCAATTGCTCCCCAGCTTTGATCACCATTGTTGTTCGTGAATGATGGTCAAAGCTTACTGCTAATTGTGTTTTTCCTTGCCGTAATACTCGCGTTTAGCTTTCCAGCTAAGAATTTTTCGTACTTAGCAGACCACAAGTAATGATTGTCGCTTATTGCCCAAGTTTCCACGTACTTAGCAATGTTCAAGCATTATTCGTTGCTCACTGTCCGAGTTTCTTCGTACTTGGGAATGTTCGAGCAATATCCGTTGTTTGTCTCCAAGTTTCTTCGTACTTGGGAGAGTTCAAGCAATATTTGTTGATTGCCTCCAAGTTTCTTCGTACTTGGGAATGTTCAAGCAATAGTCGTTGATTGCCTCCAAGTTTCTTCGTACTTGGTATTCGTTGCTTGCCCCCAAGTTTCTTCGTACTTGGGAATGTTCAAGCAATATTCGTTGCTTGCCTCCAAGTTTCTTCGTACTTGGGAATGTTCAAGCAATATTCGTTGCTTGCCTCCAAGTTTCTTCGTACTTGGGAATGTTCAAGCAATATTCGTTGCTTGCCTCCAAGTTTCTTCGTACTTGGGAATGTCCAAGCAATATTCGTTGCTTGCCTCCAAGTTTCTTCGTACTTGGGAATGTTCAAGCAATATTCGTTGCTTGCCTCCAAGTTTTTACACTCTCCGCTCCCCAGTTTTGAGGCAAAGCGTCTTTGGGTCCAAACTTAGCTTATTCATGCTTAGACCATATAGAAACAACTTGTTTCAAGTCAAACAGAGTTTTATTCATAATCTCACCGTATTTAAAGCAATTCGTAGCTAACAAAACGAGAAAAGACGGATATCGCTAATGATTTCACTATAGCAACTCATAGCGAATAATAATTTCTATAGGATTTGTACGGGGATAAAATCCACGTAAGGTCTTGATCACATGCTTCCTCACTGGAACCCTCCATCTTTCTTCATGTAGGTTTCCTTTCTATATGCAGCGTCTTCCTAATTGCATTAGGGATGCTTATGTTAATCATTTTATACACAGGATCGCTCCTTATCACATAAGGAGCCGATTTAGAACCTTCTGGAATGTCTCACCGCCCTATATTCTTAAGGTGGTGCCGTGCTTTCACTTAGCTAGGCCATGTCTTAAAACATCCCTTCGTGGTACTGCCGAGCTGTTAAATCTTCACTTGGTACTGGATTTACTATCTTGACCCTACTCATGGTCATCATTGCTTGGCATAGGGTTAGGTAGCCCCTATACAACTGCGCCGAGCTAATTACCCTCACTTGGTGGTTATTTTAGAGCACGTGTTCTGCCTTTTCTGAGGGTAACTGGATTTTATCCACTCCAGAATTCTGTTCATAATTCCATCATAGCAATTTGTAGCTAAACAATAAATAAATTGAAATAAGTAATTTGACTACTTATCTGTGTATTCCATGGCAATGGCACTGGATTCCCATCCAAGTCTGCTTGGGGATGAACTCTGGTTCCAGTTATCCCTTGTATGGCTCTTCCTCGTCTAGGCCGAACTTCCTTTTCGTGGAATTTTCTGTGTGGCCGAGCACTTTGCACCTTCACGTGGTGCGTCCAACCAGGGTCATCATTATCCCCAGAATGTTGCTTGGTGAGCTTATGGTTCTTCCACTAATGTTACTTCCATATGTCCTTTCGTGAATCTTACATAGAAACTTTTGCTCCATCACGTGGTGCGCACAAACAAGCTGGTCATGATCCGGTGCGTTTCCTTTTTACCACTAGGACGTGTACCCTCTCGTGGGGATTCCATGATTGGATCCATCTAGCTTGGTCCTAAATCCAAGTCCATTGAATTTATGTAGACATTTTACCCGAGCTACTTTATTTCACATAAACTTCCTCCTGTTTATTTAATTACCGAGTAGCACATTCATCGGATAGCTGGCTTTCGACCAACTATGAGCCACAATAGACCCTCAATCTCTTAGCGAGCAGAGGCTCATACTCGGCCGTGTCCTGAGACACCCATCGTAGTTGATGCCGAGCTAGTTCACCTCCACTTAGTGTCCCTTTTAACATCTTGACCCTACTCGTGGTCAAATCTGTTCTGCATGGGTCTAAGAAACCCCTTCCTAATAATGCCGAGTTAAGCACCTTCTCGTGGTGGCTACTCCAAGCACGTGTTTTGTTGCCTCTTGGTCGAGCTACGTGCAATTTTCTTTATTTTCTGAGAGCTGTGGCCGTCCAGCCACAATCTTTCCTCCAGCTTGCAGGATGTCATCCTCCACCCGTGCGTGCTCCTGGATTCTCTCCATAAGTTTAGCGACAGTCTTTACTGGATGCATGGTAAACGATTCTCGTAGCTTACTGTGCATAGGCAAGCTTGTCTTGAACGTTGCCAAAGCGTATAACTCACTGCAGTTTTCAATCTCGTTGAAAGTTTCCCAGTAACGTTTGGAGTATTGCTGCAGAGTCTCATCATCCCTCTGTCTCATAGAGGTCAATGCATCAAAGGTCTTTGGGGCCGCTCGGCTTGTTAAGAACCAAGCAGTAAATTCCTCGGCCAGTTGAGCCCAACACAGGATTGACCCCTCTGGGAGTTTGTGGTACCAACTCAAGGCCACTTTCCCTAGACTGGACGGGAACATCTTACATAGCAAGACATCGTCTTGCTCATGCATGAACATGGCCTGTTGATAGTGTTCAATGTGAGCCACTGGGTCCGTGCTGGTTTCATAAGGGACGAACACTGAGTGCTTCATCCTGCTTGGTGTCTTTTCTGCTTGGATCCAGTAAGCTAGTGGTGACTTCGAGATTTGGCCCAGGGCCTCCTTAGCTGCTTCTCGTGCAGTCTTAGGACCCCCATCAGCTCGGCCAGTTTCCTTTCTTATCACATACCGCTCGGGAGTACGTTCATTGGAGCCAGATCTCTTGTATCTGTCTCTAGCATGCTTCCTTCTTTCTTTTTTCTCGACGGAGGGACTCCTCTCCCTCCTTTTTCGTGGAGAGGCTCTTCTCACGGTAGAGACATCATCGTGGTGATGACCCCTTCTCTCCTCTACGTATTGCACAGATCTCGTCCGTGAACGTAAATCCTTCTCCTTCTCTTGGAGTTGTTTCTTTAGGTCCTGAATCTCTCGCTCTCGTCGAGTGACTTCACGGGCCAATTCTTCTGCCTCTTGTTCTCTTCGGTCAAGGCTGTCCTCTCTTTCTTGATCCTTCGTTTGCCTTCGATCCTCCCTTCGTCGGGGGCTTCTCCTCCGGTCACGTCGGATGGAGGCTTCCCTTCTTCTTGGAGGCGTCTTTGAGCGTCCTCTCCGCTCACCTGATCTTGGAGAATCATGGGTCAGCAGGTGTGTGTTCCTGAATTTCAGAATCTCAGGAATATGCCCTATATTGATCCTTCTAACAGCAGGCTTCTTTTGAGGCGCTTTGTGGGCCTGCGGAGTCTTGTCCACCCTCGTACTCTTTCTCATAATGTACACGAGAGTGGTTCCTCATCGTCTTCCACGTCCTCTCTTCGTGGAGTACATAAAACAGGTTCCGAAACCACCATTGTTGATCTTTGTTGAAAAGAAAGGAGCTTTTCGTAAGCGTTTCCCACAGACGGCGCCAATTGTAGAGGGGAAAAATCTGGGTATGCTATTTCCATGCCTCTATGAGATCAACAATATGCACTCTTCGCCGGAACCCTAGCACTGCAAGACAATAGACGGTTAGAGCACCTTTGCCTCTCGTCGGCAAAGGCCCTCCGATGCTTAAGTTAGTATCACGTACTAGGAGGAAACCATAAAACACATAAAACATGTAAACACGAATTAGTGCGTACCTTTCTTCATGGGTATTGCACCTTATTTATAGATGCAGGGTGCTTGTTGTCCAAGGATCCTATTCACATTAGGAGTCCTTTCCTATATGGGACTTGCTCCATATAGAAACACAATCTTTATTCTACAAGGATTCCCTCCACGTTAGGAATCCTTGCCATTATCGGAATCCTCTTTACGTTAGGAGTCCTTTCTCTTATGGGATTCGTCTCATATGGCAATACAATCAGAATTCCCTTCTCGTAAGGATTCTGTATCTATACTGGACTTCTTGTCCAATATGGAAGCCTAATGATAATCCCTTAACTCTCATGATTTAACCCTTATCACGTAAGAGGCTGACCTGCCACCTTATCACGTAGGCAGTTAGCTCGGCAACATACTTGCCTATTCTCATATACTGTTGCCGACCAGATACATAGCTCGGCATTGGCCTCGTGCACCTTCTCATGGTACCGCCACCATCCCGTGGTGCTATTTGGCCTACCCTAAGGTCCTTTCTTATGGTCTCCCCGAACTGAGCACGTGTTTCGTACGTGCTTGGGTATTTCCCAATATAATTGGATTCTTCCCTCTCCAGCTTCCACCCATTTGGTGTAGTAATCTGTCGCTGTTATCAAGTGTTTGAATCCTCCAGGAGCCGTCGGCAGCTTTCCCACTATGTCCAGTCCCCATTGCGCGAAAGGCCAAGGGCTGGTTATAGGGTGTAAGGCTTCGGCAGGCTGGAGCAGGTGAGAGGCGTGCTTTTGGCATTGTTCGCATTTCTTGGCGTATTCCTCGGAGGTCTTCTTCATTTTCGGCCACCAGTACCCCTGAGTAAGAGCTCGGTGGGAAAGTGACCGTCCACCGGAATGACATCCGCTGCTCCCCTCATGGAGCTCTCGGAGAATGCTCTCTACTTGGGAATCATGGACAACCCTCAAGTCGGGGCCAGTGAAGGACCTTCGGTACATTCTATTGCTCGGATCCAAATAGAAGTAGGAGGCCTTGCATCTGATTCTATGCGCTTCCTTTTTATCTGTCGGGAGCTTCTCATGCTTAAGGTAGGCGTAGATTTCATCCATCCAGCTTGGGCCGAGGGATATTGTGAACACTTCCTTTACCTCGTGCTCGATGCTCAGACTTTCTATTTCCCCTAACAGGATGGTTCGGTTCGGACAAACTGCACAAGCCGTTGCTAGGGAGGCCAGAGCGTCCGCATGGGCGTTTCGCTCTCGGCCCACCCATTCAATTTCCACAGATCCGATCTCCTTTATCAGCTCCCAGACTCTATCGTAGTACTTTTCCATCCTTGGGTCTTTGAGGATATATTGGTCTTTGATTTGGTTCACAATCAACTGTGAATCGTTGTATACTTGCACTGTCTCGACACCTAAGTGTTTTGCCATCTTTAGGTCGGAGACAAGTGCTTCGTATTCAGCTTCGTTATTTGACGCCGGAAATCCGATTGTTAACGCATTTTCATGCATGATACCTTATGGAGAGATGAGTACGACGCCGGCTCTAGCCCCTCGGCTATTTGATGCTCCATCTACGTGTAGGCGCCATACTTCTCCTTGGAACATTTTCCAAACTTTGCCTTGTCTTTCATCTGAAGCTTTCTCAGCTATGGCCAGAGTCCCTTTCATTGTTCCATCTGGTCTGGCCTCCACTGTGTCTCTTTCGGGTAATTCCAAGTCTTCAGGGTTCTCTTTGAGCTCAGGTGTCAGTTCGACAATGAAGTCTGCCATTTGCGGGGTAATTCCAAGTTCGACAATGAAGTCTGCCATCTGCCATTTGGAAATTCGCGTGGAGAGGTCAGCCTTTTGGAGTACGGTTTTCAGTGGGTACTCGGTGATTATGATGATGGTATGGGCTTGGAAGTAAGGCAGTAGTTTCCTTTTGGCCATTACGAGAGCTAAAACCAGCTTTTCAAGAGGAAGGTACCTTGTTTCGGAAGGAATCAATGTTTTGCTGGAGTAGTAGATGGGCTGGAAGTTAGCCCCTTCCTTCCTCACAAGGACCGAGCTCACCGCATGGCCAGATACCGAGAGGTACATGTATAAATCTTCTTCAGGCATGGGCATCACGAGGAGGGGAGCTCTGGAGAGATAGTCCTTCAACTGACCCAGCGCTCGATCACAGTCCTCGATCCACTGAAAACTCCTCTTGTTTGTTTTCAGGGACTCGAAGAAAGGTCGGCACAGATCCGAAGATCGGCTGATAAACCTGTTGAGCGCCGCGGCCATTCCAGTAAGCCTTTGAACTTCTTTGAGGGTGCTCGGAGGTCTGAGGTTTCGGATTGCAGTTATCTGCTTCGGATCTGCCTCAATGCCTCTCCGAGTAACCATATAGCCGAGAGATTTCCATAACCAACGCCGAATGCACACTTCTCGGCATTGAGGCGCAACTTGTGTTTCTTCATAATAGCAAAAATTTCGCCGAGGTGCTCTAAGTGATCCAAAGCGTGCTTGCTCTTGACGACCATGTCATCGATGTACGCTTCCATCGTGTCCCCGAGCTGCTAGGCGAACATTTTTGTGACCATCCGCTGGTAAGTGGCCCCAGCGTTCTTCAGACCGAACGACATTACTTTATAACAGTAGGTCCCTCGGGGAGATATGAAAGCTGTTTTCTCCTGGTCCTCAACTGCCATTGCTATCTGGTGGTACCCGCTGTAGGCGTCCATCATGCTGAGCCGAGCGTGTCCCGCCGCAACATCGACTAACTGATCGATCCGTGGAAGTGGAAAGCAGTCTTTTGGGCAGGCATCATTGAGATTGGTGTAGTCTACGGAAACGCGTAGCTTCCCATTCTTCTTTGGCACCACTACGGTGTTTGCCAGCCACATCGGGTATTGGATCTCTCGGATAGCCCCGGCATCAAGTAGCTTCCCAACCTCAGATATAACAGCGTCTGAGTGGGCCGGAGACGAGCGTCTTGGTTTTTGTACCACGGGCCTTCGGAGAGGATCGACGTTGAGAGAGTGGGAGATAAACTGAGGGTCAATGCCCGGCATCTCGTATGGTGTCCAGGCAAAGACCTCGACGTTCCTCTTAAGGAAGTCCACCAGTTGCTCTCTTTCAAAGGTCGTTAGGGTCGATCCGAGGACAAAGTAATGGGTCCCATCATCATTAATAGGTACGGTGACGATGTCCTCCACCTCTTTCTCCTCGGCAGGCAATCCCACATCTTCCAGGACAGGAGCTTCTGGTACTTCAATGGATCTTGGTTTCGGTTCTTTCTTCTTCTTTCCTTTAGTGGTTTTCTTCTTCATGTGGACGGCATTCACTTGGCACCTTCTTGCCACCATTTGGTTGCCTTTGATGTCTTCTTGCCATCCCTTGGCACCAATGAACCGAACAACTTGGTGATAGGTAGAGGCGATGGCCTTCATTTCGTGCAACCAAGTTCTGCCGAGGATGGCGTTGTAAGGGCTCGGTGCATCGACGACAACAAATTCCATTCTAAGGACTTTCGATCCTGCCTTCACCGGAAGAACAATCCGTCCCATCGGCCAGACCACAACCCCGTTGAATCCGAAGAGGGGGGAATCTGCCGGCATCAGATGGTCCGGATTCAAGTTCAGTGCCTTAAAGGCTGAGTAGTACAAGATCTCGGTTGAACTCCCTTGGTCCACGAGCACTCGCTTGACCCTGGGGATTCCCATGTAAACGGAAATCACCAGGGCATCACTGTGGGGCAGCTGTACATCTTTCAAGTCTTGCTCGGTAAATGTTATAGTCCACTGCTCCTCTCGGTCCGAGAGCTTCCGCTTCGCGTTTCCTCCAACTGTCAGAACCTGTGAGGAGGAGCTCGGTACCGCCCGAAGTGTTGCGGTTTTCTCCTTAGTTGCTGCCCCATGGATCACATGGACAACAACTTCTTCCGGAGGGTTATTCTGCGGCTGCTGCGCTCGGGCCGATGTCTTTTGTCGGTCAATGAACTGGTTCAAGCGCCCCTGCGTCACCTGCCTTTCAAGGAACTCCTTGAAGGGTCGGCAAGCAGTGGTATAGTGTCCCAGTTCATTGTGATAAGTGCATTTAACCTTGCAGTCATTTGGCTGGCCTTCAGCTGTCCCCAGTTTGTTGGTAGGCCAGGCGAACCATGGTTCCCGAGAGACTTCCCTTATCAGTTTGTAGAGGGGTAGGTTGAATACAGTCGTTATGCCAACGAACTCGTTAGGTTTCGGTTCCCGTTCCCTGAGCGGTTCCCGTTCCCTCCACGAGTCGCGGTCCTTCTTCCACCCTTTACCATTTCCGGATTTGACCGTGTTAACTTGCTTTTTTCCCGAGTAGTCAGCATTGCTCGCCTTGTGACTACCCGAGGTTCGAGAGAGTCTTCTCTCGGATATGACATCTTCCAACTGGGCAAACTTCTCAACTGTTTCCATTAGCCGGCTCATGTTTGCCGGAGGGTTCAGCATTAGTTCTTCAAAAATCGCCGAGGTCTCGTCTAAGCCGTACTTGAAAGACGTGGCAGCCATCTGCGGATCACAGCTTTCAATGGCATTGTAAATCTCCCAATAGCGCTCGGCGTACTTTCGCAGCTTCTCACCGGACTGTCGTTTGAGACCGACGAGGGCGTCAATGGTTTTTGGCCGAGTACTGTTTGTGACGAACCGAGCGGTGAAGGCCTCCTCCAGCTGTTCGAACGAGCTAATGGAGTTCGGTTGTAGCTGGTTCAACCAAACTAAACCGATTCCCTGGAGGCTAACCGGAAAATCCTTACACATCATGGCTTCATCATAGCCATAGAGTCCCATAAGCTGCCGGTAATGCACGAGGTGCATAACCGCGTCGGATTTAGCGTCGTACTTTGTGAATTTGGGCACTGTGAAGTTTCTCGGGGGTTGAGCTTCCCGGATTTCTTGAGTGAACGGTGATTCTTGGATTTTGCGAAGCCTGGAGTCGATGGGTTTCTCGGATGAACGCGGGGCCTCGTAGGCCATGCCAGCGTTGTACGCCCTTTTGGCGTTCAGCCTGCGCCGCTCATCGTTCTCTCCGAGCTCCCTAGTATTTTCCTTTCTTTTTCTGGACACCTGAGGAGGATCTTTCTCCGCCCGGTATCGTTTCGATTCTCCGGTACGTGGGTCCCGAACGATGATATAATCGCCGGTATCGTCCATGTCGTACTCGGGAATCTGCTGAGTTTCCTTCTCATGATGTTTTCGAGGACTCCGTTCTCGGTGGGTATTCTTTGAAGGAGCTCGGAAGACATGCTCTCGGTCTCGATCCCCGTGTCGGTCAACATGACCTGCAGATCTGCTACGTAGGATCTCTCGGCCATCTGCATCATACTGTACCGGAGCCTTATCGCGGTTGTCGTATGGCAGAGCGTCGTTTCGACGGGCCGTCTGAGATCCGGATCGTCCCGTTGTGGATTGAGAGCTCGATGTAGAGTTACCCCCCGTCCTCGTGGTGCGTTCTGTTCGTACATAATCCGAACGTCTACGCGGAGAGGGGGTCTGCTCCCTTTGAGGAATGATTCGCCCCGAGGCGTCTGTAACAATGAATGGCTGGCCCAAGCGGTCTTTGGCCAAAGGGTGCTGAGTCTGGTGAGTAAGTTGCGTCGCTTGGGCCGCCGCCTTGCGCCGTCGCCTCGACGCCCCTGATCGAGAGGTTGAGGTAGTGGGCTGCTTCCTTGTCAGGGCTTCAATTTGAGCCTTCATGGCAGCCATCTGCTCCTGCATCTGTTGCACGGTATCCAGAGGATTTGGGCTCGGAGTGAGGCCCAAAATAGGGTGTGTAACAATAGTCGCCCGAGAGCCACCTCCGGGGTTGGCTCCTGCCGTCGGACCGGCGGTTCCGTCGTCTTCAACGTATGCCATGGGAGAACTGTGGAATAGAGGAAGAGTATTCTCCAAGAAGAAGAGAAGAATGCCGGGAAGGTGATGATATCACTCGTCCCCAGCAGAGTCGCCAATTGTGGAGCCCTCTTTCCTCCGGTAGCTCTTCCTGGTGGTGGTCTTCGACGGAGATGAAGCCTTCACTCTCGAGTTTCGCCTAGGCCTGCACGCTTGAACAAGCCGTTAGCACCGGACTGGACCGTTGAGTCCAGAACGGTACTCCGACGGTCAAGTAAGTAGAGGAAGAAGGTGAAGTGCAGTAGATATAGGGTTTTGAGAGAAGAGTTGCGCGCGTACCTCTTTCAGGAGATGAAGTTTACCTTTTATAGGTAAGCCTTGGCTTGGCCTCCAAGCACAGCTGTGCTCGTCACGTGACTTAACCGTTTGGGTGACGTCACGATGACGAGCCCGAAAGAATATTCTGCGAGCACATGCCTCCAGTAAAAATGTTACATGTGTCGAAACCGTTCGGGTGACGTCACCTGTCATGATCACAGTTTGTTACGGGCACATGCCGCATTAACTGCTCTGCTGACTCAGCAGTTGGTCTTTCGGCACATCTCCGCATTGCGAAGTTAGTTTGGATCACCCCTCGGATACGTCCCGAGGTCTTTTGATATTAACCATGAAAGGTCACAAATGAATTAAATGTAGGATGGATCTCGGTATTTTGCCGAGGCATTGGGCCGAAGCCCCACTATGCTCCTTTTGAGTATGTTGAATCATAACTCCGAAGAGTCCCTCAATGTAGTCTCTCGGCGAATACAAAGAGGTGTCTCTTACTGTTTCTACATGCGAGACAGGTGCTCGGTATTTCCGGACCCCTACAGGTTGTAAAATCCAAAGGGAAAATTTGAGAAAAAGCTGGTATTTACAATGCTATCATGTTAAGCACTGGAATGCCCGAACTTGATACCGCTCTTCTCTGGTCGTTGGCTTTCTTTAATTACTGGCCTTTGTCCACATGGGACAGAGACCAATGATGCTCTCGTATGTTCTGAAGCTGAGTTTGAATATCCCAAGAAGAAGGATCTTACCTTCAAGGTCTTCTTACAGTTTAACTTTGTCAATGATAATTCCAAGTCTGTCTCTGATTTAGAACATATCGCCTTTCTGATTTATTGGTTGAACAAATTCATCTTCTGCACTGGTGGCTTGAAAATAACAAAGGACTTTACTTAATTAGCTAAGGTCTTATCCCTTGGGTAAGAAATCGCCTCAGCTCCTATATTCTTAGCCCACCTGTATAGAAGCATGAAAGAATTGGTGGATCACAACCTAACAGGATGTAGCGGTCCTCTTTGGTTTCTCCAATTCTGAGCCTGGTCATATTTTACTCCTCTATGCCCCACTTTGTCTGAAAACTAGAAGAAGAAGAAAAAGGCAGGAGAAAAGGAGTTTTGTGGATTTTACTTGCACTCTTTATCTCTTGAGGAGCACTCTTTCGAAGATTGTTTCTCCTATTTCTATCTGCTGCCTGATGAACCACATCTTGACTTTTGTATTCCTTTCTTGGTTTCTTTTTTTGGGTAATCAACTTAAAATATAAAAAAGGCTAAGTGAATGTACAACCTACGCGGAGCATATCCCAGGAGGAAAGAAAGAAAAAAGAAAGAAAATAAAATTGAAAAGCCTATGCCAAATTGCTACATAGGACTATAAAGGAGTGCAACAAATGTTTCTCATCCATCTAAAAAAGAGGGAGAAGAAACAAATGACAAAATGGTTTTGTATCTTGGATTTCAACTTTGGAAGAGAGGGATATGAAAACCCTAATAGCGAACTTGGTTGATGATCCTTCCTGCCCATTAGACTAGGCCTAAAATGCTGACTTTGAGGAGATAGTTGGGAACACTACAACAAAAAAGCATAAAGATCACGGTCTTTTGGTGTGATCTTTTACTTTCAATCTCGGTCGAAAAACCGTGATCTTACCTAGTGTGATTAAAAGTCTCCATCTTTCAATCACGCTTCTAGACCGTGATAAAAAAAACTCATGAAAAACTGTGATTAAAACAAAAAAAAAACTGTGATCTTTGACAATATAACATCTCAATTTTTCCTAAAAACCGTGATTATTTACAGAGAAAAGATCTCAGTTTTTAGTAAAACCATGATTAAAAAATGGAAAAAACCGTGATGAAAAAAATTTCCTCGCTAATATAGGCATCCAAAAATTGCCTTATCTTGCAAACCTTGCTTCCATCTAGATTTGATCCTTTGACCTCTTGCACAAGACAAGCAACACCTATCCACCCCACCAATTATGCATTTCATTATATTGTTGAACTATTTAATATATATAATAATTTTTGTAGGTCTTTCACTTGCCCATATTAGTTTCTTGAACATTGACTATGATTTTCTAGGCTTTATGTACTCTTATAGTTTCCAATCTTGTTTGAGAAAATTTCATTTTTGGTTACAAAAATAATTTTTTTTGTTCATATTCTATGAGTTTCTGACAACAATTTTTTTTTTTTTTGGTTTAAAAGGGTTGTCCCATCTTCCAATTCAGTAAAATTTCCTTCCATCAAAACATCTAAATCCCTCTTCTCTTTCTCAACATAATTATGATCCTCCAACTCAATAATTTTCATCAAATTGAAACTTTTCTCCCCATAAAATTTTACTCCCAACCGTTCGCCAATATCCATCACATTCTGAGCTTTCTTTAACAAGACAGAAAAAATAAGAAAGATCTCAGTTTTTGTAAAAACATGATAAAAAAATTAGAGTTAGATTTTTTTTATCACGGTTAAGTACATAAACTGAGATGAAATACAGTTTTAATCTCGGTCATCTATAAAACGTGATTAAAAATGAAAATGAAATTATCTCACTTTACTTACAATCACACTTTTTAAATGACTGAGATTAAAACTCTTACTTACAATCACACTTTTTAAATGACTGAGATTAAAGCTTAATTTTATTACTATTTTCAATCACGTTTTATAGATGACCGAGATTAAAACTGTCTTTCATCTCGGTTTATGTACTTAACCGTGATAAAAAATCTAACTCTTATTTTTTAATCACGGTTTTACAAAAACTGAGATCTTTCTTATTTTTGAGGGGTGATCTTTATACCTTTTTGTAGTAGTGGAAGCCCAACATACTGACTTCGAGGAGAGCTTGAAACATGAACCTTTGAAAAGCACGCATGGCCCAAAATGATATTTGTTACTTGGAAATAAATAAATGATTTTTAATGCGGGTTTGGTGCGGTTCGGATAAAATCCAAATTCATATGGTTTGGTTATGGTGTACTAAAAATCATACCCGTTGGATATCGGTTTGGATTTGGGTATAGAAAAATACTTTGGATTTGGATATGGTAATTGCAAAACCCGGACCAAACCAATGCAATGCCATCCCTATTTTCAACTCAGAGAAATGCTACGCGCAAGGAAACTTATACCAAATCATACACAGAATGTGAGTGCTTTTTTAAAAATGTGTTTGCAAAACACGACTTCATGTTCTTACATTACTCAGTGTATGGTTCGGTGTAAGCTTCCTTGCGCATAACATTTCTGCGCATAACATTTCTGTTCAGCTCATCAGACTGATTTTGGTAATGCTTAATTTTGTGATAGTTGTAACGCTTCCCATCTTTCTTCACGTCCGACCTATTTTTCGATCACGATCGATCCTGATTTGAGCTTCATCCTTTCGACTTGCCTCTACCTCGACGTGATTATTGTTCAATAGTAACAAGCCCCCTTAGTATGCACCAATATTATCATCCCTTCTCATGTTCATCCCAATAGTTCATGAACATGTCTGACCGGCCTTACTCAAAACCCTTGCAACTCCTTCAAACATCCTATTTTCACTGTATCAATTTCAATGGCTTGGCAAACTACATCAATTTGCATTCCAAACCTTCGTTGCAAGGTTTATACATGACATGTCAAACAAATCCTATGGCACATATAATAGGACAGCGAAAATCCAATATCCATGACTCTGAATTGCTAATTGAAGAGATGGAGGGTAAATCTATATCAATGTCACTATCTGATTTGTCTTGATTTTATCATGTCGCTCATGATACGAATTTTTGTGGCTCTATTTTATTTCTAGTGAAAAGTAGTTTGTAATCTAATAAAGAAATTTCAGGTTCAACATATTAATTTTTTTGGGTCGTGTTATGAGAGTATTGTGGTCAAATATGTCACCTCATATAAACTTTTGTAGCACATATCATTTTTTGAGTTTTTTTTTTTTTTTTGGCAAAGAAAGTAACATTTTATTGATAACAATAAACCATTAAATGAGAAAGAGAGAAGGAAAAACACAAAATATTGGCAAGGAAACCAACCAAAAACATCAAAATTCACACCTAAAAACCCATTGCACTCCCCAAAAAACACCTTTCCAGCAGCTCAAACCCCAATACACATCTCTCATATCCGCTCAGACATGCACCCAAAAAAATCGAACACCCCAGCACTCAATGCACAACCTCACAACCCCAAAGGCTAGTCATTTCAAATACCCGAATTATTTCCAAAAAAAACCATTACCCACTGCATCGTTAAAACCCCTCTCCATGTCATGTACTTCCAAAAAAACCGACCCTCACACAAATGAATTTTTGTGATCTAACATATCAATTTTGTAATTCATAAATATCAGCACCAAAAGTTTTTTTTTTCTTTTTTCGATAAGTGATATCAGCACAAAAGTTATGGGACGAGGAAAGAACATATGAAACTTTGTACGTGGACCAAAATATGAATTTTTGAGTTTGAGGTGGTGGTATGAAATTTGTGGTACAAGATACATATTTTATGGTGTTTCATTACGGAATTTTACGGTGATATACAATTTTTTGTTGTTCGAGATGTGAAAGTGCATACCTTACACCCCTAAATTAAGGAGGGGAGTGCTAATACGATTCGTTCATGAAGTTTCTTGACAAGAAATTCCTACACGTGCAATAAAAGATGCGATTGGCTAATGTAAAGTTGTGCGATTTAGATTATTTTTCCCCTTACGTTAATTTTGTCGAATCTTTTAAAAGATGCGATTGGCTAATGTAAAGTTGTGCAATTTAGATTATTTTTCTGCTTGACACGTGCAATAAACTAGAATTGATTGATTTGTAAACTAGAAGATTTTCATTATATGGTTGATTTCAACGTTATCATCACTTTCAAAAACCGAATAGGCCCTTAAATGAATGTTACGAGCAGTGCGCTCCCATTTATGTTTTAGATCCTAAGCTCAACTGATGAAGTTTCTAAACGCGCGCTACAAGAAGTTATACACTGTTGAAAAATTGAACCATTCCAATCATACTTGACCTCGTCGTTTCAGAAGAGAATTCTCATTTGGCCTATTTAATTTTGTACAATATTGTTTCTCTCCCTTGTGCAGTACTCAGTTTTTGCTTCAATATTCACATTTGGAGCAATGATGGGTGCCATCGTAAGTGGCAAAATAGCAGATCTCATTGGCCGAAGAGGGGTACTTTTTGGTTTCTACATTGGATCACTCTTAGCCAAATGTGGTTTTTCATTGTTCTATGTTTGCTGTCCGTTTAAACTCGGGATAATGCAGGCAATCTGGCTGTGTGACATATTTTACACCATGGGGTGGCTTGCAATACTTTTTGCGAAGGTTCTTTTCTGCAAATTCTCTCCTTCTTCCCCCTTATTTTATGTTAGGATCTTGTTTTGTACTAAAAGATGATTGAAAATGGACTTCTTAATTCTTATTATTAAACAGCAGGTTGGATTCTTTTTCTGAAGTTTTATAATTTTTGCTACAGATGAGGATTAACAGAACGTACAGAACATTAAGACTTAAGACATTTGTTAATTGAATTTCACAAAGAAATCAAGTCAAGGGGTTTTCAATTTTCATTTTTGTTTGCACCTCTTAATTATTGGACCCTTCAATATCAATTTTTTAGTGATTTTAAAAGGGTGTTTGTTGGCTCGAACTTGGGAGATTGACAATGGGATTTGGTGTGGGGATTCATACATATGTGGTAAGCATTCATATTTCATTTTTTATTGCCATATCTACCAAAACAATTATAGTTCTTCCAAAACACTGCCAACTAGGCGAATAAGTTAGAATTTTAATACACAACTCATGCGAATAAGGAGTACACGACACGTCATTCATGTACAAGTTTTTAGCAATATTTTCCAGTTTTCTGTAAGATTACAACTTTCTATGTGGGTTACCAATAAAATTCTCTCACTAAAGCATGACTTGGACTTGATTTACATTTCCAACCAAGCATCTGTATATGTTGCGGAAATCACACCTAAGAAAATTCGAGGACGATGTACTGCAACTAACATGGTAAAACCCTTGCTTTGTAGATCTGGGTTAAAGAATGGACCCTTTGTTTCTAAGTCTATATGTTTGCTAATTTTACAGCTGATGGCATGTGGTGGTATAACCATAATGTTCTTCATGGGAAATGTCTTGACATGGCGACTTCTGGCAATATTTGGTAATTCTTGAGTTGCTCATACGATTGAGATTTCATACGTACATACCATTTGGAACACACATGTCAAACATATCATCCAATAATGTGATGAGATCCCACAATACATTTTGACAATCGGAAGTGTTCATTGATTTGAATCAAACACTAATATATATCCGATCAATCTAGTTTTTGTATTACCAAACTAGACATACAGAGCTACAAATTCAATAACATAAAGAATTTTTTAATGATTTAAAGAAATGTAAAATATTATGACTACTTCCAATGTCTAATCAACTTGATTTTTTGGAATGAACAACGTTAGTGCCAGACCTCCAAATGAACAATTTTGATGTCAAAATATGTAATGGAACTTACCCTATTTAGGGGTGTGTTTGAGGGAAGAGGGCATCCTGTATGGAGCCGTTAATCGCGTAATTAACGGTTTGGATTTCATCTTGGTGCTTGCATGATCCGAGTCATTCATTGCCGAGATGAAATCCGAGCCGTTCATTGCCGAGATCAACGGCTTGTGTGCCGCACTACAGGGTTGTAGTGCGGCAGAGCACTACAGGATCCCCGGATCCGTGTTTGAGATGTGTGTAAGTAGAATTACTCTCTTGTATTCGCTTAGATTTTGTTACTCTTGTAGGACTGGTTCCATGCTTGGTACAATCTGTAGGCCTGTTCTTCATACCAGAGTCTCCAAGATGGTTGGTGAGTTTGAATTCTACTTAATTTCATCATTATTTTCCTTAACAGGTACTGTTAGACGTGATTCTACACACAAATCTCCAAGCTTTTGTTGGACATATAAGGTTTGGTTGTTAAACTGAGTTAAACCTAAATTCAAATAGATTGGAGTTTTGGTAACTAAAATTTTCTGAACAATTATGAGGTAAATAAGTAGATTGAAATTTTCTAAATCTTCAAATAGGTTTGGTTAACTTAGCCTCTTGATCCCTAAAATTTCCTAAGTTGCCTTATTCTCAAAGTTAGTTCCCAATTTAAGTTAGAAAAATAGATTGGAGTTTTGGTTAGCTAAAACTTTCTAAATGACTAAAAGCGGATGAGAAAGCCTTACAGTTTCGAATCAATTGAACGTCGTAAAAAAATAATTATACGAATTAAGAAAGTCAACTATCAAAACGATAATGACTCACTAAAAGCTACAAGTCTTAGTAACATCGTCACGAGTAATAACATCTTCGAGAATTGGGCATAATCTATCTATGATAGACAATCGTTTTCGAGTTTATAAATCTATATCTAGGCACGACTCGTCTTCTCTAGCTAAGTATAGATTATCGCAATCCCTAATTCCATGCCCAAGAATATTTCTTGTATAACTTATATATTAGCAATCATTGATAACATACACAAAATCACTAGATAGGAAAAATATGATTGAATCATGAAATAAGTCTTAAAGTTCTTTTTTTTTTTTAACAACAAAAAAGAATTTTGTTAATAAAAATATCAAAGATACAAGATTAAACCGGGCAAGAGAAAAACATTAAAGCGAGGAGCAGCATCCTAACGAGGTTGGCACCCCATCGACGGCAAATCATATGCCTCTCGAGACCCAAAAGATTGGAAGGTTGACAAGAAGACAACCAACCAAAAAAAACGAAAACAACCTACACCCACACCTAACCCCAACACTAAAACACCAAATAGAAACAAAGAGAGCAAAAAACACAAGAACACCAAAACTCCCCATAGAAACAGAACCACACTACCTAAAGCAGCGTGGATGAAACTGCAGCACACGAAATCAAAGCTGACAATTAGCTCTTCCTATGTCTTGCTCTCTCAATTCAGCTATTTTACTAATAACTTCATCCTCATCCCCCTCATAACTGATACATATGGCCTTGTTGACGGCCCAATTAAATTGCCTGAGCTTCGTTTAATAGAGTTTTGTTTCTGTTTGCGATACTATATGTTGAGACAGAAGCAGGTAGAGCAGAAGCAACCACGGCTAACCTAAAAATCACACATTTTTGTTTGATTCTCCCATCCTTATAATTTCCTGCATAAACCTTAGAGAAACCTAGAATATCGTCAATCGTTTTCCTCTTCTTTTTCCTTTTGGTTCCTTTTATAGCTGCCTTGATTGGAAAGAGACGGTTGACTTCGTGATGATCAGGGGAATATCATCGGTTGGCCCCACATCATTACTATTCAACACCTCCACTGAGCTCAAACTAATACACAGCTCCCCTCAACTCTGCTATTACCAACTCCAATAGCCGCCGAACAATTAGATTCCTCCATCATATTGTCAAGTATTGGATAAACATCGCTTTTGCTCCTAATCAAATCTAGTTTCCTCGTAGCAGCATTACCCTCGAAAGAATCAATTTCCTCTCTCGATTCACCCACCAAAGAGTCACAATTGGAAAGCGAATCGTCGATTCTGCTCCCAATCGAATCCAACTCCTTGAAAGAGCCCACAACATCTTTATCTCCACTTGGGCCCCGTATCAAACATCCCAACAAGAAGTTCAACAAAATCATTAAATCCAGAAACTCCATTAATATGACCCGGCCTACACCTTCATTCTTGACTAGAGGATTTGCACATTAATTAACATGACAATCTAAGGTACTCGAGACCTGCACCACTAAAACAAGTCTCAAAGTTATACAACCTTCTTCTCGATAATTGAAATCCAAAGCTAATAAAAAAACATACTCCATATTGTTACTTGATTAGGACTTCGCCTACACCTTAAGAGAGGAAGATTCTGTTTCCATAATTCTGGGATCAAGTTCTCCATGAGTAACTCCATTGAAAAGCTCCTTAAATCTCCTCTTCTTGCTTTAGTCTTTTTTTGTTTTTTTTATTAATAAATTAAAGAAAGTTATTAATTGACAAGAAAAAAATTACAATAAAGAGAAGAGAAGGAAAACTAATGTTGGCAAAAACCCAACAAAATAATGAAACAAATGCCACAATCCTCCAAAGCCAAAACACCTTGATCACATTGCTCTCTCCAATGTTTGCCCCAAAAGCTGTTAGCATAACCCAATACACCTTTGTAAGAGAGGTTCTTTGTTTAGCCAATACCCAAGAAGGAATATGTGAGCTGGAGAGGTAAGAATAGTTAACAGTATGAATTTGAGGAGGAATGAAGTGATCTAGAAGAAGGGTGAAGAAAAAGAACAGGTATGCACAGAAAAGACTAAGGCAGTGTTGCTCTCGGACTAATCCATGGAGGATCTCAAGTGATCTAGAGAATAAGTTGATATCACTCTGAGAGAATGTTCTCCTCTCAGAATCAGAGATTACCGACTTTCTCTCTAAAGAATGACACACTCTGTCAAAAATCACCTCTGAGAATTGTGAAGGGAATGTCCCATATTTATAGGCACCTTGGGCCAATGATCAGGCGCCAGGTTGTCTCCCTATAATATGAGGACATGTGAACTTTCGGTACAACCTAACCGTGCAGGTGACGTCACCCACCGCGGAGCTGACCCCCATGGCTTTTCAGGTGCGTTACTCCACCCCTTGGGCAGAGAACCTTTTATTATTTTATAGCCATCAAACCACTAGATCCCCTTCTATTCCCATTAGGGAAATGTTTAACCTGTTCGATTGTGCCTATACCACAGCCAAGCCTCAAGGGTCCCCTCGGGTCTTGCCTTCATACCGGAGCAGGTATAATTACCTGGGCTAAAGTAGACTAGCTTCTCTCGTTTCTGCCTATTTCACTGGGCCGCGCTAGTCATGGTGCTCATGGGCTTTTCTCCATGCATGGATAGCCCTTATGTAAATGAGACTGACTTCATTTGGCCCTAGTGGCGCGCAGTGGACCCTTTGCTAAGGATAGTGCCGTGCTAGTGACCCTCCGGTGGGTTGACTCACACGGCTAAGGTACATGTCACGTGGCTAGAGGTGACACCCGTCGCGATATCATAGGGTGGTCAACTGTTGACACAGTCAACTTTAGTCTCTGCGCTGACCTGACCTTCCCTACGACCTATTCAAACTGTCGACGAAAGACTCACCCAGTGCATGTAACATATGCAAGTACACGTCGCCTGAGATTTCTTTCTTCCTAATTCCAGCACGCCCCAACAAACTCCAAATGCCTATGAAAGATCGCTAAAGCCCCATAAACTGATTAACACCATCAACATGCACCTGTCTAGAAAAAAACAAGGAGCAGATCAAAACCCCAAACCACCACGAAGAGGAAATCATTGCCACCACGGCCCTAAAACGACAACACACCTGAAATACCTACGACCACAACTCTACTTATAAAACCAGCAAGCTCAATAGAACTTCTCAACCTAAAGATGAATACCACCTTTGAATCGTGCTTATATTCAGATTATAAACTTGAGCAGCAGCTCGCTCCTCATCTTTTGTAACGAGAAATAAAGAACACTTAATATTCTCCATGTCCAATAAGCAAGAAGTTCAACATAAACTTACGTAAGCAAATTGGAAGTGTCATTAATTAATACCATTGTTTGAAAAAGAAGGATTTGAATAAAATAAAATGGAATGGAGGTGTTTAAACGTGTATTTGTCGGGTGTTGCTTTTTTTTTTTCCGCCAAAAGTCAATATTGTTAGAATAGTTTGATTAGTATCTTGGAAGAGAAGTTGAACTCATGAACTCCTTTCTCTTGACGCTTAAGTGCACCCTCTTGGCTTTTCTTCTACATTTGTACTGTTGGGATGCTAGATTAAGTTAGGGAGAATTTAAATTAGTGGAGTGTGAATTAGGAATAAAGGATGGGTGCTAAGTGTAATAAAGGAGTGAAAGTTGAAGGCCTTTTGGAATGCTGCAAGCTCTTTATATAGAGCATTTCCACCGACACACTCTGCTGAATTATACATCTCTGGAAGGTTCTTGATTTTGCACGTGCCATTGTAAAAAATTTCCCTTGGGTCATCATTAAATTTTTCTACACACTTCTAAAATTTTTACCTAGATATTTTAGTATAAAATTCTACACAATTCTAGATTACAAATTCTTATTTTAACACTCCTCTTTAATTTGTAATCTTCATGACTTCATGAAATTGGGAGAATTTTTCTGCTCCCACTGCTTTGGTCATTATATCAGCAGACTGCTCCTTTGTATTGACAAATTCGAGCTGAATTTCTCCATTCTATACTAAGTCTTTGATAAAGTGATGTCGGAGCTCAATGTGCTTTGTCCTGCCATGAAAATTTGGATTTTTGCTCATTGCTAGAATTGACATATTATCGCAGTAGATAGTTGCAGGGCCTTTCTCTTTATGCTCCATGTCAGATAGAATCCTTCTGAACCATACAGCCTTACATGTTGCATTGGTAGCTGTTATATTTTATGTTTCTGCCAATGACAGAGCAATTGACCTTTTCATTTAGAAGTCCAAGTGATAATGTTAGATCCCAAGCAAAAATTGTAGCAAGACGTGCTCTTTTGATCATCGATTGATCTAGCCCAATCGCTATCGGTGTAGCCAATAAGCTTGCTGTCATTTTCTTTTGTGTACCTGATGCCGAGTTTCTTTGTTCCTTGAAGATAACGGAGAATCCGTTTTGCTACAGCATAGTGTAGCTTGCTCGGCTCGTGCATAAATCTGGAAATAAGATTCATAGAATATACAATGTGGGGCCTTGTATGAATGAGATAATTGAGCAAACCAACCAATTTTTAGTAGGCTGTAGCATTGATTTTCTCTGCTCCATCATTTAGCTACAACTTGTCATTTAGAGAAAGTGGAGTAGAAACTGGTTTGCAGTTACTTATGCGAAATTTCTTCAATAAGTCTTCAAGATATTTTTCTTGCGAGATGAAAATCCCTCCTTTGGATTGCCTTTCTTGGATGCTGAGAAAATGTCTCATAAGGCCCCGAGAACAGCCATCTCATACTCCCTCATCATGCCCTTTTTAAATTCTTCAAGCTTTATTCTATTAGTGTCTGTGTAGATTAAATCATCAACATATAAGCAGACAATAAGGAATTCTTGCGTACCTCCTTCTTTGACATAGAATGTTGGTTCACTTCAGCTTCTTTCAAAACCATTTTGACAGAAGTACTTATCAATGTTGCTATTCCATGCTTGAGGTGATTGCTTCAAGCCATATAATGCCTTTCCGAAGTTGGTACACCTTGTCTTTTTTTCCTTTGACAGTATCGCCTTGCGGTTGCTCCACATAAGCTTCTTCTTCTAGCTCGCCATTGAGAAAAGCAGATTTGACGTCGAGCTGACATACAGGAAGTTTGTACTGTGCTGCCAAAGCAAGAACTGTTCTGATCGTCTCCATGCGAGCGACAGGGTCAAATGTTTCATTCAAATCCACTCTAGGCTGCTGCAAGTAGCCTTTTGCCACTAAGCGTGCTTTGTGTTTCGGAATTGATCCATCTTCTTTGTATTTTGTCATATAGACCCAATTAAGCCCGATTATGTCTTTGTCTTTTGGCAGCTCCACGAGATCCCATGTGTGATTTTCTCGATAATTGCAATTTCCTCGTCCATTGCCTTTTTTTCATATTTCTTCACTAGCAGCTTCTTCAAAGTTCTGCGGTTCACAAGTGAACAAGGCAAAATCACACGAATCATATATGTCCCTTAAGGAACATACCTTGCTTGTTGGATTGGGATCCTTCGATGATGAGCTCTCTGGACCAACATGTGGGCTTTGGTTTGGACTTGGGGTCCGGAGTCAAAGTTTCTTGCCCATTTCCTGCATCAAAAGGCTCAAAAAACTTTTGCTCTTGGAAGTAATTGTGTTTGGACTATAGAGACGATATTCCTTGGACTCGTCACTATATCCGATGAAAATATATTTCTCCCCCTTTTCGTCAAAATTTTCCCTTTGTTCTGAGGGGAACTAACGCATATGAAATGCATCCAAAAATCTTGAGAAAATGTACCTGTGACTTCTCTTTATACCATGCCTCATATGGTGTTCTATTTTGTACTACCTTCATGGGAGATCGATTGAGAATGAAAACAACAGTATTGATAGCTTGAACCCAGAATGTGTTAGGTAGGCCTTTGCCTTTGAGCATGCTTCAAGCCATCTTTGCAATGGTGTGGTTTTTTTTGCTCTGCTACTCCACTTTGTTGAGGTGTTTTCCGAACTGTAAGCTGCATTTTGATTCCTTTTTCCTTGCAATACTCCAAGAATGGAGTGTAGATGTATTCACCATCACGATCCGTCCAAAGTGTCTTTATTAGTCTTCCACTTTGTCTCTCCACCAAGGCTTGAAACTTTAGAAATACAGGAAAGGCTTCTAATTTCTTGTCAAGGATGTAAAGCCACATCATCCTTGTATAATCATCAATGAAAAGGAGAAAACATCTTTTTCCACCAAGTGATGGTATTCTGGTAGGAAAATTTTTATTTGCAGTCATTTTTACTTTGGCCACTGTAAAATATTTCTTTTTGTCAAAAAATTATGCACTCATCATTATCGAATTTAAGAGCATCTTCCTTTTGCAGTAATTGCCTCACACTTAATAAATTTTGAGTTAGTCCAAGAACATAAAGGACATCAGAAATTAATCTTTTTTTACCTCCCTTTGTGTAGACGGTGATAACTCCTTTTCCTTCCACATTTTGCAACTTCCCATCTCCCAGTTTACTTGAGAAGAAACTTTATCATCAAGTTGCACAAGCTTTTTACGACCGCCTGTCATATGATTACTGCATCCACTATCCAAGTACCAAATGTTATCTAATTCTTCTTGAGCATTCATGCAAGAGAATAATTGTTCAACTTCATTTTTTTTTGAAAAATTAGCTTCGTTATTTTCATGATTGAACCAACAATCTCGATCGGAATGATTTGGAACTTTGCATCTCTTGCATTTAAATCTGCAATCTTTAGATGCATGATTGATTGTTTTGCAAATAATGCAAGAAGAGTTAGAGTTATCGCCATTAGGATTCCTTTGATTGTTGTATGCTTTTCCTTTGTTCAGGGCTTGGAATGCATTTTGGCCTCCACGTACTTTTCTGTTCGTGCCTCCTCGTCGAGATGAGTCCTTCTCTTGATTGTATTTGTTATTTCCTCCAAAATTGATTTTGCTTTGAAATGGTTGCTCCAAGGATTGATTTGTGAACCTGCTCATTCTTTGTTCATGTGCCTCGAGAGAACTCATTAGTTCATGTCGAGTAAGTTTAGATAAATCCTTGGATTCTTCGATAGTAGCAACAATATGCTCAAACTTTAGAGGCAAACTTCTTAAAACTTTTTCAACGGTTCTATTATCCAAAAGGGTATCTCTATAACTTCGAATTTGATGGACAATTCCAGCATCTCGGGAAATGAATGTTTGAATGGATTCATTTTCCTTCATTGCTAGATTATCAAAATCTATCCAAAGTGTTTGAAGTTTAATGGAGATAACCTTATCATAACCTTGATATTCAACTTTTAGTGTCTCCCATGCTTCCTTTGAAGTTTCTGCACCCAAAATTCTTAGAAAGATCGATTTGCTTACCCCACATTGAATGTTGAGTAGAGCCAATGCATCTCTCTTCTTGTTCTCCTTGAACTTCTTCTTCCTTGCTTCAGCCCAAGTTGCTTCTTCTTCGTCATTTGCCGGTGCTTCGTATCAGCTTTCAACAAGATCCCACAAGTCTTGTGAGATGAATAAAGTCTTCATTTGAATACTCTAATATTCATAGTTCTCTCCCTCAAATATAGGGATGAGAGTTTGTGCATAGTTGAAAGTGGAGGAGTTGGCTTCCATGGTGGATGATAGGAGAGTAAGGAAGACAAGGATGTATTTGGGTTCCTGCTCTGATACCAAAATTGTTGGGGTGCTAGATTAAGTTAGAGGGAATTTGAATAAGTGGAGTGTGAATTAGGAATAAAGGATGGGTTGTAAGTGTCATAAAGGAGTGAAAGTTGACGGCCTTTTGGAATGCTTTTCTGGATAGTACAAATTTATACGAGGCATGCTTTTATATAGAGCATTTTCACCGACACACTCTACCGACTTATACATCTCTGGAAGGTTCTTGATTTTGCACGTGCCATTGCAAAAAATCTCCCTTGGGTCATCATTACATTTTTCTACAGTCTACACACTTCTAAAAATTTTACCTAGATATTTTAGTATAAAATTCTACACAATTCTAGATTACAAATTATTATTTTAACATTTATATACCTCAGTGGAGACATTATGAATTTTGAAGCAGTAGCGCATTCATTAGACTTTGTTTTTACTTCTGACACCAAGGCATTCACTTGCATCCTCTCCTAATATGTGGTAGTCGCCTTTGCGCGTGTGCACATGCACACGGGGATCTGTTTTCTCAATAGTAGCTGTAAATGTACACAGGCGAAGATTGGCCGAGAAAAAGAGTTGGAAGATAGTTTACAGCGTCTCAGGGGAAAAAATGCTAATATTTATTCAGAAATGGCTGAGATCAGGGTAATTCCCAACTTCAAATATTAATGAGATCACTTGATATTGGCATTGTAACTGATATCTTTTATTCTTTTTTGTGATATTCCAGGACTATACAAAAACATTTGAACAGCTCTCCAAAACCAGCATTCTAAACTTGTTTGAGCGACGATATGCTCATGCACTTACTGTAAGGGCATAGAAATCAAAAGTTTGGCATGCTACCTTTCTACGCTATTTTGACCTCAGTGAACTTTAAATGTTATGTAGATTGGAGTTGGAACAATGTTACTGCAACAATTTGGGGGGAACAACGGAATTTTGTTCTATGCCAGTTCAATTTTTGAAGCCGCTGGTACATATGTTAGATTTATTGTATGTGTGTTAGGTTTATTGGCAATTGCGCGATGTTGCCAAAATATTGGAGCCTGTATTTGTTCTTGGTTTATTGCGTTTGGGAGATTTTCTAATTATTTGATTAGATAATCCGCCGTTTGATTGACAGAAGGCGTATGCTTTTCATATACATTATCACATCTGATCATATCTTGCATTAGTTAATTCGGTTAGGTTAGGCAATTTTCAGAACGAGAATGTAGCCTTGGAAAGATGAGTATAAATTTTTTGAAGGCATTTACCAGATAGTTAGCTCCACTTGCTTGGCGCGACATGTTGTGAGCCAAGGGCACCGGGGCACTCTAGGATTCGTCTCGTTCATGCATTCTCTTGCATTTCTTTTGAATGACGCACCCAAATTGTACCAGTACTGAGAGCGTGAGATGGGTGGTGACTGTTAACGAGTTCTATACTGGGTTGCTCTCTAATTGGTTTTTGGTGAAATCTAAGGAGTTTGTGTGCCAACTGTTTTTCAGAGTAAATGATATAATACATAGGTTGTTTATCATTAGCATTTCTAGGGTATTCAAAATGTATGTTAGATTCACAAACCTAAACCGTATGTCAAATTTTCTCTGTGTTATTTGTCGTTTTATGGTGTTCCAAGTGAACACCTTGTTTAACTCATGGAGCCGCTTGTGATCTCATTCATTTCTGCCTTTGATTATACTTGGCCGGACGGATCTGGACTCCGGAGCCTTGTTGAACGGAGATTGAGTTGGTGGACTCGGGGTGGATATGGAATCAAGGAGGAGCTCGGGGAGCTTACATCAATGTTGAGGAATGTGGAGCTAGGTTAAACTTTGGGGTTGTTTATAGCATACTTTGTATATTAGGCCATGGTTTTTTCCTTGGGAATGTTTGTTCCAAAACCGTGTCCATGTAAATTGTCGTGTCCTTTTTCTTTACCTTATTCTTATTTTTGTATTGCTTGGCCGTTTGATTGATGAATCATGGAAGATGAATAAATTGGATGAAATTAGTTTTGCTAATTTTAAATTGGTAGTTCTACTCACCCCTAAGCCTACTAATGCTATTCACACCCTAAGTTTCAAAGTTATCGTCAATTGTTTAATAATGCAGGCTGTTCAGTTAGTGTTGGGACAACAGCAATGGCTATTATTCAGGTTCTGAATCCTATATTGACTTTCATACGTGATGTAGCTCCAGAAACTTTTGAAGTAATTACGTTTTGTTTTCCTGTAGATTCCCTTTTCTGCTTTGAGTGTATTCTTAGTGGATAACTTCGGCCGCCGACCCCTTTTGATGGTCAGTTTCGGGAAATTATGTTCGAAAGGTTTGTGTTTTCGTTGATCTATGAGCCTATGCTGCAAGAATTTGTAGGTTTCTGCGGCAGGAACATGCTTGGGGAACATTCTTGCTGGGTTGGGATTTCTCTTTCAGGTTCGTTGGAAGAAAAAGCTGAACCCATGTGCTTATTTTTCTTATCCATTCACTTGCAAAATACTAATGCTTTGCGTGCTTTGGTTATCTCTGAGATGTTGCTTTGCCATGAACAGGGTTTTCATTACTCCACAGAGCTCAGTGCTCTACTGGTGTTATGTGGCATACTGGTAATATTACATACTCAACTGTTTCTTTTATTCTTTTTGTTTCCTTTTATTGTTGTTGAAAGATTCGGTTTTAGGCTTCAATAACTTGTCAAGATCCTAGATAACCTTTCGTAAGTTGGAGCTAAACGCGCACGATGTACATTTATGGTTGTTTGCTCGAGCTCTGAAATGCGGCCATTGACATTAATCTCTTAAGAATCACATAGGTTTTTCTGTTTGTTTTGGTTAGAACCACATCCCCTAATATATAGATTGTCACAGGCTTGTAATAGAAAGACAGTCTCAATAAGTGGAGGATAATATGTATATTAATGACAAATTAATTCGGATATCAATACACATTTCATGAATATCAATGTATTTTCACGAATATTAATAAACTTTTCTTAGATATCTATGCACTTTCTACTTATTTTCCTCCACCTTTTGGGCCGAGGTTAGCATTTCCTATGAAAAAAATTCTATTATTTGATTTCAATAAAACTTTTACGTGGTTGTGGTTTAATTCTTATATGATTCTACAATCAGGTATATTTTGCATCTTTTTCAGCAGGTATGAATGCTACACCATTTGTTCTCGTATCGGAGGTAAGTGTAGGTCGATAAATTTATTTGGCTGATCAATCTTTTCAGGAGGGTAAATAATTGGGTTTTCCTTTTCCAGATATTTCCCATAAACATAAGGGGCTCAGCTGGAAGCCTTGCGATTTTGGCCAATTGGTTAAGTTCTTGGATTGTTAGCTATAGCTTTAACTTCTTATTTGACTGGAGCTCACCAGGTACTTTTGTGAGGGGCGCTGATCCTCTTCTCCCCAATAAACTCCCCCCTGCTCTCACATGAAAACACTAATACCTCAAAAAATTAGGCTTTGGATGGCGCGTTTTGATATACGGTACACGTTGGGTCAAAAAAACTGTGAATTTAGATATCGAAAGCTAATGGCAAGTTTTTTCGTATTTATGTTCTTACTTTTTCTTGGAAGAAAATAAAATCGAGCTCCAGAGTGTAAAAAGATTGGTCAGGATGATCTTGGTAACGTGATTTACCTGAATGATTTTGAAAAACAAAACAACATTTCATTTATTATTGACACTCATACAAGTACGCTGTTATGAAGGTCTTATGTTTTCAAAGTGTGACGGTATTTGGTGCATTTCATGGGGTTCAAGTTGTATTTTCTCTTTTATTTCATATTTCATTGTTATGTAGTTTTTTATATTAAGAAATCGTGAGGTAGGTCAAGTTTTTTGAGTGGCAGCACTAGAAGTGTTTAGGACTTTTGGTCTCTTCGAAGCTCTCTCAATGCATTTCTTTTCCTATTGTAGTGATTTTTTTTTTCTTTATGACAATGAAGTTTTCTTTTGCCGATAAAAAAAATAAAAAAAGAAGAAGAAAAGTACACTATAACATCATCACAGTATTAGCACGGTATCACACTTTCAAACAGGGGGTAACCGTTCCTTGTACAGGAATCAGGGCCGGCCCAGGCCCAAGGCCCACAAGGCTTGGGCCTAGGGCACTCCAAAAATGGTCACTTTTTGGGGCACTCCACCATTTTATACTAATGGGCTTGACTAGAACACTTTTTTGGACCAAAATAAAGAAAAAAAATCCATTATAAGTTACAAAAGAGCCCAGCCATTGTGGCCCAATATTTAAAAAAAGCCCAAAAACTATTGTTGCCCAAAATTTAAAAAAAGACTCAAAGCTAAAACTGATTTAAAAGAAGTCATTTTCTGCTTGTTACAGTTTTTATTTCTGGTTTTGTAAAAAATCAAGGCAGTTCTAAACGAAATAATTAAGTTTAGTTTATTATTTGCTTAAAGACGAAGTAATTAGGTAGTAATTTTCTAATCTTCTTGTTAGAGTTTCGAGTGGGTTTGTATTTGTGATTTCTAAATTGACACAAGTTCTTGAGTTTTCCCAAGTAACTAAAAAGTTGATCAAATTTCATTATTATTCCAACAAATAAAGTCATAATATTAATTTCAGCAGATCAAATTTCTTACTTATTATAAGTAGTTAAATGAGCCATTTTGACCCAATTTTTTTAGAGGAAGCTTGAAGAACAACAGATTTGGGTAAAACTATGGTTCGGCATTTGCATAGTAGCAAAGGAGTTTTGACACAAATTTTGTTTCAAAAAAGGCACAGGATCTCTAGATGCTCTACATCGTTGTTAAATTTAGCTTGTATTAATACCCTTTTGACGGGGATATTGTAGTAACAAAAACGTAGAAAGTTTGGTTGAGGAACACGAAAATGTTTAGGGCACAATTTTTTTAATTAGGCCTAGGGCACTCAAATACCTTGGGTCGGCCCTGACTGGAATGATCCTAAGAGGGGTCATGCAACTCAGAGTACATTGAGACACGAGGACATACATTAGGGACTGGGGATCCCATGCCGCATCTTTGTGTGCCTTTGATTGTGTTTAGTTTAGTACTGACAATCTTATTTGTCTGGAATTGCTGCTTGAGGACTCTTTCTTCATGTTTGCTGCAATTTGTGGCTCAACCATTCTGTTCGTGGCAAAGTTTGTCCCAGAGACGAAGGGTCGATCTCTGGAACAAATACAAGCATCCATGACCCATATGCTGCAATGACACTTCAAGAGTCTTCTTCGTGTTTTTTTTTTTTTACACCTTTCGTGATCCTCAATGCTCATTTTTTAGTATTGTGATCCTCTGAATGTCCTACCAGTGAAGGCCATTTTTTCTTGATGTTTGTTGGACCCCATTTTCGTAAGGACATTGTTTTCAGGTATTCTCGGGCAAAAGATGGAAACTATTAAGTCGAAAACATACTTTTACAGGTTTAAACAACGCAAATGTTGAGAAGGTTTATTGAAGAATAAACTGCAGTAGTATTCAAGATTTGACAAAAATTAGAAAACACGACTTTTTCCAAAATAGAATGTCGCATCTTCAAGTGCTGACAATTTTGAAAATATTACATCTCTGGGTGTGACATGGATATAGTTTTTGCTTATAAAAAGACTACACCCCCTTTAGGTCGAGAATCCTCCTGTTTGAGACAATGCGAAAATCCTCCTCTTTAACACTCTGGTGGTATGCTTGAGAAGATTCTTGAAAAATCCATCCTCCGTAAAACCCTAGTGACCCACCTCAACAAAAGTCCTACAAATCATTGGTAAAATCAATGACATAGCTTATGACATTGAACCAATGTCCTTACAATACTAATTAATAGTGTGATGCCGGCTATCCTAGGTTGTGATTTTGTCTAGCTGAGGATATTCCCAATTCTTGTTGCTAAAATTAAGAAAAAATTACTGGTAACATCCGGTGGTTCAACGTTTTTTATATTCACAAATTTTCAATTCAAACGGTATTTATTTTACGCTATTGGATACTCAAACCGAACATATAGTTTGCAAAAAAACATTCTGGTGGTTTTTTCTTGGGAAAATTTCAAAATGCCCCATACTTTACACTCAATGTCTCACTACAAAAACTTACACCATTGGCGACTAAAAATCCCGACTAAATAGATTTGCTCACCGGCCAATGTCTATGCCATTACCTAGTAAACATATTTTGGTGGCCAATAATGGTCTTTATAGCCAACCAAATAAATTTGTTCGGGGAAAGTAAACTTTTGCCGTGTAAATTAGGCGGTGGCCGGAAAAAAAAAAGGGCGCGTAAGTCTTTTTTTGGTGGGAACTTAAATGCCGACTAAAGATTTGCTCAGCTATTGGTGTGAACTTAACTGCCGAGTAATGGTTTGCTCGGCTATTGGTATGAACTTAACTTGTGCCTTTTCTCGAAAATGTTGGCGGGAAATTTGGAATTTCTTGGCTAAATGTTTAGTTGGCAAATGATTGCCGACTAAACTCTTGCCGGTGAATGTTTGTCGGCAAAAACACTCCTTTTACCGAGCAAAGCATTTTTTACTCGGTAAATACATTCACCGAAGGTCATTTCATTGACTAAAGTGCCAACTAAATTATTTAGTCGGTATTGGTTTGCGTCAACTAAAAAGTCACATTAGCCGAGTAAATTTTTAGTCGGCATTGGTGTAATCTGTTGTAGTGTCTCATCGCCCCCCAAACTTTAAGTTATTTTAGTTTACTTCCCAAACTTCAGCTCCCTTATTCAAAATGACTCCTTCCGTCCCAATCCGTCATCTCATTAATGGGAAATGCTAATGTGGACTATAATGGTGTAAATCAGTTCTGTTAGTGGCATAGTTGGAGGGAAAAACACGCGTGAGTATCACGTGCCCATACTTGCTCTTCGTACACCCAAAAATTACCTTTTCCTCTTCACTTTTCACTTCTGTGGTCTCCACCAGAGGAGAAAAAGACAAAGAACGAAGATCCCTAGGGCTCCATTACTGAGATTAAAGGTAAGATACGACAAATCGAAGCCATTACAGTCTTCATCAATCTTCATTGAACATGGGTTGGCATGTGAGACCCACTGGTGGTGGTGGTCCTCCTATCTGTGGTGAGAGAAAGTTCTCTTTCTTTGAAATCGAACAAATATGTTATAAAAGCTATTTTATAATCAAAAGGGTTTGAAAAGGTGTAGGCTTAATGAGTTTAAAATTACATTACCAAGGAATTTCATTGTTTAATCGAAATTTCTAGGGTTTGTTGCTTTACTGTGTTTTCTATTGTTTCATTTGATGTTGTTCAGTAGTATATGCATTGACTAAGAAATGTTTTTTTTTTCTTTTTCATGTGTTGGTGCTTGTGAATGTCTACAGATAGGAGTTTCCCCCATTTCACAATAATAATGCATTGTGGTGGTACGGTTAAGGGTACAAATTACGTGGGGTAGCTTTGGTTATGTTAGTTACTGTGAGGATGATGAACTAAGCATTATTGAACTTGGTAACATGCTAGCCCAAATGGGTCAAAGTTTGAATAATGATTACTATCGCCCTTCTATCCTCTCTTCCATTTCCTCTTCTTCTCCCCTCACTTCTTTGATTTGAAAATCCCCTACAACCAACTACCGCTGCGCCATTGCTTCGGCTCTGCTGTTCGTAGCAACGGAAGGGATGAAAAAAAACAAAAGCAAAGGCTTTAATTAGTTGACAATGGAGAAAACGATCTGATCTGATTTTTATTTTTCCAAAAAAGGCTTCATCTAATTTTTATTTTTCGAAAAAAAAAAGCTTCATCTTAATTGACATTGAAGAAATTGTATGTTTCACATCAAAAAATTTGAGAACCATGGGCTTCTTTAATTGCAGTACTTCAATGGAAGAGAAAGGGATTTGTTTTGAATATTTGTATGGATATTGGACTGTCAAATCATTTAAGGTGTTTCAACTGTGGGTGATTCTTGCAGATCAAGAAAAAACTATGGGTAATTCCTGATTTGTTTTGGGAACTATGAGAAAAAAAATCTATTGTAGGTCATGACTTTTTCTATTTATGGATTATTGATCAATCCTGGTTAATTCTATTCGCCGGAGATGGGGTTGCCAGAGACAAAGGAGGCGGATATGGTGTTGCCGCCGTGCTGGGATGGGGGAGAGGAGAGAGAGATTTTGGGTGAGCAATTGTAGGGTGTGTGCATGTTTTGGGAGAGAGGAGTTAGTTGTGTTAATTAAGTTTTGATCTCAACCATTGATTTCAATGGCTTAGATGGAGTGTCTTTTTATGTGTCTCTGAAACTGGCCCCCATATGTATATAGTCTAGGAACTAACCTTAGTTAGTGTTAGTCATGTGTGGTTAGGTTAGAAATGTGAAGTCAAAATCAATTAGGACTAGGTCAATGTAACTCAAAATTAGATTAGTCTACAATTTAAAAAGTCAAAATTAGTTTTAAAAATATTATTAGGAAAAAATAGTTTAAATCTCACAAATTTTTAGATTTAAAAATTTGGGATATTGCATGTAATGAAATAAAATGTAGCCAAAATAAATTTGAACACATATGAATAAATAGAAAATGCATGTAAATGTGTATGAAATGCATTAAAAAAGAGAACTTAATTAGAACGAAACTTCGATTCTTAACTACTAGAAAATTTTGAACAGAAAAGTGTCAAATAAACCAAAGTAGAAATTATGGATTTTTGCAAAATGATGAATAAAATAAAATTGGGAAAATAGAAAATTGGTTGCACTTGTGCGCACCAATAGTATTTGGGCGCACAAGTGCTCCTCCAAGTCTAATTTTACAAATTTGCTCTAACAACATGAAAACCTATTTTTGACCAAAATTATTTTCCCTCCTATAACATTAATAAATTCAAAAAGTAAAATAAATTTTATCTGTGGAGAGATTAATCCTTTTATTTTAGACAATGGACCTCATGGGAGCACTTGCGCACACCAATAGTATTAGGGCACACAAATGCTCCTCCAAGTTGATTTTTGTAATTTTTTTTGAATTGACGTAAGCCTTGTTTTGAACAGAAATTAAATACAAAAGATAAAAATATGTTTAATTAAGTCCCCTCAAAGACCAAATATTGATCCTAAGGCAGTTCACCATTTTTACCTTGGAAATGCTTGAAATCTCCTTTCTTGAACTTGAACTTTTGAAGATGAGGGATGTTCAACTGTAACTGTAAATGGAGGTTGGTAATTGGATGTATAGTTTTTAGAAGGTTTTAGAAATTTATGTTGACAATAGATGATGAGGGAAGTAGCGTTAAAACATTTTCAAGGCTTTAAAACTTGGATATTTTTGGAGAATTTTGGACATAAGGGTAAGCTAAGGAGAGACGTAGTAGGAGAAGGGTAGTAGCAGTGGGGTGTTTGTGCATGAAGCTTCATACCACATTTTGGAGTCTAGGGGGTATTTATAGGCTAAGGGGGTTCAAAAAGAAGGGTTTACAAAGGTTGAAAAGGCCCAAATGGGTCCCTAAAACATGGAGGTAGATTTCAAGGGGTAAGGGACACCTATCAATCTCAGAGAATTGCATCAAAATGATGAAATTCTCTTGCTAGATGCTTGTATGAACTTGATGTGCAGAAATCAACTTGTGCGCACAAGTACTATTGGTGCGCACGAATAGCATTGGTGTGCACGAGTACTACTTGTGCGCACAAGTGCGATGCTGGTTTTGGAAATTTTGAAGCATTGGTGCTCAGGAATTTGTAGGGTTTTTTGGGGTTGATGCACAAGGGTTGGTTTCAAGGTGTTTGCTATTTTTAGTCCTGGTAAGCATCTTTTCAAGCATCATCAATGTACTTCGACCATTTTTCATCATCGAGGAGGCCATTTTGGCCACGATTCAAGAATCGAGGAGAGCCAAAATTGGGGTGTCTACAGTTACCCCTCTTTGATGGAACTCTGTTACCATTGGTTGGTACGAGTGACATCAAAGAATTGAGACACCCAATTTATGCATCTCTACATTTTCGATCTTGGAAAAATGTTAGAAAATTTGAATAAATGTTTAAATGATGGGGTCGCGCCCATTGAGATGCCTACGTACCCTGTTGTAAGGATCAGACTGGCGTAGTTCGGTGGGGCAAATGCAATTTTGATTTGGAAAAACTTTAATTTTGATTATTACGCAAAAAGTTTTTGAAACGATACCTGAATGCACTGTGTTCGAAAAATTCTGAAATGGCACCTGAAAACTGAAATCGTTATTTAACGGGGTGTAAAGTCCGCTGCCGCTTGACATTCAACGGGGCGCAAAGTCCTCCACCGCTTGACAGTTAACTGGGCGTGAAGTCCGCCTCCACTTGACATGTAATACCCCAGGTTTGGGGGTAGATAATGTTTAGTCACACTACATGAGTGATCTTATGTAACACCCCATGTAGACCACTACCCCAGTACCTTGATTTGATCCACAAGCCACACCACATGGCCCAAAATGGTTAAACCTAACGTACTAGTAGTCTCTTACATGGTTTGTTATATGTATAAGCTCACTCATGTAAACAACCAATGTGGGACTAAACATTATCTACCCCCAAACTTGGGGTATTACAATCTTCCCACCTTAAGGATGCAAGGTCCTCGTTGCATAGTCCCAGCAACCTCCCCTGGTGTCCGTGGTGGCAGAGCGCATCCTACCCACCACTTGGACTAGGCTGGGGCTTTGATACCATTTATAAAGCCCCATGTGGACCACTAGCCCAGTACCTTGATTTGATCCACAAGCCACACCACATGGCCCAAAATGCTTAAGCCCAAGGTACTAGTAGTCTCTTACATGGTTTGTTATATGTCTAAGATGTAATACCCCAGTTTTGGGGGTAGGTGGTGTTTAGTCCCACATTGGTTGTTCACAATTAATGGGGCGTGAAGTCCACCTCCGCTTGACATTCCATGGGTCGTAAAGTCTGCCACCGTTTGACATCTAACGGGGCTAAAAGTACGCCGCTGTTTTGATAATTAACGGGGTGTGAAGTCCGCCTCCGCTTGACATTCCATTGGGCGTAAAGTCCGCCACCGTTTGACATTTCATCGGGTTTAAAGTCCGCTGCTACTTGACATTCAATGAGGCGTAAAGCCAACGCGTTTGACATTAAACGGGGTGTTCAACTATCGTGTTTGATAAATTTGAAAAACTTTGACAATTTGACAACTTTGACAGATTCGATAATTTGACAACTCAAAATTTGACAACTTCAGGATAAAATAATGTGTCAAACTTATGGTTACCATCGGGACATGACCGTTTGGAATGACCAAAGTGTCTACGACCAGTTCGGGGTCACGAAAAAGTGTCTGTGATCGGTTCGGGGTAACGAAAGTGTCTGTGACCAGTTCGGGGTCACGTCAGTGTCTATGACCGGTTTAGGGTCACGAAAGTGTTTGTGACCGGTTTGGGGTCACAATAATGTCCCATGTGTTTTAATTGTTGCATGAGTATACTTTTGTAAAGGGGTAGTTTTGGTGTCCTATTGAGTGTAATTTTACCAGTCACGGTGCTACTTTTGTGGCCCTAACATCCCCTACGCCAAGTACAAAAGGAGAGGAGGAGCCGTTTGCTGAGTTCAAGGGGATGGAGCAGCAGGAAGGTTATGAAGTGTCGGAGCCGTGGCTTCACCAGTAGATCTTTAGGTAGATGGCTCTACCTGTTATTTCAGTTGAATATTTAATAAATGTTTAAAGTTTTTCAGACATTGTTAAAGTCCTATTTATTCTGAGTTGTAATAAGAAAGCTAACTTTTAGCTTTCCGTTAAAAGAATTTTTTAAGTTTTCTTTGGAATTTAATGAAATTGGATTTTCTATTTAAATAAATTATAATATTGAATTATCAACATACCCAATTTTGGGGGTGTTACAGTGGTGCTGCTACTGTTGCTATTATTGGTGTTGTCTGTTGTTGCTGTTGGTGTTGCTATTGTTGGTGTTGTCTGTTGTTGCTTTTACTATTGATGTTGTTGTTGGTGATGGTTGTTGTTGTTATTGTTGTTGTTGGTGTTATTATTATTGTTGTAGTTGCTTTTGTTGGTGTTGGTGTTGTTCTCGTTACTGGTATTGTTGTCGTTGCTGTTGTTGGTGGTGGTGTTGTTTGTTTGTTGTTGGTGTTGCTGTTGTTGGTGTTGGTGCTGTTGTTGCTACTGTTGTTGTTGCTGTTGTTGTTGGTTCTGTTACTGCTACTGCTGTTGCTGTTGTTGTTGCTATTGATTTTTTTAACTGTTGATGTTGTTGTTATTGTTGTTGTTGCTGCCGGTGCTGCTAGTGTTGCTGTTGCTATTGATTTTGTTGTTGTTGTTACCATTTTTTTTATTGTTGTTGTTGATGTTGCTGGTACTGTTGTTGTTGTTGTTATTGTTGCTGCTATTGTTTTTGCTATTGTTGCTCTTGTTATTGTTATTGGTGGTGGTGGTGGTGGTGGTGTTATTGTTGTTGTTGTTGCTCTTGCCGCCGTTGTTATTATTAATGTTGTTGTTGTTGTTGTTGATGATGATGATGATGATGATGTTGCTGCTGATGTTGTTGTTGTTGCTGCTGTTGGTGCTACTGCTGTTGTTGCTGTCGTTGCTGCTGTTGTTGCTATTGTTGGTGCTGGTATTGTTGTTGTTGTTGTTATTGTTGTTGTTGCTGCTGCTAATGGCTGCCGATCGTCAAGTATTAGTTTTGCTAACCATTCGAATGGTGATTAAAGTCAATCAGTTTATTTTTGTTTGGTGGTCTCTATTTTGGCAATTTTAGACAAACATTGTTTGATCCTCTTAGTATGTACGATTTACCCAATGGTTATACATGGATGTTGCACATGCTTTTATGATTAATGATCATATATGATGTATGTGCATGTTATGTGTGTCTCACATTAATTACTATGTGAATTTGTATGACTGAAGTTTATATGGTGGCATAATGAGGATGAACGGTGGGTTTTCTATTATGTCCTTAAGAATTGATATTGTGTTCGCCTTGTATATTAATCCAACACTATCTCAATCTGTCCATTATGTATCATCAGATTGACCAAGTATTTGGTAATAATTTGTTTTTATTCCCCTAATGATGATTATGTGAACAATGATTGTTTCGGCTGAGAATCAACATTATGATAGATTTGTAGTTGCTTGACCGACCGGGTGACTATAAACTAAACAAAAGACGCGTCCCAAGCATAGGACTTTCGACCGGTGTAGCACAATATCCGGAAGTACCGGAGTCGAACCACAGAGACGACAAACGGTGTTTGACTCAAAAGTGTGAAATTTTAGTTTAACCCGGCTCTTAGGTAGCCACCCCTTGTTCGATGAGATTAATTAACTAAGTTACTGAACTAATTTAACTGAATATGGATTAAAAGGGAGAGTACAGCCGAGGGAACCCAGCATCTGCAACTAGCCTAACCAATGTTTACACGGGCCACAATTATTCATTTTACTGATTTTAGAATAAGAAAAAGGATCCCTAACAAATGCACACCACCTGTCACCAGATTTCGTGCGCATTCGAATTCCGGCGATGCCTGGGTTTTGTTTGTTAGAAGAATTTTCATTTCCTAAAATTCGGTCCTGAGGTAGAACATCGATTAGTCTAGCTGCAAAGCGTCTTTGCCCCGCAGCCGCACCCTATACGACTACTCGCTCATGGCTTTAATAACTGCAGAAATTATATTGAACCTAGATCTAGACATGCTCGGAGAATGGAAATAAAATAAAACAGAAAACAATACTGCTGATTGCAAGAAGACAACGAACTTGAATATCACACGAGAACACCAATCCAACAGCTGGAAATCTGAAGATCTTAATTAAACTTGAATGTTGAATGTTGAATTCAAAACTGCAGCCGAACTTTAGAGAATAAAAACCTAAATTCAATTTGTGTGTCCTAATTCGAGTTCTAAAACAAGTATTTATATCCAATCCCGCTAGTTCCAATTAGAATCTGGAATAACACGAAATTAACTCCATGCGAATCCAAACGCTGCCGTTCCATAGCCGAGATAAGCTCTCGATAGCGCTACCTAGGAATAGGTGTAGCGCTAACGAGCCCCTTAGATCCCTTCTTGACCGTTGACCGCCCTTAATGCCGTTGACCTCTATCCTCTCGGTAGCGCTACACCTTTTGGTGTAGCGCTCGTGGACCTTCTGTTCATTTTTGCTCCCCCTTTTTGCCACTTTTGAGCGCTCTAGAGAAATAGGGTAGCGCTCCCGACGGGTTAAGATCACTTCCACGCGAAATCAACTTCAACACTTAGCCTCCTCAGCCTTGCTCACTCTCGGTCCTCGTGCATGCCCTTCGATTAGCGCCAAAACACCTCAATTTCCTGCAAATTAAACACAAACACCAATTCCAACCACGCGCACCCATTAAATGGAAAATGAGGATCAAAAGCACAACTAACGGGCTAACTCTACCCTACTTAGGCGCTTAAATGCATGGATTTTACGCGCCTATCACATCCCCCAACTTGAGCGTTGCTAGTCCCTAGTAACAAACGAAATAAAAATAAGGAAAACACAAAACTCACAAGGGACACAAACGGGGATACAAAGGTTATGCAACCTGTACAAAGATCAAGTGAACACAGAATCTTCTCCTTGTTACCACCCTCAACTCATTCACATGCATGCCCTAGCTAAAATTCGAATAGTTCCACCCCTCAACAATGTTTAAGATAGAATGCTCCCAAAAGTCACAATTTCACTCATAATAACCGGAACACTCTACATCCCATGTGAGGCGCCTGGCGAACAACGTGAGATAAAACAAAAATCACCACGTGCCAGTCAAAACAACGCCGAATATGAAATGCAAGCTCAACAATTCAAGATACCACACAACCATGGCCAAATGTAAAACATGCATGCAAGAGAGTTGAATAACGTACATCGGGTCTACTACGGACTTCATTAGGCTCATAATGACCGTGGGTACAAACGAAAAAAATAACATGCAAAAGGTGACAGCCTATAGAAGCGCATGGACAGTCTACTCTGACTGGCTGCCACCTCGACTCCGGCACCACATCGGTGCTCAACACATAACATCAGTCACAAACATAACAAAAACACGAGTTTGTTACACAACACATAGAATAACAAGACTCAAACCACCGACTCACATCAAACTCCCAGTATCACACCACCACATGAAATAACACATAAAATAACAGGACTATGACTAAGACACATGAAATAACACCACCCCCAGTCCAGCTCTGCGCTCACTACTCAACACTCCTTCGTGCTCACATCCTCGAAATCATAGCTCAACTCCAGCTCAGTTTGCCTCTTAGGTTTCCATAACTTTGGTGAGTTTAGGTTTGGAAGGTTTAGAGGTTAAGGTTTGAATGGAAAAGAAGGAAGAGGGAAAAGGAGAATGATGGGGTGGAGAGAGAGAGAGAGAGAATGGGGAAAAATCGGATGGTCCCCCTCAACTTGACTGCGTTTTTTTCTCTCTTTTTCTTTTTTTTTTTCTTTTTTTTTCCGCTGGCTACTATGATTTACTCTCTCTTTCCTTTTATTATGAGAAAATAGTTTATGGATGGTTTAAGACGGTTAGAAATTGGGTTTAGTAATACAAGATGATTTAGGACTAGGTTTAAGGCGGGGTTTTTTTTTTTTTTTGGCTAATCAAGATCACTGCACCCAAAAATAGTTTCCAAACACTCTCAAAAGCAATAGAATTCAATGCTCCCAAAATTCAGTGCAAAGCCTCCCAAAAAGTAGTGCACAGAGCCGAACCACCAAACTAACACCCCATCCAAACACCGGTTACCTAGGCTTGACAAAGGAATTGACTCGGACTGGTTTAAAATGGGACCAAATAGACTCATATAGTGGTCTAATCATGCAAAGATGGCCTTGTATCATCCCCTAAACACGTTACCAACTCTCACAACATGCATGCAAAATATTCAGACTACGACATGTGGTACAAACGCCTACTATTTTATGCAAGTCAAGAAATTGATGAACAAAGAAAACATGGGATGCTTTAAGGACATACTGTGCACAAAGTGGGAACACCTACTCAATATTGCTCATGGTGCGAAACTACTCAAACAGGGATGCCAGATATATGCATGTGAATAAGTTAAACAAGCAGACATTAAGACAAAAATCTAGCATTCTCATCTAACTCATACAAACAAGCATAACAATCGTATCCCCGCACACAGAAATTAAAAAAAATGAACTCTAAACCTACTGACAACGCTCAAAACAAAAACAGACGTGTACAAAGTACACCCCTTCCCCCAACTTGAAAGTTGCTCTGTCCTCAGAGCATGAAGACAAGCATATATAAATGAAATGAAAAACAAGGGAAAGAGATGGACCGTCGGATGGCAGCCAACCAACATGACCCCGGCCGATGTATGGGGAATTTGCCGACACCGTTGCGTTTCGTCATCAGAACTGCTTCCAGGATCCGCTCCTTCGGACCTAACGAGGTCCACAGCTAATCACACATAGTCGCACCAAAGCTTTATTGGACTTACAACCGCCACATTTCGTGGCACCCCTGCTTGAGGCTCCTGAATGCCTCAATCACTCCGGCGGAGAGGCCCAAACTACCAAGGCTGGTGTGGTAGCATGCTCATCCTGCAAAAGACTTAAGAACCAACTACCTACTAGGAAACAAATGACGTCAGTACCGCCTGCGCGTGGAAGCCGGGCCACAACAAGAAATAATGAAGAGAAAGAACACCACCAGACATTCACGCAGTCTCACGTGTCATACTTTTCTCCCCATCCCCCAACTTGAAAGGAAGAGTGGGTGGCTATACAAGACCATAATGATGCTTTCTTTTTTTTTTAACGAAAAGTAAAAACAGACACGGATAGATACCAATCGCCCTTACTACCCAGAGCTGGGCACACGATCCTTATTTTAATAGCGGCGTGCGAAGCTATAAATACCCAAGTCAATGATGGGTACCTCCATTGCTAGAGGCCGGGTCCACACTCAATGAAGAGCATAGTACGCGTGAGCTACCCGTCAGCAACTTCCTCTCTTGATCCACCTCAAGGGATGAGGAGATCACAACCGGATAAGTATCATCGCCCTTCAAAAAGGCGTATTTGAGCATGTCCAGCAGAGGCTTTAACTCTGGTTTTGGCGGCTGAACCGACGATGAAAGAATCTTGGGCGGAGGGTCGCCCAGGGGCTCGAACATTGGGTCATGAGCAACCCCACACAAATCCTCGACCTCTGACATATCCCACAAATTTCCTACCTCTGCCGAATCTAAAAATGACACCTCCTCAGTGGTAAGAGCAACCTCCAGAGGATCCTTATACAAGACTGTATAGATGTGCTCCTGAATGAGGGTGTCGATCAAACACAACTCCTCTGACTCCTCATCATCCTCACCCAAAGTACTAACACTATAGACATCCACCTCCATCTTCTCTTCACCAACAGATAACTGGACCTTGCCAGTCTTGCAATTCATAACAGCATTGGAGGTGGCTAAGAAAGGACGACCTAAAATGATGGGAGTCTTCTCTAGAACCTCGGGGCCTGGACAAATATCTAGGACAATGAAATCAGCAGGAAATTGGAACTCACCCACCCGAATCAACACATCCTCCACCACTCCCTTCAGCACTCTAACACTCCGGTCTGCCAACTGCAGCGTGACAGGAGTAGCACTCAGATCGCCTAGACCTAGCCTCAAGTATACTGAATAGGGGAGCAAGTTAACACTCGCTCCTAAATCCAGCAATGCCTTATCAAACGTCTGCCCTGCGATAGCTATAGGGATGGTGGGACACCCTGGATCCTTGCACTTGGCAGGAATCTCACTCTGAAGAATGGAGCTCACTACCTCGGTCAGAACCACATTGTTCTGACTCTTGCACTTTGTTGTGCAGAGGTCCTTCAGAACCTTCGCACACTGGGGAAAAGACACAATTGCTTCCATCAAAGTAATAGGGAATTGCACCCTCTTAAAAAGGTCTAACATTTTAAGGTTTATACTCTGCTTAGGCTTCACCGCCAGCCTTTGGGGAAATGGAGCTAATGGCATCACTAGCGGCGTTGGAGTCGTGGGGGCTGCAGATGTAGACACCACCACCTCAGGTGACTCCTCATTACTCTCTACTTCTTTCCTCGAGACCTTGACAATTTCAGGAGTTGCTCTCGGTACATCAACCGGCTCTTGAGGTGGAGCTGGTTTCTGCTTTGGTGGGATGGACTTATCAATCTCCTTCCCATTCCTGAGAATGGTGACCGATTTAGCCTCCTCCTGATTTGAACTCTGAACATTAGAACCTGAAGAATTTCCCAAATAGTGGGCACCTACTGCACTACCCTGGGCTGGAAACCTACCCTTCTCCTGTTGCAGTTGACTAATAACCGCAGTGAGTTGTGACATCTGGGTTGTAAGGGCTCCTATTTGTTGTCTTGTTTCAGTCTGAAATGTCATCTGTGACTGCATTAGGGAATTGACATTATCCTCTAACTTATGGTCACGCGCAGTCATCTGTGAATAACCTGGGGGCGCACCACGAGTGGCTGGACCTACCCCCCTACCAGGCTATTGCTGGTAGTGGAATGGGATGACCTGGCCCTGCGGGGGCCTGAACGATTGGGACTGTTGAAACTACTGCGGCGGAGGTAGCGCAAGGGGTTGAGCTTGGCCTCCACCTACGGGTCTGGGATCCGACCACCCAAAATTAGGGTGATCCCTCCATCCCGGATTATACGAGTTAGAATATTGAACCCACGTTCTGATTGCATTGACCTTTTCCTGATTAAACTGACTCGCACCTTTGGCGGCAATAAATCCAGGGCAGGCAGTCGCGGTGTGCCCTTTACATTCACACCACACACAAACTTCCTCAATACCTACCTCATTAACTGGGCGAGTCTGTCTCACCTCTAGCTCCTCTAATCTCTGAGCCATCTTCTCAACCTGAGCCTGAAGTCGCTGGTCACGAATGGTGACAGGGACAACGTTGGACCCAGAAGGTCCGACTCGCTCAAAATCGGATGGTTCTAAAGCCCTCTGCCTATCAGCTAGGTCATCTAAGAAATCCCAACCCTCGTCCGCTGTTTTGGACAAGAAATCGTCCCCTTTGCAAGAGTACTCTATGTGCTGGACTGTCTCTGCGTTGAGACCCAGGTGAAAGAATTCTACTAGCTGAATTCTCTCAAAGCCATGGTGTGGCAGCCTTATGATTAATTCCTTGAAGCACTCCCAGGCCTTGAGAAACGACTCACCTCTCTCCTATCTAAAACCTTGGATTTGAAGCCGGAAATTCTTAGTCTTAGCCTCAGAAAAGTACTTCCTATAAAAGGCGTCACGCACTTGAGCCCAGGTGGTGAAAGATTGAGACTTCTGCATTCGAAACCATATGAGTGCGCCATCTTTCAATGTCGCCTCAAACAGCTTGAGGCACGCGTTCTCATATTGGGTATTGGACGCAAGGTTGCGCACCAATCCCTCGAATGTCCGCACATGCTTGTACAGGTCATCGCACGCCCTCCCATAGAAATTAGGGAGGCTGTTAAGGACACCAGGTTTAACTGTAAAGGCATTACGTGCCTCTTGTGTCTCTCGAGGGAACACAATGGGTCTGGGAGGAGTGGTCCTCTTGGGATGAAGGTGCTGCCTCAAGGACGGTTGAGCGGCTACTTGCTGGTCTGCCATCTCACCTATCTCTGACTCTGACTCCGAAACTGACTCTAACTCTGGCTGGAAAAGTGGATTGTTGACACTAACTGATTCAAAAGGTAATTCTATATAAAGACCACTAATGGGAATAGACTCTGACTGGTGCTTAGCTAAGTCTGACTCTGAACTAGAAGATGAAGGAGAAGAATACACAGGCTGACTCGTCCCCACTTCTTTTCGAACCAACCGATGGGTAGGGTCACGATAATAAAGAGGGTCCTATTTAGGAGAACCCTTCTTCTTTCTACCTATGGTGACTCGACTAAAAGACAACAGAAACTAATACTCTACACCTTTGAACACTCACTGCCGTCCCCGGCAACGGCGCCAAAAATGCTTGACCGACCGGGTGACTATAAACTAAACAAAAGACGCGTCCCAAGCGTAGGACTCTCGACCAGTGTAGCACAATATCCGGAAGTACCGGAGTCGAACCACAGAGACGACAAACGGTGTTTGACTCAAAAGTGTGAAATTTTAGTTTAACCCGGCTCTTAGGTAGCAACCCCTTGTTCGATGAGATTAATTAACTAAGTTACTGAACTAATTTAACTGAATATGGATTAAAAGGGAGAGTACAGCCGAGGGAACCCAGCGTCCGCAACTAGCCTAACCAATGTTTACACGGGCCACAATTATTCATTTTACTGATTTTAGAATAAGAAAAAGGATCCCTAACAAATGCACACCACCTGTCACCAGATTCCGTGCGCATTTGAATTTCGGCGATGCCTAGGTTTTGTTTGTTAGAAGAATTTTCGTTTCCTAAAATTGCTCAAAAATCAAGTTAATTCGGTCCCGAGGTAGAACATCGATTAGTCTAGCTGCGAAGCGCCTTTGCCCCGCAGCCGCACCCTATACGACTACTCGCTCATGGCTTTAATAACTGCAGAAATTATATTGAACCTAGATCTAGACATGCTCAGAGAATGGAAATAAAATAAAACAGAAAACAATACCGCTGATTGCAAGAAGACAACGAACTTGAATATCACACGAGAACACCAATCCAATAGCTGGAAATCTGAAGATCTTAATTAAACTTGAATGTTGAATGTTGAATTCAAAACTGCAGCCGAACTTTAGAGAATAAAAACCTAAATTCAATTTGTGTGTCCTAATTCGAGTTCTAAAACAAGTATTTATATCCAATCCCGCTAGTTGCAATTAGAATCCGGAATAACACGAAATTAACTCCACGCGAATCCAAACGCTGCCGTTCCATAGCCGAGATAAGCTCTCGATAGCGCTACCTAGGAATAGGTGTAGCGCTAACGAGCCCCTTAGATCCCTTCTTGACCGTTGACCGCCCTTAATGTTGTTGACCTCTATCCTCTCGGTAGAGCTACACCACTTTTGGTGTAGCGCTCGTGGACCTTCTATTCATTTTTGCTCCCCCTTTTTGCCACTTTTGAGCGCTCTAGAGAAATAGGGTAGCGCTCCCGACGGGTTACGATCACTTCCACGCGAAATCAACTTCAACACTTAGCCTCCTCAGCCTTGCTCACTCTCGGTCCTCGTGCATGCCCTTCCAACAACTTCGATTAGCGCCAAAACACCTCAATTTCCTGCAAATTAAACACAAACACCAATTCAACCGACGCGCATGCATTAAATGGAAAATGAGGATCAAAAGCACAACTAACGCGCTAACTCTACCCTACTTAGGCGCTTAAATGCATGGATTTCACGCGCCTATCAGTAGTCATCAAAGTGATCAAATCAATATGGTTCGTAGATATCAAGTCACCATATTACAGGATTGTTTTGTTAATAATTGATTATTCGTCTTATGTCCATGAAGAAAGTTACTAATTTGAATCTATATTATGTGTGATTTAATAGTCACCAATGTGACCCAATCATATGGCTAATAGATACCAAGTTATATTATGGAACCTTAATTGTAGATAAATTAAGATTCACTTGTTGTCCCTGAAAAGTATTATTTTGATTTGAATCTTTATAATGATCTGGTCTGGCATTCACCAAAGCAATCCAATAGACCTATTGATAGATGTTAATCAAATTATGAAATTTAATACTTAGATATTAAGACATGGTTTGGTAGTCGCCAACGTGACCCAACTGGAATGTTTCGTAGATTTCAATTAAAATTACTAAACTTAATACTTAATTATTTGGTTTTCATATTATGCTATGGTTTGTCAGTCATCAAAGTGGCCTAACCAGAGTGACTCGAAAATATCAAATTATATGAAACTTATTCCCATTCTTAATCTTAAGTGTTAAAAATAATGATTTTGCAAATTGGAATTCTCTCGTCGCATGGATATAAGGTAGGCCCAAAGGAACACCACTTCTAAGTGATTAGAGAATTGGAATAGGGTAATTTATTAGTATTCGCAATTGAAATTGCATTGTATAACCAAAGGTAACAAATCTACTTAAATGCAAATCCTTATCGATTAGTCTTATTGGTAATAGGGGATCACCACAACCGTTAATAGTGTAACATAAGATGAACCCAAAGGCAGATCACCGTTACACTATTTATTATTGTTTGGAGAAAATTTATTTACTTATTGTTAACTGAAGGCACTATCGTCATGAAAATTTGCATTATCAATTATTTTTTGATTTATATTCACATGCTTAGTTTGTTCCGTTCAACTTAAATAATTGAATTTCTCATATTGAAAGAACCAGATTACTTTTATTTTGAATACTAGATCTTGATAAAGGTTGCCTTTTGAGAAAATATTTGTTTTCTTTTAAGTTCAAAGTGTGAAAGAGAGGCAAGAGAGAGAAACCCGTTTTCCACTTAGGGTTCAATGCTCTTGCCTCTCTTTCTAGCATTTAGTCTCATAAATTGATAGAACCCTAGACGCTCTGTTATAGGCAGAGAAAGGATCAAATCCTTAGTGAACATTATACTTACTTCCCATCAAAATTAAGCCCATATAGCTAGGAAAGTACTACTTCTCCATTTGACTAATGGAATAATATCTTGGGCCTAAGAAAATGCCATAAAATATGTGGGCTATAAAGACTAAATATAAAATTAGTCTTACATTGTCCCACTTGGCCCATATGATAACTTAAGTAGAATTTAACAAGATAAACATAAGACGCCCCATAAGTCCATATCCCTCCCTTCTTGATTTGGTCACAATCATAATACTATGATTAAACAACTCACTAATGCGAGTCATGGCGGTTCTACACCAAAATAACATAGTCCCTTCTATGTACTACAACATTGGTAAATTGCTTAACATAGTCTTTAAGTGAGAAGCATATGCATAAGGTCCAACAATAATATCTTTTGTTAAAAACTATTCTTGTAATTGTTCATTGTACACGTACACATACATACACTATTCCTAATAGGAAATTATCAGAAACACATTAGTGAGATCTCTCAAAGTGTCAAATAACGTCGTCATCATAATGCAGCCCAAACTTACTATTATGAGGTATGCTAGATTCATTGTATTACCATATATCTTAATTGTCTTTTCACTAACCCCTTAAAAAGTGAATCGCAAGCATAAGTTGTGCGCTTATGCCTTTAGTGACACTTTTGTTTCGGAAAATTTTCTTCGAAAAGAAAATGGTTGTGGAACATAAACTCTTAGCGACTTGGTAATGGTGTCGACAACCCCAAATCCTAAAAAAAAAAATTACATTTTCCAATCTCAATTATTGAAATATAACCTCAAAAGCATGTCATAATTCAACTATCATAATGGATGCAACAATGAGGTTACTTTAGAAATTTTGTTTGTTCTTTCACATATTAGGAACAAGTGATCAAAAGTAGACTTTCTACTATCAACGCTTTAGCCAAAATATGAATTTGAGTAGCTAACAAACTCAAGATCATCAGACTTTCTCAATGTGACCATATAATCTTTAGTTTAAAAGTTCATGAGAAACACTTTTAAGTGCAAACAATAAGAATCACTGAATCAAGCAAAACACCTTCAACATACATGTCAACAATATAAACTTACTCCCACTAATCTTTGGATATATAATAGCATTTTTTCTTTTAATCCAAAGTAACCACAGGTATCATCAGCAAATATAAGGAACCAATGGCGGGAAGCTTACTAAGTCTAAAAGTTGACTTGAGAAACTTTCATGTTGATTAATATAGACTTCATCATCTAAACTCTCATTGGAAATGTAATTTTCACGTCCAAATGTAACTCCAAATCATAAAGAGTTACTTACCAACGCCACAGTATGTTTCTATGAGTTCTTCTTGGATACAAGAAAGAAGGGCTCTTCACAACTATGCCTCCTTTCTAAGTGTAACTCTTAGCCACAAGTTTGATTTTATATCGTTCTACATTGCCCTCTAAGTCAAGTGTAGTCTTGAAGACCAACTTGCAACATTCTTTCTAGTATCTTTATGGCAATCCAACGAAATTTCAAACTTTATTATGTTCCATTGAGTCAGCTCATCATTCATGGCATCAATTCATTTAGAAAAATTATCACTCTACACGGCTTGTGAAAACAAAATCGGATAAAACACATTCTTGTAGATTAATCAAATAATCATTCAAATAGCAAATCTCATGTTCGTTCGAGCTTTTGTTAATGCTATCTTCTGTGATTAATCTACATTTGCTTCATTGGTGACAATCTCATTATGGAGTAATTGACAACTTACTTTGTTGTTCCATATCATTATGTTGTTTATGAACGATAAGAACAACAACATCATTCTTAGTTATGGATAAAGAAACTTATATCCTAATTTTTTTAGTAACCACATTACATGGCTTATCACTCCCATTGATTTCACCATTCTTAAGAAATTTGAAAGACCAATTTCTATGATTCTCGTACATTTGAATTTTTCAGAGTAACTAATAATGTCACTCATAATCACACTAAAATTCAAATTCTTTTCATGTGAACTAGAAATTCTAGCATCTGCTGAATAACCTTAAATATTCAGGTGTTCTATCCTTCATATCCACAATTCAAAAGAAGTACTGACTCATTCTCTGACACCGCATCCCCCATCGAGTTCCTCCGCACCCCCACCGGGATACACCTCTTGTGAATCCGGGATGTGAACAAATCCTGCTAGATCTCCGTGGCTCCGATTGAACCAGACTGCCTCCGATCACCGCTGACCAACTCCGATCTGTCACTCTAGTAAGCGCCTGTGTCATTAACCAATCAAGTGTATCCGCACCCAGCAAACAGAGATGCAACACTCGAAAGAATGTATCATTGCTCACTAGTTTCTTTGACTGATCACCACAGCTCAACCGTCGCAAATCCGCAATCACCCGATTGCTCCGGTCAACCTCCGATCTCTGCAAAGTCTATCCAATACTCCTGGTGTGTAGTTCTTCCAACTCCGCTCACCTTTTCCGTCACCTATCCACCACTCCTGGTTCATCCATGTTCCATTTCTGGCTCTCCCGGCACCACCTGGACTCCCATGGTTTGCCTCCGGCTCAACAACATCCTATCCGATTGACCTATCTGCGTCGGATCCTCCTCAATCTCTCCGGATGTGTCTAGGACTGCAAAATCCGGCTCGAATCACTCAAATCCAAGCCCACCAATGAATCCAGAATCGTCCAATTGGCTAGGAACCAGTGACCAAAACCAACTGCGAGCACTCCGTTGGACTCGTCTCGTCGAGACAAACAAAACCCTATGAGCAAAATCTCCGTCTGACTTCGTTTCTTTTTTCCGTTCTTGAATCGATGAGTTTCAAGCGCGAATCTGGTGACCTCTCGCTCCACCTGAGCTCTAATATCAGTTTGTTGTGTGTGTTTTGAGTGCATGCGTGACCCGAATTGCACAACAAACTGGTATCAGAGCCGATGACTGACGATCTATGGGCGGACTCTCTTGGAAGCATCGGTGGTTGTGGGCTTGCACGGAGACTCTCGGAGGAGCAGGAAAAATCCATTGTAACTCTCGATGGAGCAAGAAAATTCCTGGTGCGTCCAGCAGGTGGCTGGCAGCAAGGTGGCTCTCGGTGGAGTGGGTACTCTCGATGGGAACACAAAAGAGACACACATAGGGATGCGTTGGGTGGGTGGTGCAAATTTGAAGATGGAGGCTTAATTTGGAGGCATTTGCGGCTGAGTTTCTCGAGTCGCATTTGTAAGGTCAAGCAGTGGTGCTTGAGCCTTGCTCGTTGGTGCCGTTGGCAATCGCCCGTGTGGGGCTGTCCCATAAAGGGTGTTTGGAGAAGAGTTGTGTTACGAAAGGATTTCTCTATGGTGTTGAGTTCAATGGAATTCAAGTCAAGGTGGAGAATTGTTGAAATTGTGCCGAGAATTTTTTTTTTTGGAGATTTCCTATTGTGGTTAGGATTTCCTATTGGGTTTAGGATTTCCTATTGCGTTTAGGATTCCCTATTGTGTTTAGACTGCTATGGTAATGCTTTGATTGTGTTTCTTATAAATAGGAGCCTTGTGGCCTCCTAGGGCTTTGGACTTCTTGAGTGAATCCCTTTGAGGGAGCTCCCATGGGGTTTCCCGTAGTGTGTTAGGGTTTCTTGGTTGTTCCATAGATAGTCTTTAATTCATGGGATTGGATATTAGGGTTTTGTGTGTCTCTTTTGTGTTCTTGAGACTTTGTCCCTAGATATCTGTTGGGTGCTTCAACTGAGAGTTACGGGTATAGCCAGCTCTGCGTATTTCTCCACGTTCATAGTGAATCCTCTCTTGCTTTTCGCCCGTGGACGTATCTCTAGAGCTTCGTGCTTGGGGGGGAACCATGTAAATCTTGTGTCTCGTTTTCTTTATTGATTTGATATATTCTCATACTTTGGGTTTTGTCACAACAAACTAGTATCAGAGCTTAGGGTTTTAATCCAAGGCTTTTGTTTTCTGCAACCACGTAAATCTTGTGTCTTGTTTTCTTTGTTGTTTTGTTATATTCTCATACTTCGGGTTTTGTCATCATAAAGTAATATCATACAAACAAGACAGATGTGTATGCGTGTCTATTGGTAGATCATTCTGATTTGAGTACTATTCATCAAAATTTTATGGCCGAATTTTCACAAGATGATGTGTTAGGCCAGTCCGAAATTAAGATAAGAATTGGCTTAAATTAGTTTTTAGAAAGGTGTATTGTGATAGAATGACAAGTTTCATAAAATGCAACAAGTCAATTTTGAGTTTAAGTCAGGGATTGGAACAAGGCATACCGTCTTTGTTGGTTCGTTCTTTCTCCGTTGGAATGTCTCATGCTTTGGATCTTTTTAATCTTTAAAAAAAAAATGTTAAGAGAAAAATTTGATGAACACTCGACAACTTGATATATAGATCAATACTCAACCCTGTGCTATTACTTGAATCATCACAAAACTTAAAATCCTCTCAAAATAACAAAAATCACATGTGTCTTTTAGTTACTTATGCCGTACAATTTTAGGCAGCTGTTTTGTAGAATCCCTTACTACACCCCTTGCAAAAAGTTCCCACAGTTCACATGTTTAACATGTACCTGCCTACCCACCCCATGCTAACTCTCCTTCATTGTCCTCTTTGTTATATACTTACATCATTCTCTCAACAAACATAACTACCCGAAAACAAATCCAAACCCCTCTCTCTCCCTATGAAAAAACAAAACCAATATTTCTCCCCTCTCTCAATGGCTGAACCACCACCTCCTCCAAAAAGCGGTTCCAACAGCCGCCTGCTTCACAAAACCCTAGCCGCCACCGCCAACCTGGCAAATCTTCTCCCAACAGGCACAGTCCTTGCATTTCAAGCTCTATTACCTTCATTTTCCAACAGCGGTGATTGCAAAATTTTAAACAAGTACCTCACCACTTTACTCGTAATATTCTGTGCCATCGTTTGCTTCCTCTCCTCCTTCACAGACAGCTTCATCGACCGTGATGGTAAGTTACACTACGGTATCGCCACCTTCAAAGGCCTGTACATTTTCAACTGTGACGGTGAGGAGAGGGAAAAGTGGAAGGATTTGGCGAGGTTTAAAATCAGTTGTGTCGACTTCATTCACGCCTTTATGTCGCTGTTTGTGTTCTTGATTTTTGCTTTGAGCGTTTCCAATGTGCAAGAGTGCCTTTTTCCTGAAGCTGGATTTGATGAGAATGTGTTGGTAATGAATCTGCCACTGGGAGCTGGGGTTTTGTCGAGCTTTTTGTTCGTTTTCTTCCCAACTATGCGGAGAGGGATTGGGTATGCCAACATGAATTTTGTGGAAAGATGATCTCTACTTCCTCCGTTCCCAAAAAAATTGTATTGGTTTGCGAACCGACAACTTGAAAATTTGTCTAGAAAAATTTAAATGTTCGTTCGCAAGTTACTAAACATCAATGAGTTTTTTTAATTTATTATAAAATGTTAAGATTTGTTTGATTATTGTACGAGTGTACGACACTTTTATGTTACTCTGGGATTGAGTGTGTTTTTTCTGTTACTTGTTTTTTCCTTCAACATTTCGCTGAATGTTTTTTTTCTTTTCCGCCTATACTTTGCTTCGTGCTATGTATTTGGCTCTTCCCTCAATGTACCTCTTGTCAAGTTCTAATGAAATTTTGTTCCGATACACAAAAAAAAAAAAAAAAAGTTCTCGTTTCGTAAAACCAGAGACTTTTTTGGATGGATGGAATGTCTCACATTATGCCGGAGCCTACTTGCATGATATCCGTTCATTGCTTACAAGGGTGAATCCCACGGAATTATGATTACAATATAATCAGGGATAGAGCCAGAGGGGGGCCAGTAGGGGTGGTCGCCCCTGCAAGAAGAAATAAAACCTCTAGTATTAGATAGAAAAATAAAAAAAATTCCATGAATTACATAGCCTCGCCCCTGCAAAGTATTTTTAAAAAACAATTCGCCTCTGCGTAATGAGATTCCTGGCTCCGTCCCTGAATATAATAGATTTTATGTGTTTCAAAATAGTATCAAAAAGTGTGATAATTAATACGATAATATTTTTTTTTCCCTTTCTCTGCTCCCGTAAAAATAAAAGGGCTTGCTTTTTAACTTTCCGACGCTTCCTTGAGAACGTAGGATTTTGATAAATGAATGGCTCTTTCGATCTCTAAGGTTTGTGATCTTCTTTACGTTACAATTAACGGGGTTGACTTTGTCATGTGCTCGATCTCTAAGGTTTTTTTTTTGTAATTTTGATGTAATCTTTGCTTTCTCTTTTAAAAAGTAGTAAATCTTTTTTTGCCGATCGAAAAGGAAAAAAAAAAAAAAGAATACCTTAAAAAAAAAATTGAAACGATAAAATTATTCATTATTTAAGAATCCCGACAATGGGTATATCGAGCCGGGGGAGGAGGGATCGAACCAAAGGTTGAATAAAAAAAGAAAGAAATACAAAAAAAAAATACCACCCGAAGAATTCAACCTCACCACCATCAATGAAAATGGATCCCTCACTGCCATCAATGAAAATGGATCGTCATGCCACCGTCGCAACCCACCTCCGTGGATTAGCAAAAACACACAGCAACCTGAGAAATATAAGGTTGCCAAAACACATGGCAACTAAAATTGAGTTTCCAACTAAAAGTCATCACATATAATTTCCTTAAACGACAAAATACTTTTGACAGGCTAAATGACCTTGAATGCCCGAAAACCACTGGGATTCTTGTAGGCTGGCCCTATTTTGTCAGGATCTTCCCTTCCAAGCCCACCCCATGTCAAACACATTCCACCCAAGTCCTCCCCATGCCACGCGCGCGCGGATGATAATTTTTCTGTCCAGTGTCAATACTCTCTCTCTCTCTCTCCTCCTCTTTTTCGGCTGACAAACTTGCTTTTAGTACTCCTGTTAACTCTCTCTCTCTCTCTCTCTCTCATTCATTTTATATTTTAAAATAAAATAACATTTGTTATACACAATTATCTTTTATAAAAATTATATATTTGAAATCTACTTGATAAGATCTTTCAAATAAAATCTCATTTGAATATGAAATTGTGTACATGTAAAAAACTATTTTATACACATTAATTAATGTACTAATTTACATCCCTCCTAAACAATTCACACCTTCCAAAATGAAAGAATTCACAGACTTGAAATGCAGAATTCACACACATCACAACTCACTCTCCAAAATACACAATTCACACAAAAAAAAAATTCACACCCCTCAAATGCAGAATTCGCACCTCTTCTAAATAATTCATAACCCTCAAATACACAGAATTCACACCCATGCAACAATTCACACGTCCAAATAACACACAATTCACACCCGTGCAACAATTCACACACCCTGTAATAATCCGAAATTTTTAATAAAATTTAGGATTATTTAATTTCATTTTAATTACTTTAATTTCGTTATTTAATCTCTAATTACATTTAGGGCCCTTAATTTGCAATTACTACGGTTTATACCCTAACACTTCCAAATTACTACAAATTCGACCCTAAGGCACGTTTACATTTTAATCGCGAGCATTACATTTTTATAAATTCATTTCATACGTAATTATATACATTTATATACATACACAAGCAATACTAGTACACATACACACATATGTGTATACATATACTTTATACATCATCCTACACTACCCAACCACCACCAACCATCACCAATACCACACTCTACCTCCCCCATCAGCCAAAATCAGTCAACATGGGCCCCCCTTGACTGCCATACACTCCACCACCCTCCCCCATCACTTCCTAACCCACTATGGCACTTCTTTCACCAATCTTACACTCCAACTCCACCCAAAACTCATTTTATACTCCCCCAAACCCCAAATTTCGTCCAGAACAGCTGCTGCCCCTCTCATTCACTCTCTTCCTCCTCCAATCTCTCCCAAGAACTCACAAACCAAGAACACAAAGCCCCATTAACATCCTTCAAGTTCTAGAGTGAGAAAAGTCAAGAAAAGTGGGTTTTCACTTCAAAATATCAACCAAAAGCTCCCACCTCTCATCTTCCACTACAAGATCATCCAACACACTCCAAGGTACCCACATTTCACCACCAAATCCAGCCAAGGCCGGTCAAAGAGCTCCCTCCACCGGTTTTTCGCAAAAACCCGTTTTTCGCCAAATCTTCGCAAAACAAGGTAGAAACTCGTACCCAACCTATTCCAAGCTTTTGAATGAGTTAGAATAGTCTAGGAGTAGTTTATAGTTGATGGGTTAAAACCCCAAGTCAAGGGTTTCACGAAACCCGAGCCAAAACGCGATGTGACCCTTTTTACCCCGAAACCGGGTTTTCGTGCTTAGTAAACCTTAGATTTATTGTGGTTCATATTTTTAACTATTCCGAGCATGTTTAATACCTTACTAACTGTTTATATGAGTTTCTCCATGAATTTATTGTGCTTAACCTTGTTCTTGATCGTTGTGTTAAAGTTAGGGGTTCAAAGTGTGATTTTGTGAAATTTGGCGTGCGTACTTGTGTATTATTTACGAAACCTATTTTTATCAACTAAGTGTCACTACTGGAAATTTAGGAGTGTTACGAAATGACCAGAATGCCCTTTGGGTGTAAAATGACCATTTTGCCCTTGTGTGTGTAAATTGCATAATGTGTAGTTTTGTACTTAGTAAAAATCAAGGAATTGCGTTTTGTGAAAAGTTAGGACTTTATTAACTAAAATAAAGTATTTTTACGTATTTACCCTTGTCGGTGGAAAAATTACCATTTTGCCCTTGTACTATGTTTATTTACAAAAAGGCCCCCAAAGTTAGTAAAATTTCACTAAGGACCCTAGAGTCGTGAAATTATGTTGGACACCCTTGTACTTACTTAAAATGATGTTGGTGACCCTTACTTTCTTTAAATTACGTTTTGACCCCAATAGTTTAGTAAATTACGTTTTGGCCCTGTAGTTTGAATTTATTACGTTTAGACCCCTAGTTTTCGATTATATGAATTTCGTGAACTTGTGAGTCGAGATATTCGGTTGTGACCCTTGTGATATCGTTATCGCTTTGCTTTTACTGTTAAGTGCACTTTTCATAAACGTGTTGAATGTTAGAATGGTTAACTAGGTTCCCGGGTTGGGTGATCGTACGCGGGTATCACATAGACGATGAGGTTAATGGAAAAGTGAATTGGAATTGATCATGGGGAGTCACCCCGAGATTTGTTGAATGGCAGTCAGCCAAGTGATTTCGTTTTGGAGGAATATTTGGCAGCCTGCCAGGATTTCGAAACCCTAGGATATGACAATCTGTGATTACTTCGTTTGAATTCTGAGGCGTTAAAAGGGTGGATGTATTATAGACCGAGTCACGGCTATATACCTACAGGAGCTGACAGTTGTCACTCGTAGTCCAGTGGTACAGTCAGTCCCTGGGAAATTCATCCTTGCGAGGCGGCTGACGGCTGGATTAAGTACGTAACTTATACCTTCCGTTGGGGCTCCCAGTCAGGGCAAGCAAGGGGGGAGTTTAATCACGGTTTGGTCATATTCCTTAGTGGTTAACCGGGAGGAAAGTTCTCTAGGTTGAGAACTTAGATGAACATGTAAGTTAATGGCTAGTAATGAAATCAGCTATGTGTTTAATTTCGGTTTTACGATTTATTTCCTGATTATTCCTTTAATTACTGCTTTTCAATCATATATGTTGTACTTGTATGTTAAGCAAGGGTTGGGAGGGTTAGAGTAGCTATTGAGTGATTTATCGCTCACGGTGTTACACTTCGTGTAACCGTGGTATAATACCATGATGTTGCTTTGCGACTCGGATGTATTATGCCAGATTGTGATCAAACAGGAGGTGTAGGTGTCGAGGGCGGTGCTTATTTTGGAACAGAAGGTTTTCCAGTGGATCAGGCTCAAGCGGAGCATTGGGATCAAGATCTCAACCTTAATCTGTAGAACCACCCCTTTATTTTAATGTTGGTCTGTAATATTAATTTCTCAAACCGTACTAAGTATTTTGTAAAGGGCTGCACTTCAGGTTTTCCAACGTGTACTCTGTTGGAAACTCTTTTTATTAAATTAATCCTAATTAATTGTCTTAATTAATGCTTCTAAAAATCGGGGCGTTACAACTTGGTATCAGAGCGTTAGGTTCAAACCCTCGGCCTTGGGTAGAATGGGTAGATCACTTTCTGTGAGCGTAAACCTCCGTAGATATGTTATCTATTGTCTTTGTTATTCTATTGTATTATTTATTTATTTATTTTAAGATACAAGTACTTACTAACTGTCATTTGACTTAGACTCCGAGAGTGTACTGAGAGAAAACCTAGGCTTGACATCCTGACTAGTAACTATGATAACTATATGTGGTATTGCTTGTATACATTTGTGTTAGTAACTATATTAATGATTAATTTTCATCTCATTCTTTCAACTTTTAGAATTTTGCCCTTCATTTCCATAGCATCTAGATAGGAACCCCCTCTTAACATAACTTTCTAACTATAGATGGTGACTACGAGAAACGGGCAAAACAATAACGAACAAGACGATGGTCAAAACTCCGGAGCCAATGGACAGAATGGGGTGCCAGACCTTACCCGGTTGCTTCAGGCAATCGCAGCTGCTGCCGCCAATCTGGTCCCACAAACTAATCAGCGAGTTCCCTTACGCCATCAGATGAACAGGAGCCAGATGCTCGACACCTTCTGCAAACGCCGACCTCCAATCTTTTATGGAGAGCCAGATCCAGCCGCCGCTGAGGCATGGCTGAAACAGATCACTAAGCTACTAGAGATTTAAAATGTGCATGATGCGCCTGACCGCATAGCACTAGCCTCCTTCCAGTTGCAAGGAGAAGCGGATCATTGGTGGGATCTGCTCAAGACCACCCAGAACGTAGAGACGATGACATGGAGAAATTTCGAGGACGCCTTCAACGAGAAGTACTTTCCGGCCCCAGTTAAGCAGGCCATGCTTCAGGAGTTCCTGGAACTCAAACAGGGAAATCACACCGTGACGCAGTACGCGACACGTTTTGAGGAACTAGCCCGACATGCGGGAGACCTCGTGAGGACGGACGAGGCAAAAGCCAGGAGGTTTGAATGGGGACTAGACCCCACGACGATAAGGGGGATAGTGATGTCCCATGACTTCCATACCTACGCACAAGTGCTGAAGTGCGCGTTGCTGATTGAGAGAGAGTCTCAAGATGGAAAAGGGAAGGGGAAAGTCGGAGGTTCCAATGCTGGAGGACCAATTCGAACCAACAACAATCAGAACAACAACAGGGGCTATGTTGCAAAGCCCTATTACCAGAACAACTCACGCCCCCAGCAATAGAACCAGCTATGGGGAAGCTCAGGCCAAAGACAAGGCCAGAACCAAGCACAAAACCGCAATAAGGAACCAGTTCGCTGCTTCAATTGCCAATAGCTAGGTCATTGCAGGAGCAACTGCCCGAAACCGCCGAAAGAAGGGAACAACAATTATGGGGGTTATCAGCAGCCTAAACAGATAGGTTATGGGAATCAGAACCCACACCAGAATTAGAATCAGCAAAGGACACATTGGAATCAGCAGCAGAACCGCCCGTACCAGAACCAGGGGAATCAGGGCACGAATCAGAATCAGGGAGGTAGGATCTTTGCTCTGCAGGGTGATGATGAGCAAGACCCGACAGTGATCAGAGGTACACTCATACTGTTCAATACTTGTGTACAATCACTGTTTGATTCTGGAGCATCACACTCATTTATATCAACTGCATGCATGAAGTCCCTTAGACTAGAAACAGAACCCCTAGGATCAGCAATGCGTGTCACTTCGCCGTTAGGGGGAAATATCTCTGTAGGACTAGTCTGTAGGGCGTGTGAATTAGAAGTCTCTGGACTGAGATTGACTTGTGATCTGCGAGTCATCGATATGGCCGAGTTTGACGTGATTTTGGGAATGGATTGGTTGTCTGCGCACAGAGCTGTCATAGACTACCATCGAAAGATGGTGACGGCTTACTCGAAGGATGGGACGTGCTTCAAATTTAAGGGGGATAGACAAGATGCCTCTGCTATGACGACAAGACGATCCAAATGGTTTAACCAGTTGTCTGGTTGGTTAGCGAGCTTGACGCTAGAAGAGACGGACCGAATGGAGTTGGGATTACCGCGCATCGTGTGCGAGTACGAGGACGTATTTCCCGAGGAGCTGCCCGAACTACCACCGCAAAGGGAGTTGGACTTCACGATCGAATTACAGCCCGGAACTGCACTGATCTCCATGGCACCCTATAGGATGGCACCGGCCGAGCTTAAGGAACTGAAGATTCAGTTGCAGGAACTGCTAGACAAGGGATATATTCGACCAAGCACTTCACCGTGGGGAGCGCCAGCCTTGTTTGTCAAGAAGAAAGAAGGCACCCTCAGGCTATGTATAGACTACCGCCAGCTCAACCGTGCAACTATCAAGAACCGTTACCTGCTGCCGAGGATCGACGACTTATTCGACCAGTTGAGGGGAGCAACCTGTTTTTCCAAGATTGATCTTCGGTCTGGATACCATCAGTTGCGGATCAGGGATAGCGATATTCCGATAACTGCATTTCGGACTCGATACGGCCACTACGAGTTTGTGGTTATGCCGTTCGGTCTGACCAACGCTCCAGCCGTGTTCATGTGCCTTATGAACAACATTTTCACGCCATACCTCGATAGATTTGTTGTAGTATTCATCGACGATATCTTGGTATACTCTCCCAGCGAGCAAGAGCACGAGCAACATTTGAGAATTGTACTGCAGACACTCTGCGACAACCAGCTTTATGCTAAAGCCAGCAAATGCGAGTTCTGGCTGAAGGAGGTGAAATTCCTAGGACACGTGGTGTCAGATAAAGGAATCTCAGTGGACAACAGCAAAGTGGAAGCCGTGATGGATTGGAAGCGGCCGACTACAGTCTTTGAGATCAGAAGCTTCTTGGGACTGGCAGGGTACTACAGAAGATTCATCCCAGAGTTCTCTACGCTTGGAAAACCGATGACACGGTTGACCCAGAAAGGAGTCAAATTTGAGTGGAATGAGGCTTGTGAAAAAGCATTCCAAGAACTCAAAAGAAGGTTGACCAGCGCGCCAATATTAGTTATCCCAGAGAGGAATGTGAGGTACACAGTCTATTATGACGCATCGAAGGACGAATTGGGTTGCGTGCTGATGCAGGACGGAAAGGTAGTTGCTTTTGGATCGCGACAGCTGAAACCGCACGAGAGAAACTACCCCACTCATGACTTAGAGTTAGCTGCCGTGGTTTATGCTCTAAAAACTTGGCGCCATTATCTGTTTGGGGAGCAGTTCGAGGTGTTCACCGATCACAAGAGTTTGAAGTATCTATTCACTCAGAAGGAGCTGAACATGAGGCAGAGGAGATGGATGGAGTACATGGAAGACTTTCACTTCATGATAGGCGCGTAATATCACGGATATAAGCGCCTAAGTAGGGCAAATTAGCGCATTAGAGGCGCGTTTTATTTCATTTTCCACTTGATGCGGTGTTGTCTTTTGTTTTTGGTGTTTGTGTCTATTTTGTAGGAAACAGGTCGGAAAAGAGCGCATAAAGTGGACACATGGCGGTCAGGCATGTGGGGCATGGTGGGACCCAAACAAGGACGACCACACAAGCTGAAAAGTTATTTTAGAGGAGGCGGTATCGATACAGGAGAAGTCCTGTATCGATACCCAGGTCACCAGCAGCGAACAGAAGCTACGGGTATCGATACAGGACTTCTCCTGTATCGATACCGAGTGCCTTAACTTGTGCCGTTTGACTTGCCACGTGTGTTGACTTCGGGGGAGCATAAATACTCCGATTTTAGGTCAAATTAGGGTTCGAAACTTTGTTTAATTTTTGCTTTCAACTAGTATCCGATTTTGGTCTGGAGATTCCACTTTCCGGAGGCTTTTCCATTGAAGTTCTTGGAGTTTTGTTCGCTGTTTCAAGTAATTGCTTCGGTAACTTCTGTTTTATTTTCATTAGAATCTTCGTTCGCGGGAGTTTGTCCGCGCTTTGTTTTCAGATCTCGGTTTTAATCCATATTTAGTTATTCAAGCATGCTTTATTTCAGAATTTTGTTATTTGTTTAGTTAAATATGAGTGAGTAGTTCATTAGGTATGGTCGCGGGGTGATTAACACGCCGTGGCCAGGGCTGGTTATGTTCTCGCTCCTATTTCCAGAATTAATAAAGGTAAAAGCAATTTTAGGTTATTAAAGAGCTTCCGTTAGACGTATCCAGGCATTGTCGGAGCCCATGTAACGCGAGGAACGGGGGGACCAAAACTCGTTCTTCGCTGTACATGGGTAAACGGCGACCACGAGGATTCGCATCTTTCGGGGTACCTTTTTCTCTCTAAAATCAAACGTTTTTTAGAACACCAAACGGAGCGGAATTATCCGGACCTGGTCACCGTGTTATGAACCCTACGACTGTACTTCCTTTTAATTAATTAGATCAAAATTAGCTTTTCTCTTATTTTAGTTAAATCACCAATCAAAATCACAAGGGTGGCTACCTAAGAGCCGCGTTAAACTAGCATCCCGAGTTTTTAGTTAAGCACTTTCCACCTTCTCTGTGGATTCGATTCCGGTCTTACCGGGTATTGTGCTACACCGGTCTCCGCCCTACGCTTGGGGCAACCCAGTAATTTAGGTATAGGATTTCGGTCAAGCATTTTTGGCGCCGTTGCCGGGGAAGGCAAAAGGTGTTAAGAATTCGGGTAGTTAGTGTTATTTGAATTTTAGCTTTAATTATATTTTTAAAAAAAAAAAATTTAGGTAAATCTTTAAGTTGTTATTTTTAAAATTGAGTCAAGATAGGTAAAGGAAGGAAGGGTTCACCGTAGGTCCACCTGAATCCGTTCCCATAGACGACATTTTCATAGAATTTCCCAATCCATTGTTCGTCTTAGAGAGTGAACCACCGATGGCGGAACAGAGAACTATGCGGGATTACATGCATCCCGAGAGGACTACTCCTCGAGGCCCAATAGTTCTGCCAACTGAGACTGTGGAGGCACGCAACGCTTTCACTGTGAAACCGGGAACCCACAATGCCCTTCCTCTCTTTTACGGGAGGGAGAATGAGGACCCATATGAGCATGTCCGCCACTTCGAGGGGTTGGTGCGCACCCTAGCCACCACTACCCAATGGGAAAACGCTTGCCTTAAGCTTTTCCCTGCTTCTCTGAAAGATGGGGCGGACAAGTGGCTCAGAATGCAGAAGGAGCAATCTCTCACGACATGGACGGCTGTTAGGGAGCTGTTCTATAGGAAATATTTCTCGGAGAGCAAGTCACAGCACCTGACTTGCCAAATCCAGTCATTTAGGCAAAAAGAGGGCGAGTCATTTCTGAGGTGCTGGGAGAGGTTTAAAGACTTGTTGTTGTCTCTACCCCACCATGGGTATGAGAAACACCAGTTGGTGACATTCTTCCAGTTGGGCCTAAACATTGCGACGGCCCAGCAGATTGAGTACCTCTGTAAGGAGGGAGATTTCTTAGATAAGGGCCCAGATGAGGCATGGGATTTCCTAGAGGAGTTGGCCGATAAGTACCGAAGTTGGGAACCTTCCGACCTCGCTGACAGGGCCATAGCTGCACAGGGACCCAGTGGGTCCGGTATTTTCCCCATGAGCGTGAGAGAACACACTGTCCAGTCCCAGTTGGACAAATTGACCAAACAGATGGAGGACTTGCGACTGAAGCAAGTCCACCAGGTAAATGATGTGAGAGTTGAGGAAGTGTGTGCATTATGTGAGTGTCCGGGGCATTCAGTGACTGCTTGCCCCGCTTTTCCGATGGTTAAAGAGGCATACCAGAGTAACCAAGCTGAGGTTAATGCGGTGAACCAACGTTGGGATCCGTATTCAAACACCTATAATCCGGGCTGGGTTCACAACCCACTCCTGAGTTGGAGAGATCCTAAAGCACCAATGCCACCTCAGGCACCACCTCAGCAACAGATGCAACCATACCGGCCTCCCCAAGGCCAAATGTCCCAATATCGTTATCCCTCACAGAATCAGCAGGGGTACGGTCCTTCATATTCTGGACCACCCCCAGGCATAAATCATCCACCGAGGGATAAGCAGACTGATGACATGTTAAAGGCTCTCATGCAGTCTCAATTGAGCTTTACTGAGCAGACTAAGCAAGCAATTGGAGACATTAGGTCTCAGTTAACCCAGTTGACGGCAGTAGTTGGGCAAAACCAACAGGAGAGGGGAAAATTTCCCTCTCAACCTCAAGCCAATGCTGTCAGTTCTAATTATCTGGGGGATGGTTCAGGCACAAATAGTTTGAACTCCAGTCAGGAGGAAGCAAAGGCGATCACCACTCTCAGAAGTGGGAAGGTGATCGATAAGACTATTCCCTTGGTACAAAAACCAGTTCCACCTCCGGAGCTGGTCGCTGCACCAGTAGTTGTCCCTGCTGTGAGGCAGTGTACTGCGGAAGAGAGAGACATAGAGTCACCTGAGGTGGTGGTGCCTGCTCCTGCGGCCCCCACGACTCCTTTGCCACCTGTTGCACCATATCCACATCGCTTGGTGGCAAAGCCAAGCGTCAATGCGCACTTCCAGATTCTTGAGCTATTCAAGAAGGTTCAGTTTCCTATCTCTTTGATGGAAGCCATTAACGCTATTCCTCAGTTTGCAAAGGTTCTTAAAGAGCTGTGCACGTCGAAACGGAGAACTAACAGTCAGTGCAACGTGCTACTGACGGAGCAAGTGAGCTCCATTCTCCAAGCTGATATTCCGATTAAGCGGAAGGACCCAGGTTGTCCCACTATCCCTATAGCTATTGCGGGCCAGAGTTTTGAGAAGGCCTTATTAGATTTGGGAGCGAGTGTCAATTTGCTCCCTTATTCGGTATATCTGAGATTAGGCCTAGGTGATCTTAAAGCCACACCGGTCACGCTACAGTTGGCTGACTGGAGTGTGAGAATTCCTAAGGGGGTAGTGGAGGATGTGTTGATACAAGTTGGGGAGTTTCTGTTCCCCGTGGATTTCATTGTCTTGGACACGTGTCCAATCCCGGAAGTCTTTGAGAAGACTCCCATTATCCTTGGCCGTCCGTTTTTAGCCACCTCCAGTGCGGTAATGAACTGCAAAACTGGACAAGTCCAATTATCATTTGGGGACTTGAAGATGGAAGTAAATGTTTTTAATGTAGATAGCCGAGTAGAGGATGATGAGGAGGTCTATGAGGTGAGTCTGATCGACACGCTGGTGCAAGAGCATGTCGAGAGTATTTTGTATAAGGATCCTCTGGAGATAGCACTGACCGCCGAGGAGGCGTTATTTTTAGATTCTCCAGAGGTAGGGAGTTTGATGGAGATGCTAGCAGTTGAGGATGTATGTGGCGCCGTTTGGGACCCAGTTCTCGAACCGCTGGGCGCCCCATTATCTAAAGCTCTCCCATCATCGGTCCAGCCACCGAAACCTGATTTGAAGCCTTTACCGGATACGTTGAAATATGCCTTCCTTAAAGGTAATGATACGTTTCCGGTAGTGATCTCCTCCTCCCTGGAGGTGGATCAAGAGGCTAAATTACTTGCCCTGCTGAGAGAGCATATAGGGGCGATTGGCTGGACGATAGCAGACCTACAGGGTATTAGTCCTACGGTGTGTACACACCGCATTTTTCTAGATGAGGATGTGAAGCCTTCTAGGCAACCTCAGCGCCGTCTGAACCCCAATATGAAGGAGGTGGTTAGGACGGAAGTGCTTAAGCTGTTAGATGCGGGTATCATTTACCCGATTGCCCATAGTGAGTGGGTAAGTCCTGTGCAGGTTGTGCCTAAGAAGGCAGGAGTGACTGTAGTGAGTAATGAGGAGGGTGAGTTAGTGCCAACCCGTGTTCAGACCGGGTGGCGCATTTGCATTGACTACCGGAAGCTCAACGCGAGCACCCGGAAGGACCATTTTCCCCTCCCATTCATTGACCAGATTTTAGAGAGAGTTGCGGGCTGAGCATTCTATTGCTTCCTGGATGGATACTCTGGCTACAATCAGATTGAGGTAGCCATGGAGGACCAGGAAAAGACCACCTTTACGTGCCCATATGGTACTTTTGCCTACCGTCGCATGCCTTTTGGCTTGTGCAATGCTCCCGGCACCTTTTCACGGTGTATGATGGGAATTTTTAGCGACATGGTAGAGAAGATAGTGGAGGTATTTATGGATGACTTTTCAGTTTTTGGGGATTCGTTTGACGGATACCTTGAGAACTTAGGAAAAGTCTTGACTAGGTGCGAGGAGAAGCGCCTTGTGCTCAATTGGGAGAAGTGCCACTTCATGGTGACCCAAGGTATTGTGTTGGGACACATTGTCTCATCTAAGGGTATTGAGGTGGACAAGGCGAAGATAGACTTAATTGCGAATCTTCCCACTCCGAAAACTGTTAAGGATATCAGTTCTTTCCTAGGTCACGCCGGTTTTTACCGGCGATTCATTAAGGACTTCAGCGCCATCTCCCGGCCTTTGTGTCAGTTGTTAGCGAAAGACACACCCTTTGTGTGGTCCGACGCTTGTGAGGGGGCATTTCAGAAATTGAAGCGGAGTCTCACAACTTCGCCAATCGTTCAGTCCCCAGATTGGAGTTTACCGTTTGAGCTTATGTGTGACGCGTCCGACTATGCGGTCGGAGCAGTTTTAGGTCAGAGGCGAGGGAAAGATCCCTGTGTGATTTATTATGCGAGCAAGACATTAAATGAGGCACAACTCAACTATACCACCACTGAGAAGGAATTGTTAGCAGTTGTGTTTGCCTTAGATAAGTTCCGGTCCTACTTGGTAGGGTCGCAGATTGTGGTATATACCGATCATGCGGCCTTGAGGTATTTGATGACCAAGCAGGATGCGAAGGCTCGCCTTATCCGGTGGATTCTTTTGCTGCAAGAATTCCACCTCATCATTAAGGATAAGAAAGGGGTCGAGAATGTAGTGGCTGACCACCTGTCTCGTTTGGAGTTTGAGGACCCCACCTCTCATCTCCCTATTGTAGATACCTTTCCCGACGAGCAGTTGTTCGCTGCTAATACGTGCCCGTGGTTTGCGGATATCGCCAATTATTTGGTGACTGGGCAGATTCCACCCCATTGGTCTACATCTGAGAAGCAGCGATTTTTGAGAGAGGTCAGGCAGTATATTTTCGATGATCCCTATGTGTTTAAGTACTGCGCGGACCAGATAGTGCGCCGTTTTGTCCCCGAGGTTGATCAGAGGGGAATTCTAGAGTTTTGTCACTCAGAGGCGTGTGGCGGTCATTTTTCCGCCAAGAAAACCACCGCCAAGGTTCTTCAGTGTGGCTTCTTTTGGCCAAATTTATTTAAGGATGCCTATGTGTTTTGCAAGTCTTGTGACCGATGTCAGAAATTAGGTAAGGTCGGCCCGAGAAATATGATGCCCCTCCACAATATTTATGTGTTGGAGGTTTTTGACTGTTGGGGCATTGATTTCATGGGCCCATTCCCAGTGTCACATGGTTATGAGTATATCCTCCTGGCGGTGGATTATGTGTCAAAGTGGGTCGAGGCGATTCCCACGAGGACCAGTGATTCTAAAGTGGTGCTTGAGTTTTTAAAGAGTCATGTTTTGTCGAGATTTGGCATGCCACGTGCCATTATCTCTGATCAGGGCACCCACTTTTGTAATAGGTCCTTTGAGGCATTGATGAGGAAGTATGGCATCTCTCACAAGGTGTCTACGGCCTATCACCCTCAGACCAATGGCCAAGCTGAGCTGGCCAATCGGGAGATTAAGGGAATTTTAGAGAAAACAGTGAACCCGAGTAGGAAGGATTGGTCCCTGCGACTGATTGATGCGTTGTGGGCCTACCGTACTGCTTACAAGACCGTGTTGGGTGCTTCACCCTATCGGCTTGTTTACGGTAAGGCCTGCCACCTGCCCGTGGAGATGGAGCATAAGGCCCATTGGGCCATTAAGACGGTGAACGCAAGTTTGCCAGAGGCAGGTGCCCATAGGAAGCTCCAACTGTGTGAGCTTGAGGAAATTAGGAATGACGCGTATGAGAGTACTAGCATTTACAAAGCTAAGGTTAAGGCGTACCATGATAGGAACATCCAGCGCAAAACCTTTAGTATTGGGCAAAAAGTTTTATTATATAACTCGCGCATTCACCTATTTCCAGGGAAGTTGAGGTCTCGCTGGGATGGGCCATATATAGTCCATCAGGTTTACCCGAACGGTTCGATAGATGTCTGTGACCCTAAGGATAATCATATTTTTAAAGTTAATGGGCAGCGTCTTAAACCATTTTTAGAAATCATAGACGTGGGCGAACCTGAGGAGGATTTAGTTGATCCCATTTACTCGGATACTCCTGTTGTTTAGCTGTTGGGCTATGTTTTTACGGGTAGCTCACGCGTACCATGCTCTTCATTGAGTGTGGACCCGACTCCTAGCAATAGGGGTACCCATCATCGACTTGGGTATTTATAGCTTCGCACGCCGCTATTGAAATAAGGATCGTGTGCCCAGCTCCGGTTAGTAAGGGCGTTTTGTATATTGTCGTGTCTATTTTTAATTTTCAAAAATACAAAAAAAAAAAAAAAAAAAACTAATTTTCGGTCCGGTATAGCCACCTAATTTCTAGCCTTCAATTTGTGTATCTGGGTTTCGAACAATCTTATTGCCGTGTCTCGGATAGTCATAAAAGACGATTGGCTCTGATTTCTTTAAGGACAAACCTTGAGTGATTTACCCTGTTGAGTCATGACTTACCCGGGATTGTTATGATGACCTTCTCTACACAAATTTAAGTGAGAAATTAGGGAGAAAAGTAGTACCCGTGTCTTTCACGTGACAGAAGTGGTGGTGTATTTTCTTTTTCTGTTATTTTTTTTTTTGTTTTTTTCTGTGTACGCCCGGATCCCACGTGCCGGGCTGGACTGACGTGTTTTGCAGGTTGCACGGTGAGCGTACCTGAAATTCCTCGTATATCGGCCGAGGTCATGGTGGTTGGCTGCCACCCGGAGGTCCAGTTCTTCCCCTTGTTCTTTCAATTTTTATGTCTCCATGCTCTGGGGACATAGCATGTTTCTAGTTGGGGGGAGGGTGTACTGTGTACTTTTATTGCGTTGCTAGGTAGTTTTTGGGGATACGGTTGTTATGCATCCTGTGAGTATCATCGAGCGAATGTTTAACTTGAATGTATGTCTGTTTAAATTGAATGCATGCATATATTTGGCTATATACATTGAGCATGATGCACTGTCAAGTATGTGAATAAGTGTCCCCACATTGATAATAGCGTATCCTGAATAGCATTCCCGTGTTCTTTGAGTTCTTTTCTGCAATCGCATAAAATAGTAGGCTTTTGTTTTGCAAGTAAGAGACCAATTATTTTGAATGCATTTGTGAGAGTGAATAACGTGCATAGGGGAAGAAACAAGGCATTTTTGCATGATTAAACCACATACGATTCCCTTTGACCCATCTTAAACCAGTCTGAGTCAGTTCCCGTGTCTAACTTAGGAAACCGGTGTTTTGGTTGGATTGAAGTTTGGGGGAAGTCATGCTCTGTGCATCATAAGTGTCGTATTGCTGTGGGAAAATCTGTGAAGCAATGTGCTTGTGAGGGATTAATAATTGAAGAAGTCTGATTAGGTGTCATGTTTTGGAAACCAAAACCCATAAACCCCAGCCTTTATTCAAAAAAAAATAATAATAAAAAAATAAAAAAATAAAAAAATAAAGGCTGTCGGTATCGATACAGCAAAAGTGCTGTATCGATACCGGTTACCCTCGACCGGAACAGAACCTTTGGGTATCGATACTAGTATTCCTAAGTATCGATACCGAGTGCTTTTTAACGCTTTTTTAACAGGTTTGGCCGGTCAAACCTCCCCCACTCTTCATCTTCTTCCCCAATTTTTCTCTCTCTCTCTCTAACCCTAACCCACGAAAACCTCCATTGTTAACCCCTCCAAACCTCCAAAAACTCCACCAAATCTTACCCAAATTCCACCAAACTTCACCAAAACAATCCTTTTCTCCATCTCTACCACATATACCTCTCAAATCCTTTCCAAAACCCTTATCTCTCCAGATCTGAAACCCTAACTTTTCCAAAACCAAACTTCAAAATATGGCACCTAGGAAGGCTAGTACCAGTGCTAAGGGTAAAGGGGCGGCTTCCTCGAGTGCTCCTCCAGAGCAAGCAACCGGAGGGAGGAGGACCAAAGACCAAATTGCCCGGGATGAACGGGAAAAATGGGAGGCTTCTATTGAACAAAGGGGTGTCAAGAACGAGCGCCACATTATCCGGGATGGGTTTCTCGAAGATGACATCACCATACGAGCCATTGTGAGGCAAGGTATGTCATTCTGGTTTGACCCAAACCCTGGATATAACTTAGAACTTGTGAGGGAATTCTACAAAAATTTTCATGTCCCGGCATCCGGGACTGCATTTAGTTCCGCGACTCAGATAACTTCAAAAGTGGCTAGGATTCCCATCACGATCACACCTGATATTATTGCTGCAAGTTTGCGATATGTGAGGCCGACTGTTGTTAACTACCCTTGCCCCGCTGAGGATTTTGTCCAACGTAGAGTGGCGGGTGTTTTGTATGAGAAACGTAAAGATGCTAGTATTCCTAACCGGCCGGGCAAGTTTAAGCCGGCATATCGATTTGTGAACCAGGTGGTTTGCTACAACCTGGACCCGAGGGCAACTGAAAATAAGCCCTCCGAGAGTACTGGGAATTTATTGACAGTCTTCATGGAGCCGGATACTTTGTGTGACTGGGCATTATTCATTTACTCTAAGATCATCGATTTCTGAGATGCCCCAACACAGACTCGAATGCCGTTTCCTTGCTTGATTACGGCCATTGCTAGAGACTCCGGGTTGGTAGGGGCCAAATGGTTCAACAACGATCCACTAGTCCCTGGGCCAATTGACAGCACCATTCTTACTAAGAGCATAGCCCAGTCTCGAGGTGCTAGAGGAGGAGCCTTTTTGACTACCGAACCACCCCCCAGCGCATCCAATACTACTTGGCTGCAGAAGATCTTTTGCCAAGGGGTCGCTACCATCCGGAGCCATCAGAAGCTCAAGAGGGAGGTGCGGCGAAATGCGAGGATGCAGCAGATGATGAATCACCGGGAAGAATGGATGGTAGGGCGACTTGAGGGGTCGATTTCGACTCCATATGTTCCGCTGGAGTTGCCTGAGTTGGAGGTCAGTGATGATTTTGCTGATGATGATGCTGCTGAGGAGAGTGAGGATGGGTCGGATTGATTGCGGCACTTGTGTTGCATGGGGCTGACTGGAGGGTAGGTAGTATGATGAGGAGGTGTTATTTCATGTTAGGGTATTTTGTTATTTTATGTGAGACTTATGTCTGTTATTTGGGTCTGTAATATAATTTGCATGGATGATGTTTTTCTTTTTATTTTTATGTTGTGGACTTGGGTTGGGTGGCGCCGATGGGCGCATTGACAGGTTTTAGACATGACAGGTGCGGCCAGTAGGGTAATTGACCTTGAGCTTCGATAGGCCGTCACCTGATTTTGCAATTTCCTACTTTGTTCTAACCAAGGTCATTATAAGCCGAAAAGTCCTTAGTCGATCGTGTGCACATATTTTATCTCTCACTTATGCATGATTAATAATGATGTTGCTTATTTTGTGAAATCATATTTGGACATATTGTGCAAATTGTGCGGTTATTTCTTGCTAAGCGTTCACTTTGATTGGCACGTGGAAACCAGTTGTTCGGTTCCACGCATCTCGCCAAGCGCTTATATGGGATGTTGAGTGATCTAGTGAGTTGTGTGACGCGATTATTCTTGTAGGGATATATATTCGCGCATGCGGCGCTATGCTAACCATGTTCAGTTTTCTGTCAAAGCATGCAAGCATTTGAGTTACAGGCATATTAGGAGGCGAATATCTATTGCTATGAGTGATTACTTCTACAGGTGTCATAACCCCCGTACCCCCGTTGGTGTTTCTAGTTTCCTTGCATTGTTTTTATCTCGTTCGTTCCTAGGGACTAGCAACGCTCAAGTTGGGGGGTGTGATAGGCGCGTAATATCACGGATATAAGCGCCTAAGTAGGGAAAATTAGCGCATTAGAGGCGCGTTTTATTTCATTTTCCACTTGATGCGGTGTTGTCTTTTGTTTTTGGTGTTTGTGTCTATTTTGTAGGAAACAGGTCGGAAAAGAGCGCATAAAGTGGACACATGGCGGTCAGGCATGTGGGGCATGTTGGGACCCAAGCAAGGACGACCACACAAGCTGAAAAGTCATTTTAGAGGAGGCGGTATCGATACAGGAGAAGTCCTGTATCGATACCCAGGTCACCAGCAGCGAACAGAAGCTACGGGTATCGATACAGGACTTCTCCTGTATCGATACCGAGTGCCTTAACTTGTGCCGTTTGACTTGCCACGTGTGTTGAATTCGGGGGAGCATAAATACTCCGATTTTAGGTCAAATTAGGGTTCGAAACTTTGTTTAATTTTTGCTTTCAACTAGTAGCCGATTTTGCTCTGGAGATTCCACTTTCCGGAGGCTTTTCCATTGAAGTTCTTGGAGTTTTGTTCGTTGTTTCAAGTAATTGCTTCGGTAACTTCTGTTTTATTTTCATTAGAATCTTCGTTCACGGGAGTTTGTCCGCGCTTTGTTTTCGGATCTCGGTTTTAATCCATATTTAGTTATTCAAGCATGCTTTATTTCAGAATTTTGTTATTTGTTCAGTTAAATATGAGTGAGTAGTTCATTAGGTATGGTCGCGGGGTGATTAACACGCTGTGGCCAGGGCTGGTTATGTTCTCGCTCCTATTTCCAGAATTAATAAAGGTAAAAGCAATTTTAGGTTATTAAAGAGCTTCCGTTAGACGTATCCAGGCATTGTCGGAGCCCATGTAACGCGAGGAACGGGGGACCAAAACTCGTTCTTCGCTGTACATGGGTAAACGGCGACCACGAGGATTCGCATCTTTCGGGGTACCTTTTTCTCTCTAAAATCAACGTTTTTTAGAACACCAAACGGAGCGGAATTATCCGGACCTGGTCACCGTGTTATGAACCCTACGACTGTACTTCCTTTTAATTAATTAGATCAAAATTAGCTTTTCTCTTATTTTAGTTAAATCACCAATCAAAATCACAAGGGTGGCTACCTAAGAGCCGCGTTAAACTAGCATCCCGAGTTTTTAGTTAAGCACTTTCCACCTTCTCTGTGGATTCGATTCCGGTCTTACCGGGTATTGTGCTACACCGGTCTCCGCCCTACGCTTGGGGCAACCCAGTAATTTAGGTATAGGATTTCGGTCAAGCACTTCACCCTGTCATATCATTCGGGCAAGGCCAATGTTGTGGCTGACGCCTTAAGTAGGAAGAATCGCGGATTTGTGGCTAGTCTGGCCATACGGGAATGGAAGATGATGGAGACAATCAGAGAATTCGGACTTCAGGCGACCACCGACACAGAGGAAGCGTGCTTATTCGTATTGGTAGCCACGCCAACGCTACACAGAGAAATTCTATTGGTTCAGATGTTCGATCAGAAATGAGATTTTGTCAAGGACCGTTTGTCAACAGGGAAAGCAACTCCAGGGTGGACAATCCATGGGGACAGGAGCCTTAGATTCAAAGACCGAATCTTTGTGCCGGATCTGAACAAGCTTCGGGAGGCAGTTTTAAAGGAGTTCCACCATTCGACTTTCGCAGTTCATCCAGGTGGCAACAAGATGTATCAGGATCTCCGCCGACAGTACTGGTGGGAAGGAATGAAGAAGGATGTGGCCAAGTTCGTGTCTACATGCTTGACTTGTTAGCAAGTGAAAGCCGATCACCAGAGACCAGGAGGCACCCTTCAGCCTCTACCAATTCCGGGATGGAAATGGGAGCACATTACTATGGACTTCGTCACCGGATTGCCTAAGTCGCTGCAAGGACACAACGCCATCTGGGTGATTGTTGACCGATTGACCAAGTCAGCTCACTTCTTACCAGTCCGTATGAATGATACGATGGAATCCTACAGTCGACTCTACATCAACGAAATCATCAGACTTCACGGAGTGCCAGTAACGATTGTGTCTGACAGAGACCCTCGCTTCACTTCGATCTTCTGGCAGAGCCTGCAGAAAGCTTTAGGAACAAATGTGCACTTGAGTACGGCTTTTCATCCTCAGACAGATGGACAGTCGGAAAGGACCATTCAGACCTTAGAGGATATGCTCAGAGCGTGCGCTCTAGATTTCAAGGAAAATTGGGAGCGGCACCTGCCACTTGTGGAATTCGCCTACAACAACAGTTACCAAGCAAGTATTGAAATGGCGCCATATGAGGCATTGTACGGGAGACCGTGCCGATCACCTGTCTGCTGGACTGACGTGGGAGAATGTAGCTTACTCAGTCCAGATTTAGTAAGGGAAACGACAGAGAAGGTCAAGATCATTCGTCAGAGACTTCAGACTGCTCAGAGCCGACAGAAGAGCTATGCTGATAGGAGGACAAGACCACTAACCTTTAATATGGGAGATCATGTGTTCTTGAAGATCAAGCCGCGACGGGGAGTTATCAGATTTGGGAAGAAAGGGAAGCTGTCGCCGCGCTACATTGGACCGTTCGAGGTTTTGGAGAGGATTGGCAAGGTGGCTTACCGTCTAGCTCTACCACCACGGATCGCCAAGGTCCACAATGTGTTCCACGTCTCCATGCTACGCAAGTACATGGCGCACCCTACCCACATACTCAACTGGGAGGAAGTCACACTAGATGAGGACACGACTTTTGAGGAGCTCCCTATAGAGATCCAGGATCACGGGGATAAGCGCATCAGAGGGAAGACCATCAAGCTGGTCAGAGTTTTGTGGAGACATCGGGGAATTGAAGAGTCAACATGGGAACGTGAAGATGCGATTAGAGCTAATTATCCACATCTCTTTCCGCCCGAAGATATGCCCTAATTTCGAGGACGAAATTTTGTTAAGGGGGATAGGTTGTAATAATCCAAAATTTTTAATAAAATTTAGGATTATTTAATTTAATTTTAATTACTTTAATTTAGGGCCCTTAATTTGCAATTACTACGGTTTATACCCTAACACTTCCAAATTACTACAAATTCGACCCTAAGGCACGTTTACATTTTAATCGCGAGCATTACATTTTTATAAATTCATTTCATACGTAATTATATACATTTATATACATACACAAGCAATACTAGTACACATACACACATATGTGTATACATATACTTTATACATCATCCTACACTACCCAACCACCACCAACCATCACCAATACCACACTCTACCTCCCCCATCAGCCAAAATCAGTCAACATGGGCCCCCCTTGACTGCCATACACTCCACCACCCTCCCCCATCACTTCCTAACCCACTATGGCACTTCTTTCACCAATCTTACACTCCAACTCCACCCAAAACTCATTTTATACTCCCCCAAACCCCAAATTTCGTCCAGAACAGCTGCTTCCCCTCTCATTCACTCTCTTCCTCCTCCAATCTCTCCCAAGAACTCCCAAACCAAGAACACAAAGCCCCATTAACATCCTTCAAGTTCTAGAGTGAGAAAAGTCAAGAAAAGTGGATTTTCACTTCAAAATATCAACCAAAAGCTCCCACCTCTCATCTTCCACTTCAAGATCATCCAACACACTCCAAGGTACCCACATTTCACCACCAAATCCAGCCAAGGCCGGTCAAAGAGCTCCCTCCACCGGTTTTTCGCAAAAACCCGTTTTTCGCCAAATCTTCGCAAAACAAGGTAGAAACTCGTACCCAACCTATTCCAAGCTTTTGAATGAGTTAGAATAGTCTAGGAGTAGTTTATAGTTGATGGGTTAAAACCCCAAGTCAAGGGTTTCACGAAACCCGAGCCAAAACGCGATGTGACCCTTTTTACCCCGAAACCGGGTTTTCGTGCTTAGTAAACCTTAGATTTATTGTGGTTCATATTTTTAACTATTCCGAGCATGTTTAATACCTTACTAACTGTTTATATGAGTTTCTCCATGAATTTATTGTGCTTAACCTTGTTCTTGATCGTTGTGTTAAAGTTAGGGGTTCAAAGTGTGATTTTGTGAAATTTGGCGTGCGTACTTGTGTATTATTTACGAAACCTATTTTTATCAACTAAGTGTCACTACTGGAAATTTAGGAGTGTTACGAAATGACCAGAATGCCCTTTGGGTGTAAAATGACCATTTTGCCCTTGTGTGTGTAAATTGCATAATGTGTAGTTTTGTACTTAGTAAAAATCAAGGAATTGCGTTTTGTGAAAAGTTAGGACTTTATTAACTAAAATAAAGTATTTTTACGTATTTACCCTTGTCGGTGGAAAAATTACCATTTTGCCCTTGTACTATGTTTATTTACAAAAAGGCCCCCAAAGTTAGTAAAATTTCACTAAGGACCCTAGAGTCGTGAAATTATGTTGGACACCCTTGTACTTACTTAAAATGATGTTGGTGACCCTTACTTTCTTTAAATTACGTTTTGACCCCAATAGTTTAGTAAATTACGTTTTGGCCCTGTAGTTTGAATTTATTACGTTTAGACCCCTAGTTTTTGATTATATGAATTTCGTGAACTTGTGAGTCGAGATATTCGGTTGTGACCCTTGTGATATCGTTATCGCTTTGCTTTTACTGTTAAGTGCACTTTTCATAAACGTGTTGAATGTTAGAATGGTTAACTAGGTTCCCGGGTTGGGTGATCGTACGCGGGTATCACATAGACGATGAGGTTAATGGAAAAGTGAATTGGAATTGATCATGGGGAGTCACCCCGAGATTTGTTGAATGGCAGTCAGCCAAGTGATTTCGTTTTGGAGGAATATTTGGCAGCCTGCCAGGATTTCGAAACCCTAGGATATGACAATCTGTGATTACTTCGTTTGAATTCTGAGGCGTTAAAAGGGTGGATGTATTATAGACCGAGTCACGGCTATATACCTACAGGAGCTGACAGTTGTCACTCGTAGCCCAGTGGTACAGTCAGTCCCTGGGAAATTCATCCTTGCGAGGCGGCTGACGGCTGGATTAAGTACGTAACTTATACCTTCCGTCGGGGCTCCCAGTCAGGGCAAGCAAGGGGGGAGTTTAATCACGGTTTGGTCATATTCCTTAGTGGTTAACCGGGAGGAAAGTTCTCTAGGTTGAGAACTTAGATGAACATGTAAGTTAATGGCTAGTAATGAAATCAACTATGTGTTTAATTTCGGTTTTACGATTTATTTCCTGATTATTCCTTTAATTACTGCTTTTCAATCATATATGTTGTACTTGTATGTTAAGCAAGGGTTGGGAGGGTTAGAGTAGCTATTGAGTGATTTATCGCTCACGGTGTTACACTTCGTGTAACCCTGGTATAATACCATGATGTTGCTTTGCGACTCGGACGTATTATGCCAGATTGTGATCAAACAGGAGGTGTAGGTGTCAAGGGCGATGCTTATTTTGGAACAGAAGGTTTTCCAGTGGATCAGGCTCAAGCGGAGCATTGGGATCAAGATCTCAACCTTAATCTATAGAACCCACCCCTTTATTTTAATGTTGGTCTGTAATATTAATTTCTCAAACCGTACTAAGTATTTTGTAATGGGCTGCACTTCACGTTTTCCAACGTGTACTCTGATGGAAACTCTTTTTATTAAATTAATCCTAATTAATTTTCGTAATTAATGCTTCCGAAAATCGGGGCGTTACACACCCAATAGCACACAATTCACACATCTTGTAACAATTCACACCGCAATTGCACACAATTAACACCGCAATTGCACACAATTAACACCGCAATTGCACACAATTAACACCCATGCATTAATTCATACCCTTAATAGCACAATTTCTTTTTGGGTGTGAATTTTGTATTTTGGAGTGAGTTATGATGTGTGATTTCTGCATTTAATTAATGGGTTAAAAAAACTTTTTTTTATGTACACAATTTCATATTCACAATGGATCTTATTTGAAAGATCTCATCGAGTAGATTTCAAATATATAATTTTACAAAAAATAAATGTGTATAACAAAAGTTATTTTATTTTAAATCTAAAATACGAGAGAGAGAGAGAGAGAATGCATGTGTCAGGACATGCACTAGAGAGAGAGAGAGAGAGAGAGAGAGGAAAGAGAGAAAAATAAATGCATTGCATGTGTCTGGACATGCACTAGAGAGAGAGAGAGAGAGAGAGAGGAAAGAGAGAAAAATAAATGCATTGCATGTGTCAGGACATGCACTAGAGAGAGAGAGAGAGAGAGAGAGAAGCATGTGATGCGCGACTGTATTGAATAGAAAAACACCCCCACGGCAGGGCTTATAAAGAAGTGAAAGGCAAAATGGGGTTTTTCAGGGAAGCCCCCACAAAAAGTAGGGCGGCTTGGAATTTCCCCAAAACTACTAGGCCCATGATTTTATTAAACGATGGGCCTTGATCGCTAGGCCGTTTTGCATCAACTATAGGACCTACGGGTCAATCCGCTACCACTAGTCCCGATTGGGCCATCACCGCTACTTCCGTTTGGGTCAGGAATGGTCCAAATGCTCAAAAAGTGTTAACGTGTTGACACGACCCCCACTCTGCATAAAAAAAACTAACCTACCAATATGCGATTTTAATGGAGATTGGGACACCAAGGTATTTTCTGAAGCATGTAGTAAATTTTCAAATTCATAGTACTGCGTGTGTATAATTCCCTGAAATTTTCGTGGCCTCAGGTGAGAATGTAAAACAGGGCCCTGTATTTTTCCTAAAAAGAAAAAAATTAAAGAACGAACATTAACTTCAAGATGATAGTTTGAACTTAGTCCAATATTTATATCATTAATCGCACAATTGAAACACCGTGTTGAGGTAATTTAAACTAGAAACTTAATGAAACAACCTTTCGAAAGATTAAAGAGGTACATACTTTTCTAGCAAAAGAGTCTACCAAGGTTAAAATAAGGGGTTAGTTCCAAAATATGATATATTTCAGTATCTATTTCGACTATTTTAGTCAAGAGATATATGAAATAAAATAATTTGACCAAACCATAAAAAAATTAACTAAAAATACGTTTAGTAGAAAAAAACCTGTAACCTTTTGTATTGGAAATCTCATGAAAAGAAAAATGGAAGCAAAGACCCAGTCAAGAATTGAACATTAGCTGGCATATACTGAGAATATATAGAAAGCTTTTCCGCTGGGCCAAATCTCCATCTAGTTGTAATAATGTTACATTAATAATTTATCACTTACCGACATACATATATCTAATTGGGGACCCTTATATTGGGCCCAAAACTCGGGGTGCCAAACCCAGGTCTACTGGGCCTACCCCAGGGCCGGCCCAGTATAATGTGTATATAGCAATTGTAATCAATTTCCAATGTAATGGGCTCTCAAAATAACTTTCATGTGAGGCTCCTAATAACATTTACCAAGTCATGTTGTGCTCTCCAATAGGCTTCCCATACAAACTCCCAAGGTTGTCTGCTAAGCGTAGCTCCTATCACATCTTATATAGTATTGCATGATGGGTTTTTGTGAGAAGCGATGTGAGGGCGAGAAGTGGCACGAATGGATTGGTTTGTCATATAAGATTTGAGTGAAACATGTGACATAATTTTCTCACATTCCCTCAATCTTTTTTTGAATTTCAAAACGTTAGATATTTTGTTATTCCGTAAAATCTTCTTATTTTTTCATAATGGGACCAATCATCTTTATTTTCTCTGTATCTCTCCATGATTATTAAAGGATGCTTATAATTAGGAAATGGTTTGAAAAAAGTATTCCTAATTAGAACCTATGATTTCTTCATTTTTCAAAGGAAATATATGATATACCATAATTACATTTGCATGATATATCAGTCATGTCAAATCATACCACAATTAGAACTAGCACATTCTTATTCAAATGTAGTCCCTTACATAAATTTCCTGCATGTATGGTTTCTCTCTCTTTTTGTTTAAAGTATCAGATGTGGTTATTCTTCTAATTTCAAGGGTTTGATTTTTTTTTGTGTTTATACTAATGCAGGATCTTCATCTTTAAAGAGTATAATAATGATGTATTCAATTGGCCATGGGTGCTCTAATATTAATCCTCAACTAGAAACACCATGCATCGAAGCACAATCAGACAATAAATAGAGTGACACTGTATAAGAAGGTTGATGTTTTTTTTTTATTGATCCTATTCTTAATGCAACCTCCTTTTTAAGATGTTAATACATTTTGTCTATCTTATTTTTGAATGCCTTTATATGGTCTATTTCATTTGTATCTTCTTGCTAGAATTTCTGGACATTTAGTAGTTTTCTTTGTAGTCTCATTTCGTTATCGATCGGTTAGGTATTAGTTTTCTTTGGGACTTAATCATCTACAGACGAAGTAGTGAACAATCTTACTCGATCGGAATATGTTGAAGGAACTACGGTAGGGACAACTGGCAAATGCTATTCTTGCTGTCACTATTGGTTCCATGATCTGCAAGAGAAATGAACGATTCTCATATTGGGTATGTTGACCTTTCACACTTTCTTTGGCAATGATCTCTTTTAATTTTTTTTCTACAGCAGTGACTCAAAATAAAATGTACATTCTTCAAGACAAAGTTACAAGTTTTTCTCTTTATTTGGAGTTTTGTCAATTTCTTTGAAAATACATCCACATTGTTATCGTTTATTTTTTGACCAAGTATTACTTTAGTTTTTTTTTTATCTACAAAGAAAATATTATAATAATAAACTCGACAAGGGTACATGGTCGTGTCGTTTCCGTACCAAAAATAATTAATAAAACGAAACAATTACTACTACTCTAACGAATAGTGGTAAATATTCCGAGTATCGCTCCTCAGGGATTAAAAGGCTAAGTCACAAAATTTCAATTGATTTCTAGATTAATTCAATAAAAAGAAGATGATGATTTTGTTTCCTAAAATTATGAAAACTAAATTAAACTTAAGCAATTAAAAAGTAAAAAGATTCGATTAGAGAAAAGTCTAGGGTTTTGAATCCACTTGACCCTTTGTAACCTAGATTTATTGCAATTGAGGATTTTTTATTCGGATTCACCGGATACCGTTAGGGTTCGCGGGCCCTAGCGATATCTCCTAAGAATATCCGTAGATCATCAAGCGGCATAGATTATCTCCGCCTAGCACGAATCGTCTTACTAGTACGATCCGTCTCGATAGCACGGACCGTCTAATAGCACGACGCGTCTTACGATAGTATAATCTATCACAGTTAATTACTACGAATTCAATTAAAACCGTTGCATGAAAAAGTATTTGAAACCGCGGATATCAAACACTCAATTATATAAGAAAAATTAAATCAATTTCATAACATGAAATCATCTAGTTCACACAACCGAATCCGAAAAATTAATCCAGCAAAAGTAATAAAATCTACGTTACTCAGAGTACAAGCTTCATCTACGCCCTAGAATAGGGGTTTAGCCGGACATTGTCGTGGTAAACATTGAAGTTCTGATGGACGGACACATGAACCGAGTGGTAGCAATGCTCCAATTCGCAACCTGTATTTCTGTCCCTACCGTACTGCTCTCTTTTCCGTAGCCAAGCCTCCCACTTTTCTAATCTCGTGATGTATGTGTGTTTAAGGCTACTACCTTCCCTTTTATACTAAAAAGAGTCACCGCCCTTTTCTTGCTACCCAAGGTCTGTTCCGTAGTGCGTTGTTTCCCCGTAGAGCCCTAGGACTTGCTTCTCTTCAAATAAGGCAGCCACATGGGTTAGGAAGCCCATTGTTTTCTTTGGTCCAGCTCGTCAAAATAAACCTTATGAACAATTGATTTGGCCCACCAATGCATGATTTATTACTTGATTTTATTCGCCGACGGGCTCTGCTTCGACGCCGAGTTAAATTGGACTTTGCTTTTATTTTATTTTATCAAGGCCTCCGAATATCTGCAAAAACACGCAAACAAAACATTGTACTCCAAATAACAAAATAAATGGACTTAACAAGGATAAATTAGGGGCGCTTATGTGAACATTTTGTGCGCCTATCAGTACACTGAGGAAGAAAGAAGTATTACTTTATGCTATTACTTCCTTATGTATGTTGATGCTTTCCATATATTATACAGCAAGTTCTCATGGTTTTACTTTTGATTGGTTCATTAAAATAATTTTTCTATTAATCTTACCACATATTATGGACTTATATCATCTATAGATAGATACCATGATCATTTTTTCTATCCCATTGAAAAGGGAGACACAAGCAAAAAAAGTATAAAAATAAATAAAAGTTCTATTTTTGCACACCTGTTTCATAAATTCTATTGGAGTTCGCGGAATGGTAAAAACTATATCAAATATAGTAAAAATTATATCACTTTGAGGTTGATCTTCAATTTTTATAACTGAACTTTTATTTCTGCATTTTATTTTTTCGTTGGGAGTAATCAAGCACTAATTAATGTTTCAACTTTCCCTCATTGCATGATATTTGGGTATTTTGTAAAAAAAAATTGTCAGAAAGGTGAGGATGTGACATATAGATAAAGATACTCCTACAAGGAAACGTAAAAGTTTCGTAGTTTTGTAAATCCTATGTGCAAATTTATTCTTTATGAGAACAACATATGGGTGATGATAGCACGTTTATTGCTGTTTTTTCATATGTTGGATAACATTCCATATATTTTAGGGAGAGAGGTATGAGGGCGACAGGAAGGAGAGTCACAACTGAGGAGATCTACCCACATAGAAATGCTACCATTTTCGTAGACAATCTACCTCAGGGAATTAGAAAGATATGGGTCTACAACCTTTTCTCTAAATTCTGGAAGATCAACGATATTTTCATACCAAGAAAGAGGAGCAAAATCACTGGTCAGAACTTTGGATTTGTAAGATTCAACAGAAGTGACGAACCAGATGAAGCTATCGGCTGAGGTGAACAATTCGTGGTACTGGGTCACAGATTGGTGGCCAATTACGCGGAATTTCTGAGGAATCAAGTCGATTTCAACAATCAGCTCAAATATGGCGTTAACTACTATAGGAGTTCACTTCAATCACTACAACCCCCAAAAGGCAACAAGCAAGACAAGTGGAAGTAGAACAATGGATGATTTGGTGGTTCAAGACACGGAAGATGCTGCCAACATAGAGAATATTGGGGGTCCTAGTGTAAATCTCCTGGAGCATGCTAAGTTAGGTGAACAAGCATTTATGTTGGGAACATTCATTTCTCCAGCAGAATCAAGGTCGGCTGAACCCAAGTACCTAGATAATTCAAACTTCCCTCTTGAATTAGAGTTTATAGTGGAGGATTCCAGAGGGTTACCATTGGTTGGAGAAAATAATATAGATATTGATATTGAATCAGAGGATATAATTGAAGAATCCCAAGAAGAATCCCAGGAGTTAAGGACGGCTGAGCCTAAGGACTTTGAAACCGAGAATGAAGAAGCCCAGGAATTAATGGACACGGGTTTGGAGGGATTTCAAAAGGAGGTTGAAGTTAATCATGCCCCTATCCAAGCTGCAATTAAAGGAGTAAAAGGGAAAAGCAAGAGGAAAAGTATCAATGATATTCTGGGATATTCAAAAGTAGAAAAAGGAGGCAACATCAAAGAGAGAAGGAAAAAAAACAAATGTGTAGTGCTGAGATCTGCAGTGGCCTCTGCTGCTTTTCTGCCTCTTTATCCTCGGAAGGTATTAACAATAGAAATAGAATTTTGCCACTACAAGAAATTTCACAATTCCCGACTAAATTCTAGTCGGCTAAGGTGGCCATTTTAGCCAGCAAAATATTTTCCAAACTAGATTTTTGGTCGGAATTTTTAGTCGGGTAATGCTTGTTGGCAAATGTCTTCGCCGACTAAAAAATATTTAGTCGGCCAAGGTGTATACTCCAGCTTTGATCATGATAGTCAATAACCCAAAAGTAGAACGGCGGCATACTCCATTAAAGCTTCGATCTGGAAAACGAAAAAAAAAAAAACAATCCATCATTAGTAGCAACTGAGCATGAGGCGATGAAAGTGAAATAGGCAATAGTGGTAGCACACGAAGAAAACAAAGAGCGCAATATTTCTAGTATAGCCTGCAGTATTTATGGTACTACAAACAATGAAGTTCTCGAAAGCATTTAAAACCTCAAAAATCTAGGAATTTTCAGAGTGTAAAACTTAGGACGAGAATGACAGCATACTATCAGATAGGCTGGTTAACAGCTTGATATCTAGCTATCTAAACAACTTATGTAGGAGGCTGTACATGGATAGTTGGATACAAGTCCACATGTATATCATGGTGGAGGAATGCAATTGTGCAGTAATTGCTAGCTAATATAACAAAACGGTCATTGTTACACAAAGGATTACGGTACACGATCGGATGTGGCTGCTTACTCAAAAGCACAAAAACCGATTCATCACAAATGCAGTACAGAAATTTTCCCTTGTGCACCACCAAACCAAAACCCTGTTCAGTTCTTATTTTCGAAACTCATTTGCGTTTCCATCTGTGTAATCTGATGATTCCGCAAAAACAATTGGAGTTTTTAAACTAAATAATTTCGAGTGTTAGCATCACAGCATTTTCCCCATTTCCCACCTTCATCTCATCATGCAATCAAGATAACCAATAAAATTACATCATAAATCAGCTCAGAGCACAACACCTAAGGAATTTCGGCCACATACTGTCGAGGATTCACATGCCTGACAGATAATTGACAATCCTGTCGTAAATAGCATCAAATGAAATGAACAATGTGGGAAAGCATTGTAATTTCAAATGAACGTGTTCCTTAAACTTGGATGGTAAAGAACCCTATACATGGTCAAAGTGAACTATGAGACCCCTTCATGTTCATTTTGACGCAACTGAAGACTCTGGAATGGTAATACCCTTTGTTTGGATAGTCTCATTTCTTGAAGTATCTTCATTTTCAAATAATTCATGGCAAACATATTCAAATTAAAAATGTCATATGCAGCCAATAGAATAGCAGTAGAAACATATGATTAAATGAGACTATGAATACCCCTTTCATAGTATAAATAATGTGACAATTATCACCTATAAATTAGTTACTATATAAATTAGTTCCCTTTTTCCATAAAATTTCATGCATATATATTTTCACGCATAAAATGTCTCACCGATATAGTCATTGCAGCAACCAAGGATCTTGAACCCAAAGTATGACCAGGAGGTAATTTTGATCTATTTTGTTTGCCAGTTCCATTCATCCATGCTAATCCCTCGATAAGGATGCTGATAGGGGTCGACTTCGTCTGCATCCTTCATCTTCCAGTAATGACTGCCCATGTCGTTTTTCCATTCCTAATATCGTAGGTTTGCCTTAACATTAAAGGCTTCCTCAATTAAGTCTGTGTGCTCATTTCCTTCTTCAAGGTCTTCTCCTAACACTGATTCCTTTTCAGTGACTTTAAATTTGTCCTACAAACATGTAATAAGTGGAATTAGTCCCTAAGAATATTCATTATCACTTGAATCAATGAATTTGCAAACTTTTAGACAGGCTTACACGAACAAGCTGCATTATGGTCTCCTTCCGCATTGAATCAACTTGTTTCCAAGTGTGCGCGAAACCTACTTTTGGACACATCCTCCTAATTTGAGACCCAATTTCATTTGACAGCTTGGTTGCATTCTTACCACCGAAAGTCCTCATTGATGTTAGCACATAAACTGACAACCTCTCCCCATTACGGGAAGCAATCTCCCTTCTAACTCTTTTTTCCAAGTGTAGGGCCTCGTTGCCGCCGATTTATTGAAGGTGCACCTGAAAAAGAACAGTATGACAACCAAAAGACAGCAAAGAAAAGGAATATGCATAAGATTATACCAGATCATTTCTACTATAACAACAAAGAAACGTGCTACCAACAGTTTTTGATCTCCAACAATAATACATTATACGATTTGTGACCAGGTGATGCTTATGGTAGAGGTCCAATGGCAGCTAAAGTCTTCTATAATCCCCAAGTGGTCCAATTGGTCTCAAAGTGGACTGGTTTTGTTCCAATATCAAAGGGAAAGGTTTCTCTAACACTCTAAGAAGGCTTGCTTTTGCTACTACAGTCTATTTTCTATGTCCCTACTCCCCTTGGACACTCCAGGATCTTAAAACTTCAGAAATAGTGCTGCAGTTAAAACTTACAGAATTCTTAATTTTTGCGTGACTAATGATGGTTTATTGAAACAAATTTCTTGATGTACTTTTATAAATGATAGCATTCTATGATACACATTTACAATTGAAGCCTTAATTTTTTATTCATATAATAGCATGCATAATGCTCTCTAAAACTTGTCCCAAAGTGTCGTGTCCTCCAATTTTTATAACTTCCATGTCAGAGTATCCATGTCGTGTCACGTGTCTGTGTCAATACTGCATAGGAATTTCCTCTTGCTAGTGCTTTCTAATAAATGGTTCAGTTACCAGAAAAAGAAATTTAGTAGCGCATGACCTTCAACTCAAAGTTGATCATACTTAAGATGTAACAAGATATAAAACAGAACAATCATTAAATCTGACCTAGCAAAAGGCGTAAACAGTATGCAGATAAAAATTTACCATTTAGGATTAGATTTAAGGCATGATAACTGTCAAATATCCAATCCCCTAATATCCACATGCCAGTAATCTAATAAATGCAGCTACAGACCTTCCATATACCAACAACATTGCCAAATATTGATATGAAATGGAAACAAGAAACATGTAAATTAAATACAGGCAACTTATGAATGTTGCAGCATAGATATGATCTTGCTGAATAACAGGCAGATCGGACCCCTCACGTGACAACCTTATAACTCCTCTCTTTCTTCTTTATAAGTACCAAGTAAGAAATTATTCACATCAGTCAACAAAATTTCAGCTCATTTCTGATTCATACTCTACCATTCCTCCAATAAGAATCGATTCAAATCAACCAACTAGGGCTAGCTTAGTTGGCCACCTATATACACTCTCTCACTAAAGATCAAGGGGTCAAATAAAAAAAAGAATAATCTGCTTACCAAAACATACTAATCTGCATAGCACTTGTAACCAATAACTAAATTATGGTACAAGAAATTAAGGAAAAAGAGCATGTAGCAGGTCTTATGAATTTACCTATAACACTCCTACGGCTAGAAGAAGGAGATGAAGCACTCAAGGGAGTAGATGCCTCAATCTGCGGAGAAGGTGTTGTAGCTGTTGAATCATTTGGCAATGCTGCAGTTCTATGCAATGTGGCAGTCGAGTTGGAGGATGCACTGCTCTTTCTTGATGATCCAGGAGCCATTATGCAATCTGTGAAAACAAACAGAGAACGAGCATGAAAATCACCTTAGGACACAGCGTTGCACTGGTTGATAGCAGACTCCAACGGGGTAAAACCAGGGGGCTTCACGACCTTCCCAAATCAGTTGCAATCGGAGATCTGTTGAAAAGGAGAAAACAAAATAAACACCGCTATAAATGTATGTTCGTGTGTGCATATTTTTGTGTATGTGTTTGAGAGAGAGAGAGAGAGAGAGAGAGAGAGAGAGAGAGAGAAAGAGAGTACGAGGAAGGAGGGAGCAGTGGACGGACGAAGAAGAATGGGAGCAGTGGATGGACGGCGAAGAATCTCTCGACGAAGAATGGGATTTGGGGATGACCGACGATGACTGACTTGGGATTTGGGGATGACCGACTTGGGGAAGAATCTCTCGACGAAGAATGGGATGGCGAAGAATCTCTCGACGAAAAATGCTTTCTCTCAATCCATCTCTCACCAATCAATAAAAGTAAGCTTTTTACTCCACCTACACACCCCCGATTTCGAACAAATCTTCAATATACAATGGATAACAGAAATAGACGCTTGCCAAACTAGATTCCCTTATACAGATGCTCACCAGTTTCGATCCCTCTATTACTTCAATAGAAACTAACGAAATCCTTCTTCATCTAAGAGCTTCGAAGAAATAAGGAATAGAATACCTCTCAAGCGATTCGACCGATGAGATGCCTTGCTGCTTCTATGGATTTGGCGGTGGAAAGGTGGAGCTGTGGAGCAGTAATGGATTTGGCGGTGGAAAGGTGGGAAGTAAAAGATGAGATTTTTCTTAGGTTAAAGTTGGGGATTGTCTGTAGTGTACCTGCCTAACATTTTCGCCAATTGTTTAAAATTCCCGCAAAATCGAATTACTTCACCAACTAAATTTTAGTCGGCAAAACTAATTTTTTATATTTTTTCTGATGCAACACTAAAAAAATATTTAAAAACCAGTTGGTGATGCGCCTTTAATGCATCCCGAGACAATGAATTCTTATGATGTATACCCCACCTCAGGCATTTTTTCTATTGAAGTCATTGATCTTTTACATTATATATATTAGATAATTTATACCGAAAATAAAGAGTTACTCGGGTCTTGTACACACTTGATCGGACATAAGAACTCATTTACTTAATGAAACTGCGTCTCAATCAATGACCTTTTTAAACCCAATTAAACCAAAATTTTACAGCAATGATTTAGCTAATAAGAACAACAATATCAACGGTTTCGATCATCTTAATTGTATCACGGTCTTCGTACACACTTGATCTGACATAAGAACTCATTTAAAAATTGCTTCCCGATCAATGCCCATTTTAAACCCGGTTTAGTCAAAATTTTACAACAATGATTTAACTAATAAGAACAACAATATCAGCGGTCTTGATCATTTTAATTGTATCACGGTCAAGTGGCTACTTCACATTCAAATACAGTGCAATACTTAGTTTGCTATTAATTACATTCAATGTATAGATTTTAAAAGTCATCAACAATTCAATATTTACAATAGTTGATCTGAACCGTTAGAATTTCACGCCCTGCTAATTTCATCAGTGTCACCAAAAGTGGGGATCATCGGATACTGGAAACTACGTGATCGATCACATTTAATGCATCCAGAGGCCTTACAAGTCGCATAGTGGGCAATCCAAGCTCCATCTAAATTTTTTACGCGATCGGAACCGTTTAACTTTTACTTATTACAAACACCATCAATTATAGAAAAAGTTAATAAGATCGCGTATTGTTAGGGATTTAATCGGACGAAAAGTACCATTAAAAAAATAATTGGGTCCCGATCAATGATCTTTTCAAACTTGATCGAGAAGAAAATTTAGATGATTGATTTTTCATCAGAAAACAACAAAATCAACGGTTTGATTGCTAAAATAATTGCTAAAAAAAAATAGTATTTTGCAATGGATTGGACCACGTGTGTGTTGAACAAGTACTGTGGCCTATGAATATTTTTTTGCAAACTCATTGCCGACTAAATAATCTGGTTGGGAAATATCATCCAACATTTGCCGACTAGTTATTTAGTAGGGAAATAAAAAATATCCCCGGTAACTTTTTTTGTCAAATACTAAATTCACGAAAAACTATGGCCGACCAAGGATTTAGTCGGTAATTAAATTCCCACCAAAATTATTTTTTCGCGCCATATTGTTCCTGACCAAAAAAAATTCTAGTCGGAAAATGTAGAGTTTTCCAAACTAAATTAGTTTAGTAGGGAATTAAAATCACTATTAGCCAACTAAAAGGTATCTAGTCGGCAATGGTGTAGAAATTGGAGACTAAGTTATTTTAGTAGGGATTTTTGGTTGGCAATTGTGTAATTTGTTGTAGTGTGCTAGATTAAGCAAAAGCAATTTGGGAAGTCGATAAGCTTTTTGGTATACGCTATGATGGTGATGAAGAGGAGGTTGCAAGCAAGATAGTTGAAATGGAAGCTCTTAACAAAGCGGGGGCTGATTGTCAACATTAAGCAAGGGCTGATTGTCATCATTAATCATAGATCTTTTCAGGGTTTCATTGGAAGTGCTGTGAGGAATTCATGGGGGAGTGGGGGACTAGGGTTAGGTTGTTTTTTGGGTGCCATGTGGGTTGTGTTTTGGGGTGTTTGTAAGTGGGTTTCTTTTGGGGGCTGGTTTTCTAGTATTTTTTCTGATCATCATCCATTTTGTTAGGTGTATTTGTTGAGGCCTGTTTGATTTTATGAGGAGTATATGGGTGTGGCTGGTTGATCTCTTGCCAACCTTCTATGCCTCTTTTTATTGTATCTATTCTATATGGAGCAATAAAATTTTCTTTTTTCCGTGCAAAAAAAAACATTCCATATATTTTGAATTTGGTTTTACATAGTTTTTAGTAGGATCCATTGTAAATACGAAATGATGTTGAATCAGTTGTAACAGAGATCTGTTTGTTGGATGCTCTCCTTTTTTTTTTTTTGGGTAAATAATGGATGCTCTCCTTAAAATATATATGTATAGTCATCGCAATTAATTCTGATTGCCTACTTCAAAAATCTCATTCATTGCACGGGTTATTTTGACTCTTTTCTTTTTTTGTAAAAACAAAAAAAATTCCTTTGGAATTGTTTACTTTTTAAAAAACTAATGAAATATTTCTTCACGAAGTCAGACCATAGACATTAATTAACTCAATGGGTTCAATAATAGGTACACAATTCATGAACACATGATTTGATTAAGTGAATATGCATACATCAAAAGCTATAAATAAATTGACGTTAATTGATTTATATGATGAGCTTTAGTTGGTTTGGTGGATTGATTATGAATTTTTAATTTGACGTGACTAAATTAAATATAATACTAATTATTTTACACGATGCAAGTTTAGTGCCTAGCACGGGTCACCGCTAGCAATAATTGAAGGGAATATCTATCTACCAATCTTATATATAATGGCAGAATGACTTGGATTCGCCGGTGCATAGCACAGGTTTGATGCTAGTTACTTAAATTTAAGTAGCATTGTAACTATCTCCAAGTGGGACCAAAGTTTTTAAACCTTGTTAATATGGAATTTTATGGATCAGAGGAATAGGCAGAATGGAACTCCATCGATCGGGTCTCAAAAAAGACTTTTTGATGTTTTTTTTTTTATTTCACAAAATAGAGAATGCTCTTATTAGTCTATTAAGTGCACATGTTCTCTCTAAAATTAGCAAGGTCTAGAAGTGAAAAGTGAACCCTGCTCAAGCTTATGTGTACAACTTAACATTTAATTTAGGAGCTAATTTTAGGGAGCCAATTTAGATGCCCTAGAGTAGATTAATAGAAACCAATACTAACAACCGGTATGGGACAATAATAGCTTTTTGTAATTTAATTTGTCAAGTGGGAAAATATTAATGCTTCTCCTTTTTTTCCCCCAAGTGGCCATAGTTGTCCAACATCTGAATTACGAAAGTACAATATATACGTCGAATATTCTAAGAAACATGAAAAAACACTCACAAAATTATTCCCAATAAAACACACACACAAGAACATGAAAAAATGATGATTTAATCCCAAGAGGTTCTTGCAATAGTTAATCGATTCGTATCGTCTCGATATGACTTACTACTCCAAAGTCATACGGCCAATTTCTCTCGGCAACAATTTATCATTGGCATCACCTCACCTCAGGCAAACGCATGGAAAGAGTTATGAAAAGAGGTGGAGCGATTAATTCGATACATTGGAACGCTCTACATTAAAAGCATAAAAAAAAATATATATAAAAAAAGGATGAGGATAGGAAACTTCCATGCACTCTTGAGGCAGATCTTGGGGGTATATAATGGTTCGAAGTCCAATGCCTAAAAATATAAGTCTTCCCATCTCTTACGTGGGACCCGGCACCGATTCCTCTCCTCATCAAAGCCAGCTTGCTCCCTCGTCACGTTGGCACCCTTTTCCACCATATAACACCATCTCTCTCTCCCCCTCTCTCTCTCTCTCTCTCTCTCACATGTATCATGATGATGGTATTAATACCCTCATCCCCTTATTCTCTCTCTTCATTCCATTCCTCCCGTAGCCTAATGTCCATCCTCCTCTCTCTTTACATCATCTCTTCCAATTATGCTGAACTTTTGCATCAAAAGTGTTCACTCTTTTTTAGCGTTTACTACAAAGGATAGTAATAATAATAATGACAATACTCATGGAACACTAATATCAGGCCAACAAACCACTCTCCAAGGCCGCTGCCGGAATATTCTCTCTCCTGTCTCCGGTCTCAGTTTTATTACTTTCTCCGATAATACCCACGAGAACCAAACCAATGTCGTCGACTCAGCCGCCATTAAACCGCCACCTCCCACCATCACCACCATAGCGAAAAAAGATCCGGGTGGGATAGGGTTTCTTGACGAGGTTGGTGGTAGCGTTGACGGGCTGATGTCGTGCACCGAGAGCCTAGGGTTCGAGAGTTCCGATGAGAGGAGGGTTGATGATCAGGTGATGGATAGTATAAGAAATGAAGAACGAGGATTGAGGGCGGGGAGTCGCAAAAAATGGAGGAGCCGGAGGAGAGACGAGGAGGTAAGAAAGTTTCCGCCGCCGTTGTCTTCAATGAACCGGGATGGGAAGCCGAATTTTTTTCTCCGGCCGGTGAGGAGAGATGGGAGGTTAGAGCTCACGGAGGTGAAGATTAACAGGATGGAGGTTCTCCACGCTTCCCGCCAAGATGGACGGTTGAGATTGGATATGATAAGAGACGTCGTTGATGTTGAAAAGGATGAGGAAGAAGAAACTACTGATAATAATAATATTGAAGAGGAAAAAGTGGAGGAAAATTTTGAAGATGAAGAAATCGTGGAGGAGGTAAAAGTTGAAGATATTGTTGAAGAAGAGGGAGGTGGCCCAGACACCTTGAGTTATCGGACAAAACAAGAGAAGGTGGGTGAGAAGTGGGTGTTTCCGGTGGTGAATGGTGGCGGGGATGGTTTTAGGCGGTGTCATGAGGTGGTGAACTGCCGCCACCACCACCTCCACCATAATCTGCATGCTTGGGGTCAGCATTGTTTGACGATAAGATGAGGTCAACAATGTGTGACGTGGCTTGAAAAGACTATACAAGTTTACACGTGTGATTGGTGTTTGTGTATTAGGGCATGGGGAATATTATTATTGCTTATGCACTTGGTATTGTTATTTTATAACAAGATGTCTACGATCAGTTACCGACCGGACAAACACTCTAGTGACTCGAGCTATAGAATGTTTGATCCCGCAATAAAATGTTAATTTGTTCTCTGCGGGAATCAAACATACGTGGAGTATAAGCACTTGTTTCTATTTTTTAATGCCAAGTTGGTCACCCCTTAAGGTTTATGCACTTGATATTTTCTCCGTTCCAGATTGTTAATTTTTTCAAATCGTCGTTCGTGCCCATTTGAGTCATGAATTGGAATTTAATTTTTTTATGTGAACAAAAGTTTTTGCACTGTTCAAATGTCAGGAAAATTACTCAGACAGATTATTTTTCATTCTGATAGTGTTCATGATTAATAAAAAAGAACTACATTCGAACTAGATACTTTTTTTTTTGTTTTTTTGTTTTTTTGTGGTAGTCTTAAAAGAAAAACGTTTCTTGAGAATGTTTATAAGTGTGGTGATTGATCCGTAAGAGTTTTTATTTTTTGAAGATGCCAAAAATATGAGTTGTTAGTGAGAATTACTTATGTGTAAGGGAGTATATAACTATATATATATATATATATATATATACTAGGGCGCCTTGTTTAAAAGGACAGGGCACGGAGTGCAAGCCCTAAGTAGTCCATCCTAACTTTTCCAACACCTCTAATCCTTATCTACACAGACGATCCAAAATTACCCCCACATTTTAAGCAGCCCAGAGAAAACATCTCTATGTTAGCTCCACCACCTATGCGATCATCGTCGGCAGCATGGATGGAGAGGAGGAGCTGGGATCCGGCGGAGGTGAGGCGGATGACGCAGCGGCAAGTGGACCGAGTTGCAAGGATGCCGCTACCCCTCGTGAAAACTTCGACAATGGTCGCCAGTGACACTGAAGCTCCAGCTGTCATTGGCCGGCAGGACTCGCCGGCTGTCGTTGGTGCCCAACAAAGTGCTTTCGATGGGCAATGAAGCACTTCGTATGAGTTGTTATTTTTTGACGATGCCAAAAATATGAGTTGTTAGTTGTTGTTAGTGAGAATTACTTATGTGTAAGAGAGTATATAACTATATATATAGCACCACAGTTGTTGCAATGTCATTTACGAGATATCATTTGTATATAGATTCACCTTTTTATGATAAATGTGGCATAAAGATCTAGGGGTGAAATCCAAATAAGTACGTACTTATCGGCAAAAACGGACGGATACCACACCCAAAATTTCAAATCACACACACACTCTCTCTCTCTCTCTCTCTCTCTCTCTCTCCTCTTTTCGAAATTCAAACCACATTATCTCTCACTACCTCCTCTCCTTTCTCCTCTCTAAAATTTGAAGGACCATAAAGAATCGGCACGGGTATGTGCATGTGCACGTGCATCGATTGCTTAAGCGGTGCCTTCAGGCACAGAAATGGGCATGCACTAGTGTATTTACAGTACGCAAAAATACGATGACGCATTTTGGATATAATTTCATTAAATATAACCAAACCAAATCAAATCAAACCAAGTTTTATATCTTAATCAATTGGGGTCGGCTACATGAATCATGTTTTTCCATTGAGTTTTTCTAGGGCGATCTCTTCACTTAGGTTTAGTAAGTCCAAGTCCTTTCGTATGACGGCATCGAAAGTCAATTTAGATCTTTCTTTTCCCCTAGCCCCGCTATCCACTACTATCATATCACTCTTCTTGACCGCTACGTCTAGAGATCTTCGATAAACATATCCAAACCACCTCAATCTATTTTCTCTCAACCTATTATGTATAGGTATAACTCCTACCGTTCCACGAATAGTTTCATTTCTAATTCTATCACTCCTAGTCTTGCCAAGCATCCACCTCAACATACTCATTTCAGCTACACTCATCTTACTCACTTGTTGTTTCTTGATAGGCCAACACTCCGTCCCATGAAGTATCGTTCGTCTGATAGCAATTCTATAAAACTTCCCTTTCAATTTGCTAGGCATCCTTCGATCACACAATACACCTGAAGCGACTCTCCGCTTGAGCCACCCAACTTAGATCCTATGGGTTACATCGTCCACAATCTCCCCACTCTTACTAAATATTGAACATAAATACCTAAAATGCTCACTTTTTGGTATCTCTTGATCTTGAATCCTCACTTCTTCTATTTGGGCCCTTCCATTGTCGCTAAACTTACAGTGTATATACTTGGTTTAACTCCTACTTATCCTAAATCTTTTGAACTCCAGTGCTTCTCTTCAAATTTCTAATTTAGCATTAACCCCCTTACAGTTTCATCACTAGGACAATATCATCCGCAAACAACATGCACCACGGAATATGAGTCTCAATAATTTATGTATAGTCAACTCATCCATAACTAAGGCAAAAGGATAAGGCCTCAAGAAGACCCTTGGTGTAACCCTACCACTACGCCAAATTAAGCGAAGAAACCAAAAATGCTGCAAAAGGGCATTACTTTATTTCATATGTCATCTACACGAGTGTGGTAAATGCTATAAATGCCGGGAAAAGTTGTCAAAAATGTCTGTAATAGTCGACACTATTTGCGGTATTTTCACAAATGTCGGCAAAGCCTGTTTCCTTATAAACAAAAGACCACGTGGCCCTTGTGTAGCAGCCACGTGGCACCCACATGACGTAGGTGTGGTAGCCACGTGGCACCCACATGGTGCTCGTCATGCGAGCAATATTGTGGAGAAATGTTTACCCCAAGAATCAAGCCCGCGACCTTTGCCTCACGTGCACGCGTGCTTACCAACTAGGCTAGCTCCCATTTTGTTTAACAATGCACAATTAAAAATATTTATATTATACAACATAATTTTTAAAAAAAAATAGACTTCTACCGATATTTTCATAAAAACGCCGATAAATTTACTTTTACCAGCATTAACAAAAATGCTGGTAATATTTTGACTGGAAATTCGACTTTTGCCTGCATTTTTTAAAACAAACGCCAGTAAAAGTTATTTTTTTCGGGTAATAGTGGCTTTTTCCAGTACTGCGTATAAAAATGCGGGGAATGCCCCATTTTGGCACAGTATACTATAATTAAATTCATTTATTTCCCTTACTGGTGATCTAATAGTAGTAACAACACCTTCATGCATGTCTCTAACCACATTGATATATCTTTTTGTTATTCTTTTTGTCCCAAAACCTACCAAATGTGATCTCCCAAGGTACCCTATCATAGGCTTTTTCTAAATCTATAAAAATTATATGGACATCCCTCTTCTTGTCCCTATACTTTCTACCTACCTCCGTAACAAATAAATTGCTTCCATGGTTGATCTCCCCAGCATAAATCCAAATTGCTTCTACCAACAAAGGGAAATGAGATGCTCATGAGTACAACAAAAAGATAAAATTATATAAGAAGGTCAAGAAGATCAACGACAAGTGTTAAGAATGATGTAAGGGTCCATTGTCATCAAACTAGGTCAATTACCACTCTGCCGTATCCGATACGTACCCGACCCGCCATATGTGTCCTTAACGTTTATCATACGCATCTCATTCCTTAAAAAAATATTAGGTTATACTCCGGGCATGCCATATAGACCCCTTGTCACTTTAGGCAAACCATAAAGGCCCCGTGTCACTCCGGGCATACCCGATCAGACCCCGTGTCATCATTACCACATTCTAAGCTTCATTTCGTGCTTATTAGTATTGTTACGGTGTCCATGTGTCTCATCCTCAAATCATCTTAATTTCGTGTGTTGGTTTCACGCCAACCTCGTATTTCGTGTCACTCGAACATGTCCATAAAAGTAATCTTGATCCGAGTGTCAAGGAGGTCAAAGTGACCCTCCCGAACCCTAATATGTGACCAACAACTTACACAAACGAGACACAATCAACGGATCATGATTCAAGAAATTTTTCAAAAAATATAGATGTCCTATCGATAGGAGGTGAGGTCCTATCGATAAGACGCAGATCAGATTGGCCACTATTGAAGCATCGGGGAGTCCTATCGATAGGAGGTTAAGTTCTATTGATAGGGCGTCAGAGGCTCCTACCGATAAGAGATCAAGTCCTATCTATAGGACAGCCATCAGATTGGCCAAAACGAAAGGGGAAAGGCTCCTATCGATAGGACAATACGAGATCCAGAAAATTTCAAGCAAAGAGGTGATCAATGGGACTTCTTTTTGGGCATTTTCTTAGTTCCAAATGGACATGTTAAGATGCAAGAGAGGTTCAAATAACATGGTAACACAACGTATCACCCATTTACAAGATTTGAGAGTTTTCCCCAAATTCAAAGCAACCAAACAAGGAATGAATAGGATGATCATCCGAATAGGATGATCATCCGAATAGGACCAAATTCGAGAGGGGAATCATGGATTGAACTATATGGCCAACAAATTAGCTAGGGGGTCACATGAGAGACTAAATAACAAACATATTTTCAAGAGAGAGTGACTAGAAATCATGCTTACTAGGTGATTAGCCAAGATATAAGAGAAAATGGTTCAAAAAAGGGATATACCCACAAACATTCAACATTTTCCATTAAGAATTGAAAGATGATTCCATACCTCTTGTGATGAACTTGAAACCCTAACCCAAGCTCAAAATCCAAATGAAAATCCTTCAAACACCGGTAGGAAAAGATCACGCGATTTTCGGAAGGTTTAATGAAAGGGTTTTGGTTGGAGGCTTGTTTTGATGGAGGTTGGTGAAAGAAGTGGAGTGGAGCTTCAATGGAGGAGAGAGGGAGGAGAGAATGGCTGATTTTTTTGGGAAGAAAGAGGGAGGTGTATTTCTCCTCTCACTCACACCACACAATACTTAAAACCATACACACCACACCCTTAACAAATTATGCTAAAAGCCCAAAAGTGGCTTGTGTAAACCAAAGTGGTCCCACCTCACACACTACACTATATGCTCCAACACTTAGTCATTTTATCATTTCACGCAATTCCTCACATTACCCCGATGTTATTTACGAAAAATAAATATGACTTTCCGGGTCTTTACATAAGGTACTCCTCCTCCACTCATCAGGCATCTTCCTAGTCATAATAATCTTGTTGAATAATTTTGTCAACCAAGACACCCCCATTACACCTAGGTTGTTCCACACTTCAACAAGAATACCATCTGGCCCTAAGGCCTTACCTATTTTCATCCGCTTCAAAGCATTGGTCACTTCAGACTTTTATATCCGACAATAGAACTCGTATTCTAGCCTGTCCCTAGGGCCACCAAATCCCTCCTCTTCAAGGACATCCAAGTGTTTCTCATTTAGCAGCTTCTCGAAGTACGTTTTCCAATTTCATTAAAAATGCAAACCAAAATTACATAAATGAATATGTAGATTATTGATGTAGCGAACCGTATGAATTAAGAACTACGTGAAACAAGAACAATCACAAACAATGATTGAGCCGGAGATACTTTCTCCTTGAACAATAGATATTGAGTAAAACTCAGTTTTCTTTAATCAAATAACAATCGATTAGCCCTGAGACTTACAAGAGCACTAGACCAATAAAGAAACAAAATAACTAAGGTCCTGATAGTAAATTAAACCTTAAATAAAAGAAATACAAAATTTACTAACAAAGGAAAATACTAATTTGACTAGGAAATCAAAAACTAAAAAGAAACATGAGGCTGCCAAGCCAAACGGTAACTAAAATGAAATTTTCTACTAAAAGATATAAGCAAATCAATTATTTCTTAAAACAGCAAAATTGCCCTTTTGAAAGCCTATATGACATCGAACGACCGAAATCCATCGTCAATCATTGCCAGAACCCGTTTCCATTCAATCTTGCCAAATCTAGGCCTTTTGCCAATTATGGATCGCGTGTCTCATTAATACCTTTTGGGCCGAATACGATCCAAACGATCTAGGAATGTGGATGCAACCACTCTACGTCAATTACAATCAAATATATAAACAAAGGGAATGTTTGGATGGCTACTTATACCATTTTCTTTTTGCATTTTCACATTTATTGTGTTTGGATGTCGACAAGGAAAATGCATCGCACCAAAATTCATTTTTTATTTTTGACATTACGGAAGAGAAGTCAAAAGTAGGGTTTGAGGAGCATTTTAACTTATTATTTTTCACTTTTCTCATTTTAATTACTAAAAATGCCTACAAAATATATTATGCACGTCTCCCAAACCCTACTCATGTAGTAAAATGCATTATGCGCATATCTCCCAAACAATCAATATATTCATAATACATTATGGCCACAATGCAAAAGACCAAAAATGTAAAAAGCAAAATACAAATTAAAAGTAAAAAAAAAATGAAGCTCCCAAACATCCCCAAAACATCAAACCGTATTGGAGTAATACAATATGAACCAAGTTCTATGAATCACGATCTCTTTAACACATATTTGTTGCCTACCAAGATTGTTGTAGGATGATGCGGCAGTAGGGCTGCAAAAAAAACTGGTGAACCGTGATCCCGGTCCAGACCGAACCGATCCGCACGTTTTGGATTTTAACCTTGGATTATTGGTCTGGACACGGATTCAAAAAATAATAAACCGTGACTCGCGGTCCAGACATGGATTTGGATTTTGAAACCGTGGATTAACCGATCCGGACCGTGAGATTTTTATTATATGTATATATAAATAAATTTACCATTTTTATAAATATTGTCAATTTGATATAGGGTTACACTATTATCTCCTATAAATACTGTCAATTTGTATTGAACTTTGATGTATTCCACAACCTTGCATTTGTATTGGACTTTGATGAATTCAGTAGTTCACTTTTTTTTGTATGAAACTGCCTTTGTTTCTATTTCACTATGTAACTGAACTAAGTTGCATCTTCTGCTACTGCTTGTTTAGGCCCTGGTTGTGGCTCCATCACATGCTCCATCTAAGATCTCTTTGTTTTCTAATTTGGATTTTTTAGGATTTTATTTTAATCAAATTATTTGTTACTTGTTTACGTACGACATGTAATCCGTGGATAAAATCGGAACTGATCCATGACTCGCGGATCGGATTGGAACCGGACCATGAGACTTTTGGTCTGGACACGGATTGTATTTTCTAAAACCCGCGACTCACGGATTAGGATTGAATTCATGTCAATCCGATCCGATCTGGATCGTGTATACCCCTATGCGTCAGTGTTTGTCTCTCAAAATAAAACGCTTAAACCACAAAAGTCGAAACATCGTCAACGAATACCTAGGCAAAATGAAGTCGTCTGGCTCTCTCACATACGAAGAACAGCACTCAGAATATTTGTTGTATGGAACTTGGAAAAATGTGAAGAGCATCAATATGGGATTGATCACTTTTACAAAAGGGAAAGACCTTTGCACCCCGTTTGGATGCCGGAGATGAATTTGGGTGGATTTGTAATGAGGGTGGATTTGTAATGAGGGTGGGCCCACCTCATAAGAATGGTGGATTTGTAAATGAAGTGGTCAAATGATGTAATTGCCCCTATTTTATTATTTGAATAAAGAAAGTGGATTAATTTCTTAATAATTACAGTAAATTAATACTTAATAAATACATAAAAGTTACAAAAAATACACAATAAATACAAACAAATATTTAAACCATATTATATGGAAAAAAAATTCTGGTTTTAAAATTAATAAATTAATTAGCAATTGGAAATTAGTTAAATTAACAAAGACATTTTTTTTGTTATTTGAATGGTGAGTAGGTTATATTTTTTATTTTTGGTTGAATGGAGAGTAGATGGTAATTAAAGGGTGAATGGTTGGTGGAGTGGTAGATAGGTGATTGAATGGTGTGGTTGAATGTTTGATAAAAAATTTCCTATAAATACAAAAGAAACTCATTTTGGTATGACAAGTAATTTTGAAATTAGAAAAACAAGTCTTATAGTTATATTTTTGTAAGTTTGAATGGCACGCCGGGCTTGGAGCAAGGTGGGGGAAGAAAATTTTCTCCAATACCTTACGTCTCTCGTAGATGAGGGTGATTGGCAAGCTGATTTTGGATTTCGTCCTTCCTATTCAGAAGTTTTGAAAAATATGATGCAAGCTTCTTTCCCGAGTGGTGGTATTACAAAAATTCATATTGAACACAAGATTACCGTTTGAAAGCGAGACTTTGTCTATATCAATCAGTTGCGTCAAATTGAAGGGTTTGGATAGGATGACACTGAAAAGAAATTGGTGATGGAAAACGAACAAGTTTGGAACGATTTTGTCCAAGTACGAATTCATCTAACAACATTGGTGAAAATTTTCCCTAACTCTTATTTAATTTAAGTTTGATAGTTTTTTTGTTTTAAAATGTAGGGTCATCCACAATTTGCAAACTGAAATGGAAAACGATTTCCCAATTACAGTCGATGGTCCTATTGCTTCACACCTCAAAACGATGGGGAAGATGAAGATTGAAGTCATCGGAAGTTTGAAGAATTAAGCTGAATTTCAGAGGCTATCTTTATTTTAGAGAGTGTCTTTGTCTTAGTAATAAAGTTCATGATGTATTTTTGTCTTAGGAATAAAGTTCGTATTTCAATAAACGGTTCAATTTCCATACTACATACAAGTACAAGTTCACTCCAAATCGAAGAAAAATGCCAACAAAATACAACCTAAATAACCTAAGAGAAAATTAAAAGAAACAACAGTTTTCCATCAAATGCGGATATTGAACCACCATCAATTGTTTGTGCCGATTGTATATCTTTCACCCGAAAATTCTCCGTAAGAAAATTTAGCAACGCTATTTCTGCTTCATCAATTGTCTTCTACCATTTCATCAAGGCTCCTGAGTATCCATTAACTTGGACTTCGGCTTCCTCCCAAGTGTCGTATATGCCCGGACAACGTCCAACGAAAGCCACCCAATACGACTCTCTATATTGGCCTGCCATTCAGAAATCTAATCCAAAACAAACAAGAAGTGATATAATATCAATTAGTTCAACAAATAGTAAATTGTGAAGTATGTATATTTGGCTCAGATCTTTGATTCATCAACGCGCATTGCACAAGTTGGCTACAACTCATGTTGCCAAATGGTAATTAAACCATTGGCCATCATAAAGTGTCCCGCCAAGACGAGTGCATTGCCATAAATTTGTGTTCCTCAAATATCATCATTGCCGTTAAAGAGGATAGCAAGTTAGAAATGCCAAATACATGTAATCATAAAGATACACTTATATATTAAATGGTTAAAGATGCAGTTTTCTGGGTTTCGTAATGCCGAAAAGGTTAGTCATTTGTGCCTCGTAACACACACACACACACACACACACACACACACACACACACACAAAACTAGTCTCGTGTCTCAGAATAAGTTTTTCCACTCACAATCCGTCACTTAGCTACAACTTATGTTGCCAATAGGTTTTAAATCCATTGGCCATCATAAATTGTCCCACCAAGCCGAATTCATTCACTAAAATATTCATTAACTAAATCATCATAGCCAGAAAACATGCCCAGCAATAAAAGACCATATTATGCCCACAAAACTGTATATACACAGAAACTTGCATAGTTTGCCAAGAAAACTGGTTGTCATGCCCAGAAAACTGCATAAATTGCCCAGAGAATTGCATCAAAAATTCCCAGAAAAGTGTATAAATTCTCAGAAAACAGAATTGAAATGCCTAGAAAATTGCATAAATGCCCAAAAACTACATTGGATTGCATTCAAAACTGCATATCATGCTCAGAAAACTGCATGCATAACCACAAAACTGCACTCGAATTACCAGAAACTGCATGCATAACCCAAAATTGCATGTAATGCTCAAAAACCAGTCCATCAAACTGCAGAAAACTGAAAATCAAAGAAAACTGCATCTAATCAAACTGCAGAAACCAGTCCATCTAACTAGAGAAAACTTCCAGAATATTGCATCTTAAACAGCCAAGCAAACTGCATCACTAGTGCTTAAAAACATATCCAAATGCATGAATGTTGCAGGTTATAGACTTGCATATTAAACACCATAACAAGTGCCCACAGAGTTCAACTACAACAGCAGTTCAAACCGCCCAGAAACAACAACCAATTTCCATATAACTGCAGTTCAAACCCTGTCCAACTGTATCCAAAAAGTCAGAATACTGGGCTCAGAAACATGTCATCATTGTTCTACTACTTTCCAGAGTTCAACTACAACAACAACAATTGCATATGCACCTACCAGTAACACATACACACACATGGCTCACAAATTCATCATTGCCAACAAAGTGGACTAAAACAGGCCTGCTAGTGTCCACATAGCAACAAACAGAGAGGTAGTAAAAGCATTGATTTGGAGAAAACATACAGTGCATTTGACAAGAAATGGGCTCAGTATTTGAATCACAAATTTTACAACAACAAAATCAGTGCCCCTTATGGTTCACACACACACACACACAGAATCACAAATTTTACAACAACAAGGTAACAACAAAATCACAAATTTTACAACAACAATATTTGAATCATTGCCCCTTATGGTTCACACACACACACACACACAGAAACATGTAGTACAAGATATATCTTGGCTCAGAAAACTATTTTGTTGCTCATAGCACCCCCTTTGGGACAACATTATGTTGCCAAATGGGTTTTAAGTCATTGGTAACAATAAGTTGCGCTGCCAAGTGTCGTGCTTCGCCAAATTTATTATGCCCTAATTTCATCATCGCCATTAAAACTTGAAACATTGGAGTAATTCATGAATACGGACAAACAAGAAAGTAGTACGTTATAGTTATTACAGTCATCCATAGTAAAAGAGTAGTACAAATGTTAGAGTTATTACAGTCATCCATAGTAAAAGAGTAGTAGAAATGTTTTGTTGAACCACAACCCTACGTTCATTGAAACAAAAACTGTAAGGACTCGTAAAATTTAAACAAAAAAAAAGGGGAATTTCGAAAATAAAATAGGGGAAAACTGTAAAGTGTTAATTTTATTTATTATTTTGTTTTTCTTATATGTTAAATGGGGTGAATGTGTAATTGTGACTTTAGTTGGACTTGAGGGTGACACATTAACTTGTAGAGGGGGGTGTAAGTGTTATTATCACTTATATTTGTATGTGGGTGGTCGGGAAAGACAGAGAACATAGAAAGAAAAAAATAAATAAATTCAAATCCCTCCCCTCTTCCTCTCTCCAGCCGACGCCCCTTCTCTCTCCACCTCTCTCGGTTTCCTCTCTCTCTCTCTCTCTCTCTCTCTCTCTCTCTCTCTCTCTCTCCCTCTCTCTCCATATTTCGTTCCAAAATCATGAAAGAACCATAGATCCACTACACATTTGTTACGTATTCGGCCACAAGACCCGGGAATTGCGTATTCAAGCTTTGGGTATGATGGAATCCGAAAATTTGGAAGCTCTAGGGTTCTCTTGGAGCTAAAAAAATTGGAGTTCTATAACTGAGGTAGGGGGATTTGCTACACTTGCTTGATGCTTGTGAATTGTGTGTATGTGTATATCTCTGGTTTGAAGCAAATCTTTTTGAGTTTGAAGAAACCCACTTGAAATCCCATTACTTAGTAATTTTAATGTGATGTTTACCTTGACTTATACTCCTCATAGCTTTCCGTCTTAAATTACTTGGTAGATTATTACATTGTACATGATTTGGTTGAACTTAGAACTTTGTTTAGTTATTTGCGGCTCAGTTGAGCATTTCTTAGAAATCTGTGCATCTATTGCTCATTGTTTTTCAGACTGCTACTGCTGTGATTTCCACCCGGACAGGGTCATGACCGTCCGGACAAATTTTCCAATTTTTGTCCATAGTTTCGGCTTCGTTTGTGTCCTTCTTTTGGTTCTCGTCGATCATTCGTTATGCTTTTTCTTTGAAGAACTTGTGTGATGCACTTGAGGATTTATCTTAGACTTAATTAATTTTGAGAATGTGATTAGATACTTACTTGAGAGATTAGTAGTCAGTACTATACAATTGCTTGGCCCACTTGCCTGTTTGTCGTGATAATTTCTTTTTACTCATGAACTTGTGCGATGAAATGGGTTAAGGAATCGAGTGAGCGAGACAACTTGACGAAAGGTTTTGGTAATTAAAAACGGGTGATATCGGGGTCCAAACAGCCCGAAATGGTGATAGGCCCTCTTTTGGGTGAGACGTGAAAGTTATTCCTTAATGTAATGTAATCAAAGTAAATATGAGACGCGCTGGATACAAAATTTGACACAATAGGAAAATGGGTATATTGTGTGAACATAGGACTCGACGAGAGCAAAGGTTATAAATGAAAAAGGGACATTATGAGTATTATGTTGGAGGACCCTTAACTTCGAATCATTAGTTAAATTATTTACACGTGTTATGATTAGGTGTACTTGTGGGACACGTGAGACACGATTGGGTACTTGTGGGACACGTGAGTATCCATGGGATACATGAGCACTCGTTGGATATCCGGATACATGAAAAATGTGTTGAAGATATATATACAGTATTGAATAGCGATGAACAGGGTCTCTTATACCCGGAATGTTGGTCGAGAAAGGAACGGGGTACTATATGTACGGGGATAAAATCCACGTAGCCCTGGATCACGTGCTTCCTTGGTTCAACCCTAAATCTGCAAGACAGAAAAAGGGTTAGAGCACCTTTGCCTCTCGTTGGCAAAGGCCCTCCGATGCCTAAGTTAGTATCTCGTACCTGGTGAGTTTAAACCACAATGCATATGAAATGGGTTTCACAGCGTACCTTTTGTCATGGTTCTTGTCTTGTATTTATAGGTGTAGATGTTCTTCATATTAGGCATCTCGTGCCCTTGTTTCTTATTCTCTTTAGGAATCCTTTTCCTAATAGGACTTTCCTATTAGGGACGAGTCTCCATGTCCTGCTAGATCTCGTCTAGCAGGGGTCTTCCTTTCCATATAGGATTCTTTCCTATATGAGGTATATTCCTAATCACGTTAGGACTTCCCATATCAATCCCTTGTTTCACGGGATTTGCTCCTTATCTCATAAGGAGCCGCTGTAGAATATTCTGGAATGTCTCACCGCCCTACTCGTGGCAGTGACGTGCTTTCACGTAGCTCGGAATAACTCGTACATAGCTCAGCTCATCACGCCGAGCTGAATTATGTATTCCAGAATGCTGTTTAAGCTATACACGTAGCCTTCCTAGCTCGGCCATATCAGGGGCATCCTTTATGCCTTACGCCGAGCTAGTGCATCCTGATTTATTAGTTTACTCTTTATTAGTTCTAGCCTCATTCGTGGCCAAACCAGCTCGGCGCAAGGTTTAACGACTCCCTATGTGGTGCCGAGCTTTCCGCCCTCTCGTGGTGATCAACTAAGGCACGTGCTATGCCCTTTATTAGGGTAATCAGATTTTACCCACTCCACTATATACCCGGAATATCTTTTGAGAAATCTATGAAGTGTGTGGTATCCGAAATGTTGATCGATTGCTAGAGGAATATTGCTTTATAATAAAAAGGGGGTACGGGTCACCCATGCCCGGAATGTTGATTGAGAAAATGTACGGTGTCACACTTAACCGGGAAGTTTGGGGAATAATGCACGGGGTGATGAATACCCGGAATGTAACCAAGTTAAATGATTACAGTAAGAACTTGCGATTTAGTCGATGCGGTTTAGTGAGCAATATTGTATCCAATGGGTAAAACTTCAAATGAATATTCGAGAAACGAGAATAGTGGATGTGTTAGGCATGTTATTTCCATGAGAGGAAAACTTGAAGTTAATGGTTTGAAGTCAATATCATTCAGAGTGCAAGGGTACGTCCGTGTGGGAAATCGTTAATTCGGAGTTTATGATAGAGTTGTGTACTTAACTTTAGCAGCTAGGTGTAGGTGATTACTTTAAGTTATTTCCTAATTATTTGTCATTCCATGAATATGTATGTGTTTTGAGAATAAAAAGGGAACCTCTACTGGGCGAAGTGAATGCTCACCCCTTGTATTTCCAGGTACTTACAACGGAGCATGAGTCGGTGTGCATGGAGTGTGCTGCATCTTTGAAAGCATCTAAGAAATGACCAGTTTAATCATCTCACGAACTCTTTATATTTTTGGTAGATAAGTTTGTAACAACAAAGCTCTCATTTTATTTCGGATGAATGTAATGACTTAACTTATAAATCTCTTTTTTTTTTTTGTTGGGCATGGGTGCCCATTTAAATTTTAGTTGGTCAATGAATTGAGAATGTTGAATTGAGACAGGTTGGGAGTGAATATGAGGAAGTCACATAGTTGTTTTTTATTTAAAATTGCTTACGTTTACTACTTAAAAATCGAGGGTGTGACAAAAACCCTAAGCCTACCCCATGTCGTGGACTCCACCTTTTCTTCTAAACACCAAACTACGAGGTTTTTGGACCTAGCTTTCCTTGCAACAACATCCTGACCCAATGTTGCCTATATTGTACCAGGACACTATAGAACTCATCAACCTTTTTATCTGATGCCAAAATCATTGCATTGGCGGTTAACATACCGTACACATCTAGGTTAAACTTTTCAAGTTGGCCAAACACTCCACCTCTTCTATTGGAGAGTCTTTACTCGAACGTTATCGCATCAACGAGCTTCACCATGACTTCTTTGCTCTCCGCCATGTAACTTCCAAGGGCATCATTAAGTGCTGGTTGTTTTGCCTCGGCCTTTGACATCTACTTAACCTTCTTGGCCTGGGGGGGATTTGCAGTGGAAGCATTGGGAGTGGTGGCATTGGCGTTGCTAGTGGGAGTGCTGGGGTTTACGGCTGGTGAACCACCTCCAGATAGGTCTATGAAGCTACCACCTCCAAACACAAAGTCATCATTGGCGAACCGTGGCGTGTAGCAATCATTGGTGCCAACAAAAGATTCGTCGTGGACGGCTTGTTCAATTTCTTCTTCCGAACCATCGTCACAAAATTTGAGCCGGATCCTCCGCCATTTCACTAGTTGCCCTATCTTTCCTAAATAAAATTTGTCATTGTGGGAACATGGGGAAGGGCCTTTCCATTCATCCCATTGGCTTTGGGGTGGAAGTGCACATGTTAAAAGCATACAATTTCATTGAGTAAACACTAACAATCGTGGCCAACGTATAAATGAAAGGTGGAAAAATTTACCTTTACGTATTCATCCCACACATCCGGCGAGTCCATGACGACGGAATTAGTGTCACGACTCCAACTAAAACCGTTTAGCCTTTACATATCGGCAAGCAACCCATACTTCTCCTTCCAATTTTTAACCTTGGACTCTATGTTTGGGGTAGCTCTTATGGTTGTCCCGGGCAACATCTTGTGGAGTAAAATCTCCATTGCCCCGAAAAAGCCCAACTTGAAACTTGTAGAGGGGAAAAATCTGGGTATACTATTTTCACGCCTCTATGAGATCAACAATATGCACTCTTCACCGGAACCCTAGCACTGCAAGACAATAAACGGTCAGAGCACCTTTGCCTCTCGTCGGCAAAGGCCCTCCGATGTTAAGTCAGTATCACGTACTAGGAGGAAAACCATAAAACACGTAAAGCATGTAAACACGAATTACCACGTACCTTTCTTCATGTGTATTGCTCCTTATTTATAGACGTGGGGTTCTTGTCCAAAGATCCTATTCACATTAGGAGTCCTTTCCTATACGGGACTCGTTCCATATAGAAACACAATCTTTATTCTACAAGGATTCCTCCCACGTTAGGAATCCTTACCATTATCGGAATCCTTTTAAGTTAGGATTCCTTTCTCATATGGGATTCGGCCCATATGGCAATACAATCAGAATTCCCTTCTCGTAAGGATTCTGTATCTATATTGGACTTCTTGTCCAATATGGAAGCTTAATGATAATCCCTTAACTCTCAGGATTTAACCCTTATCACGTAAGAGGCTATTCTAGATTCCTCTAGAATGACCCGCCACCTTATCACGTAGGCGGTTAGCTCGGCAATATACTTGCCTATTCTTATATACTGTTGCCGACCAGATACATAGCTCGGCACTGGCCTCGTGCACCTTCTCATGGTGCTGCCACCATCTCGTGGTGCTATCCTAGCTGCACACTTGGCCTACCCTGCTCGGCCATAACCTTAGGCACCTTCTTGTGGTCCCCCCGAACTGAGCCACCCTCACATGGTGTCCAGGCTACGCACGTGGTTCGTACGTGCTTGGGTACTTTCCTCTGTAATTGGATTCTACCCTCTCCAATTGCTCCCCAGCTTTGATCATCATTGTTGTTCGTGAATGATGGTCAAAGCTTACTGCTACCTTTCCAACAATTGTGTTTTTCCTTGCCGTTATTCTTGCATTTTGGTATTTGTGATATTCATCACAACCGCTCACTCGACTAGACCCGCCCCTATGAATTTTTCCTTGGTATCCAAGTTACCAAGCTCGCATAGCACTTTTGTGCTAATATCCGCACGTAGGGTTTGGCACAAATTCTCGAGTATTCTCTTCTTATGTGGGAGACACAATTCCTGCATTAAATGTTGATTGATGTCTGCTTTTTTTGATCGAGCTGGAACAGCTTTTAGGGTGACGTTTCACGTATGTCACTCCTACTTTTTGGGGCTTAAAAGACATTCTCACCCCTATTTCAAATTCTTCTGTTCTCCCCCAATACACTAATTATCGTACACCATGCACTCGTGCTCGGTAGTGTTCATGTACACCTTCACTTGGTATAGCCGACCAAGCATGTGTCTCGTACGTGCTTGGGTCAATCCAAGTCTGTTCAGCATCTGCAATATTCAACATAGTACTCCGTCATACTGTCTGTCCGGTCCTCATCTGGTTCATATACCTTGGGAGCTCATGGATTGAAAAAAAGGCTTCAATCTTCTCATTATGAGTGCCCGTACTCCATTTTGAGCCTCTCTTCTTTCTTCTTTCTTCTTTCTTCTTTCTTCTTTCTTCTTTCTTCTTTCTTCTTTTTTTTTTCTTTTCTTCTTTTCTTTCTTTTTTTTTTACTGAGATTTTCGTCTCAAGTATGATTGGTTGTCTCTGTAAAAATCTTGGAAGAAATCTGCCAACTTGGAAGACATCAAGTGAGCTACGTCGTACAATGACATCCTTGGCTTTCCCGGTCCATGGTCCAGGACAAAATCAATCTGGGCCTCATCTATTCGGCTACATCCCTTGACACATAAGGGCTCCATGGTTGGTAAAAAGCTCTGCACCAAGAACTCAAAATCTGCGGCAGAAACTAATTGCCAGACCTTTTCTCAGTCCGACCATGTTCGGCATCTCAGTGCACTCTCACGTAGTGTTGCCGACCATTGTACGTATTTGACGTTACTACTTGTGTCATTTATATTATAAAGTGCACTAACCGTTGTGCACATGGCATCGTGCCGAGTATCCTCACGTGTGGTGCACATGTTTGGCGAAGTCCTTGCCGGCGCAACCTCCAAGAGCTGTTATGATAATTGCCAATTTTATTCGATAATTGGCCCTTCGTGACACTTTACTTGGTCGGGCTGCAAAATCTAGTGTTTTCATACTCGGCGCTATCCATTGTCTTCTGGCCTCTAAGTATCATCATACTTAGCTAAGAGACCAACCATTACTCATTGCTTTCCACCTAAGCCATGTGTTTCTTCATACTCTCCAGTACACCTAAGTTTTTTCGCACTTAGTAGACATCCCAAGTATTTTCATACTTAGCAAATCTTTAGCAATATTCGTTATTTGTCTCCAAGTTTCTTCGTACTTGGGAAAGTTCAAGCAATATTCGTTGCTTGCCTCCAAGTTTCTTCGTACTTGGGAAAGTTCAAACAATATTCGTTACTTGCCTCCAAGTTTCTTCGTACTTGGGAATGTTCAAGCAATATTCGTTGCTTAGCAATATTCGTTGCTTGCCTCCAAGTTTCTTCGTACTTGGGAAAGTTCAAACAATATTCGTTGCTTGCCTCCAAGTTTCTTCATACTTGGGAATGTTCAAGCAATATTCATTGCTAGCCTCCGAGTTTCTCCGTACTTGGAAAAGTTCAAACAATATTCGTTGCTTGCCTCCAAGTTTCTTCATACTTGGGAAAGTTCAAGCAATATTCGTTGCTTGCTTCCAAGTTTCTTCGTACTTGAGAATGTTCAAGCAATATTCGTTGCTTAGCAATATTCATTGCTTGCCTCCGAGTTTCTTCGTACTTGGGAATGTTCAAGCAATATTCGTTGCTTAGAAATATTCATTGCTTGCCTCCAAGTTTCTTCGTACTTGGGAAAGTTCAAACAATATTCGTTGCTTGCTTCCAAGTTTCTTCGTACTTGGAAATGTTCAAGCAATATTCATTGCTAGCCTCCAAGTTTCTTCGTACTTGAAAAATTTGAGCAATATTTGTTGCCCATTGCCTAAGCTTATTCGTACTTAGCCACTTGCAAGCAATACTCGTTGCTTATTGCCTAAGTTTTTTCGCACTTAGCTTTTTTTTTCTTTTCAAACAATTTTAACTGCTTATTTACACTCTCCGCTCCCCAGTTTTAAGGCAAAGCGTCTTTGGGTCCAAACTTAGCTTGTTCATGTTTAGACCGTACGGAAACAACTTGTTTCAAGTCAAACAGAGTTTTATTCATAACTCTCACCGTATTAAAGCAATTCATAGCTGACAAAACTAGAAAAGATGGATATCGCTAATGATTCCACTATAGCAACTCATAGCAAATAATAATTTCTATGGAATTTGTACGGGGATAAAATCCACGTAAGGTCTTGATCACGTGCTTCCTCACTAGAACCCTGCATCTTTCTTCATGTAGGTTTCCTTTCTATATGCAACGTATTCTCAATTGCATTAGGAATGCTTATGTTAATCCCTTTATACACGGGGTTGCTCCTTATCACATAAGGAGCCGATTTAGGACCTTCTGGAATGTCTCACCGCCCTATACACTTAAGGCGATGTCATGCTTTCACTTAGCTCGGCATGACTCGTACAAGGCTCAGTCCATCCGTGCCGAGCTTGCACTGGGCTAAACCATGTATCCCAAAATGCTATCGTAGCTATATTTGTAGTTTATCTTAGCTTGGTCATGTCTTAAGACATCGCTTCGTGGTACTACCCAGCTGTTATATCTTCACTTGGTACTTGATTTACTATATTGACCCTACTCATGGTCATCGTTGCTCGGCATAGGGTTAGGGAGCCCCTATACAATAGCGCCGAGCTAGCTACCCTCACGTGGTGGTTACTTTAGAGTATGTGTTCTGTCTTTTCTGAGGGTAATTTGATTTTACCCACTCCAGAATTTTGTTCATAATTCCATCATAGCAATTTGTAGCTAAATAATAAATAAACTGCAATAAGTATTTTGACTACTTATCTGTGTATTCCATGGCAATGGCACTGGATTCCCATCCAAGTTTGCTTGGGGATGAACTCTGGTTCCAGCTTGTATGGCTCTTCCTCGTTTGGGCCGAACTTCCCTTTCGTGGAATTTTCTGTGTGGCCGAGCACTTTGCACCTTCACGTGGTGCATCCGACCAGGGTCATCATTATCCCCAGAATGTTGCTTGGTGAGCTTATGGTTCTTCCACTAATGTTACTTCCATATGTCCTTCCGTGAATCTCATATAGAAACTTTTGCTCCATCACGTGGTGCGCACAAACAAGCTGGTCATGATCCGATGCGTTTCCTTTTTACCACTAGGACGTGTACCCTCTCATGGGGATTCCATGATTGGTTCCATCTAGCTTGGCCTTAAATCCAAGTCCATTGAATTTATGTAGACACTTTACCCGAGCTACTTTATTTCACATAAACTTCCTCTTGTTTATCTAATTAACATCTGGTTGCCTACACCGAGCAGCCCATTCGTCGGATAGCTGGTTTTCGACCAACTATGAGCCATAATAGACCCTCAATCTCTTAGCGAGCAGAGTCTCATACTCGGCTAGGTTCATTTTAAGCACTAAATACGAACCAAGTCACTTTCTTGCTCCCATAACGTGCAAGATCCTTTCTTGCGATAGAACTCTTTTCCATATAGGTTTCTTTCCAACATGCTTATGCAGTGTGTTCCTAATTACATTAGAAATTTCTACGTTGATCCCTATAATCAAGGGATCTCCTCTTATCACATAAGAGACCGACTCAGTACCTTCAAGAATGCTCCACCGCCCTATACTCTTAAGGCGGTCCTAGTCGTGCTTCCACATAGCTCGGCATGAATTGTACGAGGTCCAGTCCACAGATGCCGAGCTATTCCTAGCTGAATCCATGTAGTCCCACAATGCTATCCCAGCTGTATTCGTAGCTCAACCAGCTCAGCCATGTTACACCTTCACTTTGGTGCCCAGATTATTGCCTTGACCTTACTCGTGGTCAACACAACTCGGCATAGGGTTAAGGAACCCTATCCCAGCAAGGCCGAGCTCCATACCCTCTCGTGGTAGCAATTTTGAGTCACGTGATTTGTTCCTTCTACGGGTAATTGGATTTCTACTCCTGACCCATTGCTCTGTGCAGACCCTTCCACACATAACCTTTATTCTTCAAAATCCTGCACAACAGATTCCCCTTTTTGGAGACTAGGACAATCGGCTCCTGCATGCCCCTGAGGTTGTGGTAGTGTCACTACCGAAGAGAAATTATGCTCCCCATTGTTTCTCTCTTAATGGGTCTCCTTGGCCGATCAATGTGAAGCCATTGTTTTGCTCTGACAATCTCATCCTTCAATTGATCAAAGAATTTTCTTGGATTAACAACAAACACACTCTTTGAAGCGTTGAGTTTCAGCCAGTATCACCTTCCTTGGATCTTTGCACATGGTCCAAATTTGCTGCCTTCTCGTGGCCATTCGATGATATCCTTGTTTTACGTCAAGAAAATTAATCCTCATGTTCTTTTTTATTTGGCTCAAATCCTTTTCTTCATAGGATTTGTGCTCGGTATGAACCTCCACCACCCTATATTCTCAAGGCGGTCCTGGCCGTGCTTCCACATAGCTCGGCAAGGTCATTCCAAGGCTAGCTCCACATACACCGCGCTATACCAAGCTGGACATGTAATCCATAATGTAACTCTGACTATATTCGTAGCTTGACTTGCTAGGTCGTGTCCTGAGACACCTCATCGTAGTTGATGCCGAGCTAGTTCACCTCCACTTAGTGTCCCTTCTAACACCTTGACCCTACTTGGGTCAAATCTGTTCGGCATGGGTTTAAGAAACCCCTTCCTCATAATGCCGAGCTAAGCACCTTCTCGTGGTGGCTACTTGAAGCACATGTTTTGTTGCTTCTTGGTCGAGCAACGTGCAATTTTCTTTCTTTTCTAACTTCGGCCTCTTTTATGGCATGCTATTGCATCCTCTTGAATAACTCAGTAGGAGATTCTGCTTCCCACCATTAGTAGACATGTTGCAATTGCATACTTGTTTCTGCAATTTCGTTGAAGTTTCACAGTACCTCTTCTCGTCATCACGGCAGGGAGTGGCTGGTCTTTCCCTATCATGACGTTTTTTATCTTCTTCATTGATCTTATTTTCACGTTTGTTAACTTGTCGAGCAAGTTCTTCAACTTTGCTCTTCATTCACTCGAGATTTTCTTCGTAATCTCGATTTTCTCCTCCTTTATCGTAGAGGAATTCGGGGACTTATTCCTATTTTCTCTCGGAGATTTTAACCTTCTCCTACTGTTTCTTGGAGACTTCTCCCTCCCTTTTCATGGGGAAGTTCTTGATCACACTATTCCATCACAGCGAGGAATTCTTGACCTTCCTCAATCACAACGAGGAGTTCTTGATCTCCCTCTTCGATCATGGCGAGGAGTTCTCAATCCTTTTTTATGGTCTTTGGGGCCTTGTCCTCCAATGATGGACTCCATATTTGATCTCTTCTTATCAGCGCTCTTCTCTTCATCACCATCACGTGGCGTTTGTGCGCTATGACTCAACATTGTTGATCTCCTTTGAATTTCTCGTTTCCCACAGACGGCGCCAATTGTAGAGGGTAAAAATCTGGGTATACTATTTTCACGCCTCTATGAGATCAACAATATGCACTCTTTGCTGGAACCCTAGCACTGCAAGACAATAAACAGTTAGAGCACCTTTGCCTCTCGTCGGCAAAGGCCCTCTGATGCTTAAGTCACTATCACGTACTAGGAGGAAAACCATAAAACACGTAAAGCATGTAAACACGAATTACCACGTACCTTTCTTCATGTGTATTGCTCCTTATTTATAAACGTGGGGTTCTTGTCCAAAGATCCTATTCACATTAGGAGTCCTTTCCTATACGGGACTCGTTCCATATAGAAACACAATCTTTATTCTACAAGGATTCCTCCCACGTTAGGAATCCTCTTTAAGTTAGGATTCCTTTCTCATATGGGATTCGGCCCATATGGCAATACAATCAGAATTCCCTTCTTGTAAGGATTTTGTATCTATATTGGACTTCTTGTCCAATATGGAAGCTTAATGATAATCCCTTAACTCTCAGGATTTAACCCTTATCACGTAAGAGGCTATTCTAGATCCCTCTAGAATGACCCGCCACCTTATCACATAGGCGGTTAGCTCGGCAATATACTTGCCTATTCTTATATACTGTTGCCGACCAGATACATAGCTCGGCACTGGCCTCGTGCACCTTCTCATGGTGCTGCCACCATCTCGTGGTGCTATCCTAGCTGCACACTTGGCCTACCCTGCTCAGCCATAACCTTAGGCACCTTCTTGTGGTCCCCCCAAACTGAGCCACCCTCACATGGTGTCCAGGCTAAGCACGTGGTTCGTACGTGCTTGGGTACTTTCCTCTGTAATTGGATTCTACCCTCTCCAAAACCTTTTTCTGCTTTCCATATGAGCCCGTCTTTGAACTCTTCAAGCATGCATACAAGGAAGGCTTCCTCCTCCTTTAAAGTCCAAAGCCTCCGACTTTGTTTCTCCTTTTCATTCCCACATTGGCTTGTTTTTTCCCCTTTCCCTTTGATGGCTTAGATTTGGAAGTTTGTTGGGAATCCATTGGGTCCAATAAGCTGTTGTTTTTAATTTGATTTATTTATTTTAACAAAAACTTTAGTAACAAACATCACATAATCGAAAAATTAATTGAATAGAACGGCATAAAATCCACACACAATAGTCATTACAATGATAAGATTACATGGAGAACATGTCTATGAATAAGATTACAACACAATAGTCATTAAAATGATAAAACTTATAACTACTCCCTAGCCGGACCGTTAGCTAACCAATGGTTGTACATTTGAGTTGTCAAATTATCTCTCATTTGGGTCCATTGGTTGGTTGGTTGGCTCGATGGTGTCAATGTACTCATCTGGTGGGACTATATGCACATTGGCCTGTTCCCAAGCAGTGTATTGTTGTTCAATGGGATCAACTTCCAGTTCATGCTTGATAAGGTTGTGGAGAAGGCAACAGGTTGTGACTATGTGACATTGAGTTCTAATGGGATAGTAAGAACAAGATCTCAATATTGCAAATCTCATCTTCAACACCTCGAAACATCTCTCAACCACATTTCAAGCGCTTGAGTGCTTCATGTTGAAATACTCCTCCCGGCTTTGGGGTTTGTGACCTTGCCTCCAAATGTTAATGTGGTATCGTTGACCCCTATACGGGGCTAACAATCCTGGCCCATTTGTGTAACCGGCATTGACGAGGTAGTAACGACCTACAAAACGCATTGACTTCTATGTGATTACGTTGGGAAAAGTGTGGAGTTATTATGTTGTGTAAATCAAAGTTATTATAGTGACGTACCCTGTGGAATTCTCAACCCATGTGGCCTTATCAACGCGTTGCAAAGCACTCTCGAGTCTATGGCAGATCCTTCCCAACCAGACAACGCGTATATGAATCTTAGGTTTCGACTACAAACTCCTAAGACATTTTGTTGCATAGTCTCCCTTCCTTGACCTATATCGTGCCCTGTCTTCCGCTGTTGGCATGACAGGTACAAAGGTACTGTCTAAAGCCCCTAGGCAATTCTGTTACGCAAAGATTTTAGTACTGATATGTTCAAGATAAGGTAGAAAGTGAAGTGGAAACATTTATATGCAATTAGGTAAGTGAGTTTACCTCAAACCACTTCCACCTACTATCCAGCTCATTAGCGGGAACTGGTTGGGGATGATACCACAATTGATTATATAGTCGCAAGACCATCAACAAAACTACGTTGAAATGCCTACTAACTGTTTCCCCGGACCACACGAAATGGAACTTCGTTGGCCTATTCTTGTTATGGTGCGCGAGGATCCATGAGAAAATAACAATTTTCTCCAACGACTGTGACGTTCCTAGAGTTTTGTAAGCCTCCTTCCTCTAGTAAATGGCACAACCTCATGAATGTATGCCTATTTACCCTCAATTGGTCGTGGCAATTTTTGTCATCACTGCGTACTAACCTATTAAGGGCGTCTACTTGGTTTTGGTAGACATTAGGGTTCAAACGAAGACGGGCCCTTCGTCGAATCCTTTAGTCCATCAAGTTTTTAATTAACAAGTATAGCATGAGAGTAGTATTGACTACTCTCATGAAACACACAATTGCTATCAAAGCATTACGTTTTTCCTTCTTCCTTCACTCACGGTTCGTTAGTCTTGCCATTTGTTTTCGAAAAAAACATCTTACAAAATTAGGGGGGTAACCCAAATTGATTTAAATTCAGCAAATAAGGCCAAACATTTGTCGATTTAAACCATACTAAGAAATTAGGGCAATCTCTAAAAACAAATGCATGCAAACAATAATTCCCGTAAAAAATAAATAACCAAAATACATGCTTCACACCTCAAAAATCGAATCACAATGACATATTAGGCCAACTAAAAATGCCCCAAATTAGAGCAAACTGTAAACCCAACAATCTAAGCCCATAACTCCATTCAAGCTTCTTATTAAGCCAAGATAAATCTACTCACACGATGCACAAATTAGGGCAGAACAATACCCATCATCATTTAGGGCAAAAAATCACACTCAAACCCCAAATCAGATCCAATAAACTGGGTTTTCTAATCATTTTTCTGTGGGTTTCGAACAAACATCATTTACGACAAAAATGAACTCCAAAACCACCAATCAGATCGAATACACTGGGTTTTTGAATCATAACCCCAATGGGTTTCTAAGAAACAACATCAATTAGGGCACACAATCAAGTCCAAAACCCCCAATCGATCCTAAACACTGGGTTTTCGAATCACAACCCCCATCGGTTTCTAACAAACAACATCAATTAGGCCACAAAATCAAGTCCAAAACCCCCCAATCGATCCAAAACACTGGGTTTTTCAATGGGTTTTGAAGAAACAACTTTAAACATATCGAAAATGGTTTGTTTACATACCTGAAATTAGGTTGAAATCGAGTTGATTAAGATGAACAACGAAACCCCAAACCGATCGACTCCTCTCTCTCTCTCTCTTCGTCGCCTCTCTCTCTTCTCTATTAACCCACAGAAAAGTGGATATCGTATGCACAACCCCCAAATCACCTGGATTTGGAGGGGTAGAAATGGCAGAGAAAAACCAAAATCGACCCTTGTTAGCCAACGACAAGGTCAAGCCTGTCGTAGCAAATCTAGTTGCAGCTTGATATAGACTCTCAACAGTGTTCCAAATCCAGGGCAAATTTTGCCATCCAAACGGGGTATTAGGGTGGGCCCAAGATTACATATCCAGGTGGAACCCAAATCCGGGTGCCTACTCCCTCATCCAAACAGGGCTTGGGATGCTAGGTGAGAATTACTCCACAAAGACTAAAGGAATGAATATATCGTAGTCGTAGTAGAAAAGTTAATACTACTACTATATCGTAGTAGACAAGTTAATACAAGAGCCCCACAACCTTTACGCCATCAAAATTAGGGAAAGACATACAATACACATTTCTATTTGGTTGTGTACTATATGCACTCTTAAAAATATTACGAATCGATTATCTCTTATGAATAAAAAGTTACGATCTTTTTGTATAAAAATTACGCGATGCACAAAAATGTTACACATCATATTGCTCAAAAGTTACAAGACACTAAATTTTTTTACAATTTGTCATAAAGTGGCACACTATGGAACATACAATAAGTGCATATGGTACACATCTTTGATATGTGTGTATTGTAGCAATTCCATTTTTTTTTCTTTCCCTGCAAATGAACGTGGCCTTACCATTCTAATATTGACCTAAAATACATACAATTTAGAGAATTTTAATTAGGCATCCTATACCAATATTATTATTATGATTCCACCCTATGAGATTTGAATCTTTATGATTCCATCCTGTAAATGGATAATTGTGCCCTTATTCCTTTTTCAATAATAGGGGTTTCAATAAAAATAAAACCTATTGTTTTACCATTGCCATAAATTCTTACCATTGCCATAAATTCTTATCACTTACCATTGCCATAAATTCTTTATCACTTACCATTGCCATAAATTCTTTACTAACCTACCACCATAATTTGGAAAACCTATTGTTTTCCATCTTTTGCAAAACTGCCGCTCACTATTCTCTCTCTCTCCTCTCTTCCCTTGACCTACTTCCCCCCTCCTCCTCCGACCAACGACGGCAACCACGATGATTATGGATAGTACACCTCTCTGGTTTGTTGGCGATGGCGACCACGCGACCTCGTGAGGCGACGACGACTCCGGGTTTTGAATATTTATGATCAGACTATCCAGATCATCAACCATCTTCGGTCCGTAAGGAGGCGGCAACGACGACGACGACTCCGGGTTCGTAGGCCTCGACATCGAGTTTCATGCCATTGATGATGATTGGTCTGTACAAAAAAGATCGCATTGCCGTTTGGTATAGATCTCGTCAATCATCTTTGCAGATCACGATGTGATTTGCTGTTTTGATTCTTGGCAAACATAGTCGAAAAGTTTCATGGTATATGTTTTGTACTTGAGGTTTCATGGTGTATTTCTGAAACTTATGATTCATGGCTAGTGATTGTACCTATTTTCATGGAGCATTGATTACCATCAGTGTATTATGTAAGTTGCTATTTTCATATCCTTCGTATTTTTTTCCGATTCAACGGTATTTTTTTTTTCGATTCAATGTTGTGGTGTTTTTTTCGAGACAATAAAAATGATAAGTTAATAAACCATGTTCATATGTATTTTAAGAGATGATTATTTCATATGATGATTATGGTTTATTGATTTACCATATCGGTGATTTAATACAGTAAAAGTGGTAAATTAATAAATCATGTTTACATGTCCTATAAAAGAGAGTTATTTTCACATAGTGAATATGGTTTATTGTTTTACCACTTCAGTGGAAAAGTGATAAATTAATGAACTATGTTCACGTGTCCTTTTAAAGAGGTTTATTTATACACAATGAATATGGTTTATTATTTTATCACTTCGGTAATTTCACATAATAAACATGATAAATCAACATTTTTTTTGCATGGCAAAAAATATTTTTATTAATCAATGAGTAACAATGAGTAAAAGGAGCAAGGAGACAACATTAAATACAAAGATTCAATGCCAAATCCGAGACCCAATCCTCGATTGGCAAGGAACCAACCAAAGAACCCCAAGAGCGAAGCCCAAACCTCTTGGGTTAAAGCCCACACCCTATGGGCCAAACATCGCCCCAAATTTTACAATAAAAGCACAAAAGCAAACCATACGCCGCCACAGCTGCACAGAACCAGTGAAAAGACGAGCACAACCAACCAAACGCCGGAACCCAGGGAACATGCCCTGTTGCTGCTCCAAAGGTCGGTACGACCACCCCTCCACCGCAACCGCCAGCTCACCATAGGCCAACACATCCAATAAAAAACCAATAGCAACCTCAAACATGCAATTGGCCTGGGCCCTCCTATACCACGCCTACACCTTGTCTGCTCCTAGAACCCCACAACCCGTTCACCTAAACCAAGAAGGCAACCTCTACACCTGCTTCTTGAACCCCAAAAGCCTACCATGCTTTTAAGCACCCCAAGACAAAAGTTCACAAACCCATGAGCAGCACCTCCACCTCTACGCCGCTGTTGCGCCACCCCAAACCCCTTAGTCGAACACCTCAGTCGAGACCCCAAACAACCACCACAATCGAACCCCAACGATTGAACCCCTAAAAAGTTGCATAGCAGAACCAAGACGTTCCACAGCCACCAGAAGGAGACGAAAACGCAGCCACCTCCATCGCTGGAGCCCGGGGAACAAACCCATGTTGCTGCCCCGGAAAACGGCACGAAAACAACCCCAAAAATGCCACGACGCGAAGAAGATCAACCGCTGACTCAAAAGACCAGATCTGCCGCTGTTGCCGTCCAAACGCCACAACCCAACCACCAAAACACAGCACGTCCACAGGCCGTTAGGCCGGGAACCGCGATCAACCAGCGAAGAAAACACGGCGTGCACAACACTGCTCCGACGAGCCGTTAGGCGAAAAGATCCACACCCAACAGCGTGGATCCGGTCGGAAAAAGGAAGGTGAAAGGATGGAAGGGAGTGGGAGAGAGAGAGAAAGGGAGGGAGAAAGAGAAGAGAAAGCCCGGGGGGAGGAGGGGAGGTGCCGCTCCCCCCCCCCCCAAGCGAAACCCTAGCGGTATAGAAAGATTAGAGAGAGAGAGAGAGAGAGGTTGAAGTTTAGAGAGTACATGATAAATCAACATAATGTTCATGATAAATAATTTTACCAAGTTATTAGGTCAAAATTTCATGAATATTTATTTATTTTTATTTTTTTTGAGATATTAGGTGTGAGAAGATTAGGAGATAGAATTATAAGATTAGGAAAGAGAGATTTTTCAAGATAGGAGAGAGATATTGAGATAAATTAGGAAAGATTATGAGAGAAATATTAGGAAATTAGGAGAGAGAAAGGTTGTTTTGGGGTTTAATTGAATTTCAAGATGGAATCATAAATATTCAAATCTCATAGGATGGAATCATAATAATCTTTTTTGTACAGGATGCCTAATTAACTCTCCCTACAATTTAAATTATTTGGCGTTCATTTTGTGTTATATTTGCCTATTCTGAACGGAAAATCTAAAATTTTGTCCAAGTAGTAAATAAACATCTGATTTCCACCGAGCAAGCCTATTCACCTGTGGCTTATAAAGATTGTTGGTAATAATAAGTTGAACCAAAAGGTCCTTAAAATTATATGTTGTACACTGTGTTAGTAGGGATGGCAATTTCCACCGACCCGTTCGAATCCAATCCGCTCCCCGATCCGAATGGATCGGCGTTTTGGAGATCTGTTTGGAGACTGGGTCAGATTTGGGGATTTAAAAAAAAATCGAGGATCGGATCGGAGGTAGGTAGAAGTGTATCCCCGCTCCGAATCCGTTCCGATCCGTCCCCGAATCCTGTTTTATTATTATTATTATTATATATGTAGTTAGGGTTTGAGAAACACTGTACAACTACACACAAACAAAACACGTCTCACTCTCACTCCTCTCCTATCCTATTCTCTTCTCTTCAGTCTTCTCAGTTCTCACAAACTCACATCCGCCGCAGTCAACACAACCACCATTCACCCGTCGGCCGCCGACTTACCAGTCACCAGGTTCTCTCTCTCTCTCTCTCTCTCTCTCTCTCTCTCTCTCTCTCTCTCTCTCTCTCTCCCTCTCTCTCTCTCTCTCTCTCATATTGGCCCCATACGGCCATACCCATTACCCGATCCGGCGATCCCTCTCGAGTCTCGATCGATCTCTCTGACACTCTCTATCTCTCTCTCTCTCTCTCTGACTCTCTCTATCTCTCTATCCGTCTCGACTCTCTCTCTCTCTCTCTCTCTCTCTCTCTCTCTCTCTCTCTCTCTCTCTCTCTCTCTCGACTCTCGACTCTCGATCTCTCTCTTTGAATATTGGCCCGTTTGTGTGTGGGTGGTACAGGTAACCCATTTCTAGCCTGAATATTGGCCCCATACCCTTTTGATTCACAGGCCATGCATTTGCTTGTATAATCTCTGTTTCATACATGTTAAACATATATGTTTTCTGATTGTTTTTTGCAATTACTTGTGAATGTCTGATCTCTTCTTCTCGATCTCTGTTTCAGTGAACCCTAATTATGGAGATAAGATGCCCACCTGCGGTACCCCCCCCCCCCCCCCACTCGTCAAGCCCAAGGTGAGGGCGTATTCATGCTTATTCTGCTTGGTTTTTGTCTTATAAAAATTTTGGTTTTGTGTTATGAACATGCAGTTTGCTGATTCGGGAAGATCACTCTTCGTCAACTCAGGTTGAATCCAATGAACTTTCACAAGCAGATTCGGAGTCAATTCCCGCTGATGGACCCAAGGAGTACACTTCTGAAGGTGATGAAATTTTGTCACAACATACTTTAAGGAGTGAACATTGGCCTAGTTTTCAGAGGATAAAACTTAAGACAACAGGTGCATATAAAGCAAGGTGCTTGTATTGTAAAAAAAAAGTTGGTTGGGGATTCTAAGAGTGGAACGACACATTTGGGAGATCACCTTAAATCTGGTTTCAAAAAAAAGTTGGTTGATAGCAAGCAAAAGATTTTAACACCTAGTCTTATGGTTGGGGAGGGAAAAAAAGGCAACCTTGAAATTTATAGCTTTGACCAAGAAATTGCTAGGAAACAGCTTACATGATCATAATGCATGAATACCATCTACGCATGGTGGAACATGTTTGGTTTATGAAATTTTGTTTTGCTCTACAACCGGCCTTTAAAGTTGTTTCTCGAAACACTATCAAGAGTGATATTTTGAAGATATATGATGTTCAAAAGGGTAAGACAATGAGGCTTATGGAAAGGAATAGAAGTAGAATTTCCTTGACATCTGATATGTGGACAGCCAGCAATCAAAAAGAGGGTTTATGGTTATGACGGCACATTTCGTCAATGATTGTTGGAAGTTACAAAGCCACATTCGAAGGTGAATTCTTAATGTTAGTATTTTAACTTTATGCTAGGTTTTTTAGCTTTGTTATTGTTATTAATGTTTTCTACTATATTCAATACTTATAGTATGTGTTTTAATTTAGGTTTGTGTATGTGCCATGTCCGCACACAACGGACGTGATGTGCGAGGTGTTGATGGAGACGTTTTTGGAGTGGAATATTGATAGGAAATTGTCTACTTTGACAGTTGACAATTGTACTAGCAATGATGCAATGCTTAGTTTATTGTTGGAAAAATTTGATGGTGAACATATGTGGGTTAAGGGTTTCTTTCACGTACGATGTGCTGCCCTTATTATTAACTTGATTGTGAAGGATGGTTTAGATGTTATTAAGTCATCGATTGAAAAGGTTAGAGATAGTGTTGCATATTGGACAGCAACTCCAAAGAGGAGTAGTTTGAGGAGGCAGCTCGTCAATCGGGAATTAAATATGATAGAAAGTTGGTCCTTGATTGTCCTACAAGGTGGAACTCCACATTTTTAATGCTTCAAACTGCCATAGAATATAGGAGTGCTTTTGCTCGATTAAAACTCAAGCATACACAATATAAATGTTGCCTAAATGATGATGATTGGTATTTGGGGCAAGATATATGTGAGAGGTTGGAAATCTTCTATAGGGTCACTTTGTTGTTGTTTAGTGGGACTAGTTATCCGACTTCCAATTTATTTTTCCCAGACGTGTGGAATATTAAACTTACATTGACTGAGTGGGCTTGTTGTGGGATTGATCTTGTGGAGGAAATGGCTAACAAGATGATTGAGAAATATGACTAGTATTGGGATAATACACATGGATTTTTGGGAGTTGCAGTGGTGTTGGACCCAAGGTTCAAGATGATCTTCATCGGTTACCACTATAAAAAAATATATGGGGAGAAGCTTGGTGAAGAGATGGCGGAGGAGGTCCGGGCACGTTGTTTTGACTTGCTTACATTGTGTGAAGGCAAAACCAACAACAACAAGAAATGTTTTGAAGTCACAAGTTCAAGCAAGTAGCCCACCACCTATTTGAAGTGTAAAGATCGCCTCTCTGACTTTGATTCCTATAGAGACAACTTGAAGAAAGCTAAAACTTCACATGTGAAGTCTGAATTGGAACATTATTTGGAGGAGGAGTTACCGAGACTTGAGGGTGTGCACTTTGATATATTGACATGGTGGAGCTCTAATGGTTTAAAGTACCCTACCTTGCAAGCCATAGCTAGGGATGTGTTGGCCGTCCCTGTGTCTACTGTTGCATCAGCGTCTTCTTTTAGCACTGGTGGTAGAGTGGTGACTCCGAGTAGAAATAGACTTCACCCTAAGACTTTGGAAGCATTGATGTGTACCCAAAGTTGGTTGGCAGCAATTGAGGATGGAGGTAACCTGTCAATTCTCTCCTTTTTTTCACACATTTTTGTCTTTGGTAATACACTATATAACAATCATTTTGTTTAATTATGTCTAATTTTTCTTTCACGTAGACATTTCAACTATCAATGATGAGGATGTGAACGTTGATGAGTGTATGTCTGGTGTAACATGTATCGATGATTGATTGGGTAAGAGTTTTTTTTTTAATGTTTAATGATGGCAAGCTCTTAGATTAGTCCACCAAATGGAACAGATTGTATCCAACTAAGGAAATGCGTATATGGTTTACCAAACTGCAGTGTTATGGTTTAGCAAGCTATATGGATTGGTTTGGATCATCTCTGGTTGGTAATGTAAGTGCTTTGAAGCTTTTCTATTTTGTATTTTCTCTATCTTGGACTTGTATTGGGGGAATGAAATGATCTTAAAAGGCATCCACTTTGTATGACCGAATGAACTTCTAATGTCTGTTACACTATTGGATTTGAAGGATTCACATTGATCCATGTTATTTGTTGTTAAGTTAGCTTTGTTGTTAAGTTTGAGGTTGTGTTACTAACTACATACGTTTTCATTTGCCCTGTTGTTAGCGTACTTAGCTTTGCTGTTAAGTTTGAGGTTGTCTGAGCAGGATTCTTGCAGTGATTTAGGTCTAGAATGTTTTTTAAGTTATCTGTACGTGTTATTTGTTGCTGTCCTTAGTGAAAAATCATTTGATGAACAAGTATTTTAGGGGTTCTAATGAAGGGTGACAAGATTTGGTGGACTTTTTATTAGCTTGTAATCGATTTCTCTTGTCCCCTTAAACAACTGTTTGTCAAATCTGCTTAGTGTAATTCGATGTGTTGTTGCCTTGATCCAAAGAATAGACTGCTTAGTTGTTTGAGGCTTTCTAACTACATGTGTTTTCATTTTCCCTACTGTTAGCTTACTTATCTTTGTTGTTAGGTTTGAGGTTGTCTGAGCAAGATTATTGTTGTGATCTGGACCTCTGGTGCTGTCAAAGTTTGGTGTTGGCTTGCTGATGTTTGGTGCTCATGAACTTCTGTTGCTGTTTGGATGCTCATGAACTGCTGTTGCTGTCTAGATTATCATGAACTTTTCCTACTTAAATTTTGTTTGTTGTCTTGATCACTTGGTTGTTGGTTGTTGATTGTTGTAGTGTTGTAGGCTTGAATATTTGGTGGTTGGCTCTGAATCTGCTTGTTAGATTATCATGATACGCTTGTGAAAGTTCATTGGAATCAGCAAATTTGGTTGTTGGCTGTTGACTGGTGTAGCACATTTAGTTGTTCAATGAAATCTGCTTGTTAGATTATCATGATATGCTCAGCAAATTTGATTTTTTTTTTCTCGTCAATTGGGAATTTCCCCGAATCCCCGTTTTGGATCTCCATTCTCCATTTGGGGCGGGGATGGAGGGAAGAAAATGATCCCCATTGGGGATCGGATCGGGGACGGAGACGGGGGAGGGATTTGGAGATCGGGGGCGGGGATAGTAGTCTCCGGCCCCGCTCCGTCCCCATTGCCAACCCTACGTGTTAGACACTGAAGAAGTCATGAGATCAAAAACAGATTCATGTTGAAGGCCAAGATCAACCAACGCTAGGTTTCGACGCCTGGGGTATCAACCAGGTACTGACGAACATGCAGGGCCCACTCTAGGCTCCGGATCCTGTAATCTGAATGAAAAAAAATAGAAAATTGAATTGAGCATCTTCACAGGCCCACTTTATTTTTTTTTTTAAATTATTAAACGACTCGGATCATTTTTGCGGGACCAAAGTGGGCCCCGCGTGCCCTTTGTTACCTGGTCGGTAGCACCCCTTTGGCCGTCCTTTGGCTTTTTTGAAGATCAGCTGTGGAAATTTGATTGGAAGAGGATAAGAAAAGTCAATGATGGAGGAAGGGAAAAGACAAGAAGTCCTTGGGCTAGCACTAGTTCGGTTGGTTGGTGATATGTTCCCTACATAATTAATCAGATCCGATTTTGGAGTCAGGACACAAGAATTTTTTTTTTGAATCTTGTAGCCTAGCGTGGATGGCCTGCTTTTGACCGTATTAGAAAAGAAATTAATCGAGGTATGCGTAAGCTAACCCGAGTACCAACACTTTGGGGGAAAAAAAATATCGTTGAGCTAGTGAGAACACGATGTGGGCGGGCACATAAATTGACTTTAAAAGGAGCTACTAGACACTGTACTTGTGAAATGGACAGTACAGTCTCACAGTGATGCACATCAAGTAGAGCATACATTATTGGTGCAAAAAAAATTAGAAATATCCAAGGCAAAGCAAGCACATGTTATTTGTCATGTATTCGGAAGAGTCAAGTATCATTAGGGAATTTTCTTTCCCCAGTTAAAATTGCATATTAAAGCATGTGTAAATTGATATAGAGTGTAGAAAATGGTACCCATTTCGTGTGCTAAACTGCTACGTTATATTGAATGGATGCTCTAATGATGCAAGTAGTTTGTATTTACAGTAAGAGCGAGTCAAAACTCTATTTTATCCAAACCAGTTAGGATCAAATTTGGCACCAAAGATGACTTGTCATTTTTTGCTATGTAGCCAAATTATGATTTTGGAGGCCTAAACAACAATGCTACATACGCAACCACAACAATGCTCATTAGTGAGATGCTGTGAACCATGAATGAAGGAATCATGGTAATGAGCACATAAATTGATTTGGGTCTATAGGTCTGCCCTCCCTGATGTCTTTAGCCAAACGTCCTTGTAGCTCCTCAGTTCTTGGAGGTTTTGTGGGGCCATTGTGTCAGTGGTATTCTGAGAGTAGTCGCTTTGTGCATATTGCCAAGGTTAGGTCTGTCTTTAATCATCCCCTGCCCATACCCCCAATAATTGGGGACTAGATGTGTTCTGTTATTGTTGTTGTAGAAAGGATTGTCGCATGGGATCATCTGTCCCTAGATCAATCCTTATGCATCTTTCACAAACACTCTCCTCTATATATGAATAAACACTAGTTAACCAATATACATGCCAGCATACCCAAAAGAGAAGCCCTCAATCCAGACACAGGGCCATGTTGTGCCTTGGGATACAGCAGGCTGATATGCCTTCTATACATGCCTATCACGTTTTTAAAAATGTGATTGAAACTGTTAACTTTGTAAACCTTAATGCTTAGAACAATTGTTGTGTTTGGGATTTTGACCAAGGGGAAAGGCAAGGCCGAGTGATCCAAGTGATATTCAAAGTGAGGTAGTTTTGTAAAAACGGGTTTTACAGCTGTGAACTGGGCTGAAATCTGTGAAAAACATTTAAGAGAAAATAACTCAGACTCGCCACCTGGCAAGGAGTTTAGGCGTGCCAAGTTACCCTTTGAATGATCCAAAGACGATTCAAATATTTTGAAGGAATTCTCGGGTCGAAAGACTCGGTTTTGTTTGATATAAATGACTCATTTTTGTTTGGCCTGCGATTTTAAAGAAGAAAGGATTTGGTACTTCACTGTTACGTGTAGGGAAAGCGGAACACCCTACCCTGCCCTTTCGGTACTCGGAAGGAACTCTTTTAAACAAATAAGTGAAATAAGCCTTGTGAGAACCATGAGAAGAAGAACGATAATATTCTGCCAGAAAATATATTTATTGCAAAGACATTTAATAAAAAGGGGAATTTTGACCGAGCCCGGCCTTAGCGTTGCCTACGTATTTCTAGCTTTAGGAGAATCAGGTCATCACGTAGGTCAAGAAAAATACGAAAGGGAAATTGGGACCGAGCCCGGCCTCAGGACTGCCTACATATCTTCTGTCTCAGGAGAATTAGGATTCACGTAGTTTGGAAAAGAGTTGAAGGAAGGGACTTGCTGGGAAATTTAACCAACGAGGAATAAAGACATTTTTTAGGAACACAGAGGACTTAGTCTAGACTCTGGTGGGCAAAATATATCTGGTGATGGAAAATATTCATTCAAAAACTCTGGGACAACTCCGGGAAGACTTGAGGTTGAAAATATGTTTGAGAGAATAGAATATGTTTGCGAGAATAGGAGGACTCTGTTGGAAAAAGTTTGAAAAATAGTAGTCTGGGACTGCCAAAAGCTGACGAGTGATCCCCGGATGTTTTTGAAGAGTTTCAATGCCTAAAAAACAAAAATGCATTAAGAAGACTGTCTATATGTCTGTAGGAAAAGGTAAAAAATTCTCATCTGAAGCCAAAAATTGGCATCCGGTGGGCCTCGGGAAATCTCCAGTACAGTTTTAGAAGGTAAAAATAAGTGTAGAAGACTCAAAAGATCTTTTAGTAAAGAATTGAATTTTTCTGCCTGGAACTGAAAAATGTTCTCCGGCGAGACCCAGGATATCTCCAGTAGAGTTTTGAGACTGAAAATAGAATTTGGAGACTCAAATGGTATTTTGGTAAAAAGTTACTCCCTCCGTCAGGATTTGTTTGTCCCTCGTTCTATTGCAACCAGATAAAAAATTAGTGATATTTTTAAATTAATAAGTAATTTTATGTAGATCTTGTTTGATAGATATCGATTAGTTCTATGAGACAATGTCTGTAAAATTACATAAAATATTATAAATTATAAGATATAATCATTTAAAAAGGGGGAGAGTTAATTAGGCATCCTATATCAAAAATATCCTTATGATTCCATACTATCGAGTTTGAATACTTATGATTCCATCCTGAAATTCAAATAAACCCCAAAATGCCCTTTCCCTTTTCTAATTTTCCTGATCTTTCTCTCCTGATTTTCTTAATATTTCTCTCTCCTAATTTCCTAACATTTCTCTCTCCTAAACTTTCCTAATTTCTCTCTCTCTCTCCTAAACTTTCCTAATTTCTCTCTCTCTCTCCTAAACTTTCCTAATTTCTCTCTCTCTCTCCTAAACTTTCCTAATTTCTCTCTCTCTCTCTCTCTCTCTCTCTCTCTCTCTCTCTCTCTCTCTCTCTCTCTCTCTCTCTCTCTCCCCTATATTGAAAAATCTATCTCTTTCCTAATCTTATAATTCTCTCCCTTAATCTTCTCACCCTAAAATCTCAAAAAAATAATAATAATAATCATGATATTTTGTCCTAAAAACACGAGTCATGAGATATTGATTTTATGCACTTATGTATTAATTCACCATGTTTTTTTTTCATGATAGGTAGATTAATGCACTACAAAAAAATCATAAAAAATTATGAAATATATGGTAAATTAATGCACCACAAACCACAACCCAAGCCAAAACCATGAAAAATATGGTTAATTAATGCACTATAAAACCACATGAAAAAATATGTTTAAATCATGTATTGATATATCATGTTTACTTTGCCGAATCACTGAAGTGCTGAAGTGGTAAATCAGTAAACCATTTTTTATTGTATCAAATCACCCAATATGGAAAACCAATAAACCATGTTCACGTGTCGTTTATTTCATACAGTGAACATGCTTTGTTGATTTACCACTTTTACTATATCAAATCACCAAAATAGTAAAATTCAGGCCGAAATGGGCAGGACTGTATATCATCAAGACCATACTCGATGGTGGGGCAGCAGTGATCATTGACTTGGATGGAAATGAGTTCAGCAATCTCGTCAACTTAGACCAACTCAAGCGATATTACCCCTGAGAGATGCTCGTTGGGCGGAAAATCGCAAGGGCGAGCCGACCTAAGCAAAATTCAGAGCAAGTTTGCTAGGCTGAAAACCCACGCTGGGCGGCCTAGGCAAAATTCAAGGCAAAAATTCAAAAGAGCTCGCTGGACCGAAAACCTGAAAAGGCGGTACCAGGCAAAATTTAGAGTGCAAAAAGGAGAGTGTTAATACCCGAGTGAACCCTTGCCTGAACTACGTCATGACCTGATTCCTTGAAAAAGGATACGTAGGGAACCCTATCCTGGGGTTCGGTCTAAATCCGCAGAGTTGGTTCACACTTTCTTACGATATCCGAAGGAGATAGCATATGGAATCGAATGAACCAAGAGGGGGAAACCCTTCATAGTTCAATTTTTTTCAAATCACTTCTTCGATTACATAAGCTGAGCATAAAAGCCTAAAAAGCAACAAGCAACAACAAGCCACACTCAAAAGAGGAAACAACTACATGGGTACACCATTTATTTTGGGAAACAGTTTAGCTAAGTCGAGAGAGTCAGTCCACGTTGCTGCCAAATCTTGCCTCCAATTCCCTCCTGAGCCATTGGCGGTACCTTCCTCGCAGGTGAATGCTCGGCTATTGGTTTCGGACCCAAATCACCCTGCCTCCCCAATCACGACGGTATGCCTCAACGACGGAATGCTTGAACTCGAGGAGATGGAAATCAGCAGGGTATGAAAACTCCACTTCCTGGCGAATCCCAAACTGGCGGAGGATGCGCTGAGGAAAGTAGAAAGTAAAGCCTGTCAGCCCGGCCAAAACCACCCATGAGTGCCCCATGTAATTGGCCCTCATGTCTGGCAAAGGAAACCAGTGGCACCTCCAAATGATGTGTTCCTCCTCCACCGCCATAAAGAAATCCAACCATTCCTCCACATTGCTATGAATCTCCACAAAACTCCTGCTTCTCCAATCCCTAGCCTGATAAACCCAGTCATTTGCCGGATCCGCAACCAACTTCATTTTGTCACACAACCACATCTGCCAAACCAAAACCAAAAACCATAAGCCAAAACGAATTCAAAATACCCAAACCGAAAGCCAAAAACCAAACCCCAAATACCAAAACCAAAATCCAAACCTGGAGCAAAAGGGGGCTCCCAGCGAACAGGTCGGTTCTTCCCGACCTCACTGCATCCAAGCCTATTCGAGTCTCTGCCAAAACCATGGGAACAACATCTCTTCGTTGCTCAATCTGTGCATCAACTGAAACAATTGAAGGACTGGGATTGCCGTCGTTCGGAACCAACAAATAGGTGGCAATAAGGCACATGCAAAGAGCAAACATGCGGCGGTTCTGAACAGTATAGTCCAATGGATTGCTGCGTGGACTAAAATCTGCAAAGAGACGAAGAATATCGAGCGAATCTCCGCGAATGAAATGCTTCGCAAGACCATCACTTACACCAAGCTTGTCTCGAAGAATCCTAACCAAACCAATGCGAATTGGAGGAATCACTGGCTCGGTATCGGGACGAGTCTCGAGATACGCATGAAAATCCTCAACAGTGGGACAAAGCTCTTGAAGACCGAAACGGAACACATGAAACTCTGGATCCCAAAACTGAGCGGCGGCATGCAAAAACTCCGGACGGAGAGGAATGGAGTAGAGGTGACGTAAGGAGTTGAGATGGTGACCTCGAAAATTGAACCAATCGATGTTTTTGAAGCTCGCGATCCAAGGTTGAAGCACGACGGATGCAAGCATAGCCAGGATGTGGAGTTGAAAGATATAGAGAATGGAAGTAAAAGATGGGGATATTGAAGGTTGGTGTGAATGAAATGCTTGGCAAAAGCATGGTATTTATAGGAGGAGTGTGATGAGTAATGACAATTCTACATGCAAGAATGGGAAAAGAAATTCAAGTTTCAATAAATTCAAAGTTGATTTCCAAGAAATTTGCATGGGAAATCATGAGAAAGTCTTGAAAAAAGAAGGTATTTGTGGGAAAATGAAAGAAAAGGCTTTGGAAAGATGTGGGGGTGGCTTGGGAAGGATGTTTGAAGAGTTTTCATGCAGCTTGGAGCAGAAGAACTCCATGCAATGGGCAAGGAAATGCATTGGGAAGAACAAAAATTCTACCAGGAAGCAAGTCTAGGCGCCTGGATTTGCCTCTTCCAGGCGCCTAGACTCAATCCAGGTGCCTGGAGTTGATGATTCCAGGCGCCTGGATTGGCCTGATGCAGGCGCCTGGAAACCAGATAGCAGCAACCTCATCTTATCATCCAATCTTACTTCCATGCATTTTTGGCAAGTTTCGTTGATTCCAGCATGTTCTAACGAACATTCATGACTTGCGGGAAGGATCCGTTTGTGGAAGACTCAGAAAATGGGGCGTTTAGACCAATTTTTCCATAAAACGAGTTTGGTTTGACGTCGCCAAATCATGGTTAAAGGTTACAAGCTGATTCTATCATGTTTTAATGGTTGGTTTGGATGAATATGACTTCGTGACGATGGTGGGATGATCGTTCATGGAGAGAAGTGTGTGGCAATGGAAGGCTGTCTTTTCAAACAAGCCCTATGGACACCAAATTCTATCCTAGGGTCATTTGTGTCATTTAATCAGTTCAGCTACGTTTTACATATATTTTTGAGTCACGTGAAAGTGTTGTGTGTCTGTCATCATGTTCATGTATATATGACTCACTCATGTCAATATTTGTTCCTTGAAAGTGTTTCGAAGAAATTCACGAACACTTGTGTCGATAATTGTGTTATTTTGTATTGCAAATGGCCTGTATATACTTTTGTTCATTACAGCTAATAAAGAATCTTTCTCTTGTTACTCCTGAGCTTTACAACTGGTGTTTTATTATGTTTTCAATAATGAAACACATGAATAGCATGGAAAGTGCAAATCTCATATACCAAAACATGGCATCCATAAAGTCAATGCAAGTCGAATAACAAGTCATAATCCACAAGCCCATATCAGGAGTACTAAGGCAAACATGCGCCTGAGAAAGCAAAATAGGCACGCAGGCCCAATATAAGGACTACTTGGGCAGGCAAGCCCGACATGGTAAAAAAAACAAATGAATAATCTAAAAGCAAAAGCAGGACTCGATGCCTCAAAACTATCAAGTACTGACTACGGGTCGCCTAACTCCTGGGTATCCTCCCCGTCATCCTCGCTCTCTGGTGCGTCCTCTGGGACAGGCTCCTGCGGAAGAGGCTCCTCAGCAACAGTCTCTGTACCTGTCTCCTCAATGGTAGTCGACGGCTCACCGACTCTCTGGCGGACTGACCTCCCGTCTATATCTTCCTCCTCGACCCCTCCCATCGCGACATAACCTACCTCCTTTGAGCGGAATAGATGGATGGTTGTTGATCCAGGGCCTGCAACACCACCTCTCAAGCACTTCCTGGGCACCTACAAGCAAGGTCAAGTCGAAGAGCATTTCAGCATTTAGTAATAAAACAGATGTCTGAATTAAATGCAGAAGCAAAGAGAAATACCAGGATGTTCCTGGAAAGAGGAGGACTAGGAGCGACCGAAGGGGCAGGGTCGCCCGGCCGTCGAAGCACCACGTCTGCTCCAGCCACCAGCTGGCGAACTAGGGTCCGCAGACTATGAGTCTGCTCAAAGTAAAAACATGCGGTGTCCTGGGAAAACTGCAACAAGAAACAACAGTTTCAACAAAGAGATCTCAAAATCATGAAAACTAATGGAATGATGAAACTTTGCATACCGGGGCAGTAGGAAGCACAAGGTCGGCTGCTGGTTGAGGAATGTCTACATATCCTCTCTCCCCCTCAGGGGTCTGCACAGAGACCTGCCATAACTTCGCAACAGCATGCCCTGACCTCCTCTAAGGCTCGGGCTCTCCCACTGTGGCACCACCCCACCTCTCTCTGAGAATAGGCACGAGCCCACTCCCTCCTGGTACCTCCTCTCTCTCCTCCTCCTCCTGAACACCCGCTCCCTCGAAAGGAACGTCCTCCATCGGCACGTCCTCGCTCGTCCTCTCTCTCTCTACTATAACTCTCTCTCTCTCTCACCCCCTGCAGAAGACCCTCCTCTCTCTCTCACAACAGAAGGACCAGCCTCCTCTCTCACTCTGGCTCCCCCACTAACCTGCTCCTCAACTCCAGCCCTCTCGGCCTGCTCAGCAGCCAGAGCATTTGCAGCCTCCTGTACGGCCTCCTGCGCGGCAGCCTCTCGCGCAGCTCTAACTCTCTCTCTCTATACCCCACCACATCTAGTGGACCCGCCAGGTACTGTCGCCTGTATGTCTCATAGTCCTCTGCTGGTCGGAGGTACTGGTCCAAGGCTGTGTCGAGGATGGTGTACCGCTCAATCTCCGCTAGAGTGTAGCTCTCAGTCCTCAGAACCAGTGGCGGGAGAGGCCCTGGTACCACCTGTACTGGTGCACGCGTCGATTGACGCAGTACCCTGTCTCCAAGATACCACTGCCAGCCATACGCACACTCCAGCAGCACCCTCCCTCGCGTCAACCCTCTGCTCAGCGCAAGGTACTCGTCGTGGATCCCATCCCATATCTGCCAGTGCGCCTGCACAGGAAGCAAGAATTTCATGAGATGATATGCAGTAAGTATGCAGTAACATTGATATGAGATCTAAAGCTGGCATATACCTCTGTAGACGAGGGATCACACGCTGGTCCCGGTAAGAGGACTCCGGAGACGACAGTCTCAGCACCTCGTAAGCCCATAACTGCAAGACATTTTGGAGAATGGTCAGTAAATATACAATGTGCAAGCAAGCAGAAATTCAACAAAGTATGACTGTGAGATGTGAAGTTGAATGTTTTACCTCCCAAACCGACCACAATCCTCCTATGCTCGTCGCCACGCCTCAGGATACGGATCCCATGAAAGCATAACACGAGGCTAGAGCCCAACCTCCCCAGTCATATCTGGCAGCCCGATCGAAGTCTCTCAATACCGCTAAGTAACCCAGGTGCACGTGGTGGCGTTGGTTCGCGAACAGAGTCGCCCCAAACATGTAAAGTAGGTAACACCGTGCCTTTTGCTCCGCGGCAGGCCGTGATGTGGGTCTCCCGAGACAGTGATCAGCAAACTGACCGTAACTAGCAGAGTTTGACCCGCAGTTGGGCTTCCAGCCCAAATAGTGTCGAAGGGCGTTGTCATCCTGGGCTATTCCTGAGTCAAAAGGCAGTGGCTCTCCCCCGACTTTTAGACCCGTGATCGCTAAGAAGTCCAGCGGTGTCATCGTCGCCTCCCCAAACCACAGGTGGAGGGTATTCGTCGAATCCCTCCACCTCTTTGCCAGCGCTATCACCACGAAATGGTCACGCATCGTCCTCGTTTGCGTTTGTATGAACGGCTCAAAACCTGCAAGGATGACCAACTCTCTCACATCGTCGTGCAAATCCTCAAACAGAGCCAGAGTCCTCCCAGATGAGCCATTCACGCTCAAACACCTGTTCACCTGTTGAGACAGAGAGACATTTCATTAGTACATGAGTTCATGGAGTTTACAAATTCACAACACATGATCTTTAATGAATTCAAATAGAAGTGCAATAAACCAAATCTGTACCTCCAAACAGTCACGAGAAAGGTGCCTCCCTGCAGCAAAGTATACCTATCTATCACAGACGGCACTATGTAGTGCACTGGAGGGTCGTAAGTGTCTGCGTGAAAGGCCGGCCTCACCAGCAGTGCCCGTCGTGCCACCTCCACCACCGACACTCTCGGACCCGTCGCCCTCTCTCTCTCCTCAGCCTCGACCTCCCTCAACACCTCAGAAGTAGTCTCCTCAGCCACCGGAGGAGCGCCTGTCGTCTCCATGGCAATCCCTTTCCCCTTATCCGGTCTACTCGTCCCCTCACTCGAGTCACCTGGAGGTGCGTCAAGGGCTGAACCATCACCACTGCCACCCCTAGCATCACCACCAACACCACTCACTAAACTACCGTCACCTCTCGAACCATCACCATCTCCCTCCTCAGTGCCCAAGTCTTCTATCACAACGTCATCTCCTACGAGCACATCGACGCCTCCTAAACTCAGAATCCGCCCACCAACGCTACCAACACCTCTATCGGCACCACCTACAGCTCCACCACCATGTCCTGTACCACCCATACCCCTACCGGCAGCATCTCCGCCCACTAAACTACCCCCCCCCCCCCCCCCCCGATAACACCACCACTCATCAAATGTCCACCACCAACATCACCACCACCCACAGCCGTCGAATCAACAACAGACAGAGAACTACTACTAGCAGAGGGATCAATAACAATATGGAAACCACTAAAAGTACTTGGAGCGGCTGTAGCAAGACTTACCCGGTCCAGATCTGCAGTTTCTGTGGGATTTCGGGCTGGCTCAGGGTCTACTGACTCCACCCTTGCGCCGCCGGCCGCCGTGGAGGCTTCCTCGGTTTCTTCCCCTTCGGCCACGGCCTCCCCAGGGCCGTGGGTCTCCCCCACGGCTTCCTCAGCCACCGCCGCACCACCCACGGTGGTTCCCGCCGCCTGTGGGACCTCCTCAAGTCTCTCTCCTTCGCCACCAGAACTGGGGGAAGCCATAGATGGACCATGAGTACTCGGTTCAGCCATGGATGAGATAACCTCGGATCAAAATCAACCGAAATCAAGCAAAAACGAGTAGATCTAGGGTTTGGTAATAAGAAATCAAGTTTTTGGTGAAGATTTGTATGAAAACCGTGAGTTTTGAGACCGAGAGGGACAAGAGAGAGAGAGCAGCGGTCAGGTTAGAGAAGAAGAAGATGGGTTTTGGCTGAAAAAGGACACGCCTGGACTGAATTAAGATCACCCGAACGGTTACAACTGTTCACAGTTTTGGGAATCCAGGCGCCCGAAGTGAATCTAGGCGCCTGGATTGAGCGATTCCAGGCGCCTATATTGAGCGATTCTCGACGCCTGGATTTGACCAATGTGGGTGTCTCACAAACTGATCCAGGTGCCACGTGGTGTTATCCAATCATGATTGATCAACGTTACTAGTCTATTTCTAAGGCTTCCCAAGTCTTTTTGGAATATTTCCAGAGCATTTTGAGTTTGACTCATGATTTGCACGCATGTGATGAACTACCGAGCAGATTACCTAAGTAATTTGCTTAAGAATTTCATTCTTGATGACTAACCAATGGATTTTATTAATATTACACGAAAATTCTAAATCATTTTTGAGGATTTTGAATCTGTCTAAATCATTTTTGAGGATTTTTAATCCGTCTAAATCATTTTCGAGGATTTTTAATCCGTCTAAATCATCTTCGAGGATTTTTAATCCGTCTAAAACATTTTCGAGGATTCTTAATCCGTCTAAATCATCTTCGAGGATTTTTAATCCGTCTAAATCATTTTTGAGGATTTTTAATCCGTCTAAATCATTTTAAATTTTATTTTGAGGATTTTAATTGGCTTAAAATCTATTTAAATCATTTTTCGGAGGGTTTTATTTCATTTAAATCATTTTAAACATATTTCATTCATTTAAATCTCCTTTAAGGGTAATATGCCCGTTTAAAGCTATATTTCGTGTCAAATGTCCCCCAAGAACTATGCCGGTCTGATCCTTTCATGCAAGGTACGTAGGCAGCTCTTTGAGCACGACCAAATTTATTTCAATATTTTTGTGTTTTGGAAATTCTGGGGCAGTGGATTGGGGACGTCTTTGTCTTTGATGATGCTCACGTCAAGCCGATGACGATGAGTCTCGTCAAAGAGGGGCAACTGTAGACACCTCAATCTGGACCCTCGGAATTCCATCACTTCCCCAAGGATGAAAATGCCTAAATAAAGCATGTAAGGCTTGATCAAAGACTTGAGGACCCCACCAATATCCTCCCAGAAGATTACCAAAACATCCCTTGGAACCCTGGAATGGCCCAAAATCTTAAAACATACGCACCTGGATTACTCTCATAGGCACCTGGATTGGCAAAATCCAAGCGCCTGGAATGAGTCCAGGAGCCTGCATTCTGTAAGGACCCGTATTTTTACATAATTTTTCCGGAATAATATTGGGTAAATGTGAGGAATTAAATTTTGACTTGAGGGGTCGAAGAGAGAGCATTTAAATGCATTTGGGTCTTTTTAAAGTACATTTGGAAGTTTTGGGGTGAAAGTGTAATGGGGTGAGAGTATATAAGGCATTATATTCTTGCATTTTTACAAAAATCAGCCCCCTCTCTCCCTCTCTCTGCCCGACAGCCTCTCTCTCACTCCTCTCTTCCATTTTCTTGCTCCAAGCTTCATAGATTCACCAAAACCCCAAGTTCCCTTCATAAACCCCACCTAAAATCACCTCCTCTACGCGTTTTGAAGCTTGGGTTGCATTGATTTCGCACCGAAAGCACACATTTCGGGTTGGAGCAATTGGAGGCTAGGGTTTTCATCTACCCACTCATTTCAAGCAAAATCCTTGAGGTAGGAAGACAAATTCCACTCCCTCTAGTTGTATTTATGTGATATATAGCATATACTTTGTTCTTGCTCTCAAATTCCATCTAATTCTTGAATTCCTTTCATGGTTGGTTTGTTTGAGCAAAATTTTGTGATCTATGAGTTGGGTAATTGTTTGTTGCAATTGATGGTTGTTTGGCACTCCCTTGAAGCCCATTAATCACCCTACATGTCCAATTTTTGGCCTAACACTTCACATTCGCATTTGGGTTGAAATTCCACACCAACAATGGTGAAAATCTGTCAGTTTTCTGGGCAGAGAGCTGCTGCCCCTGTTTTCCAGAAACTGTCCCCTGTTTTGGGGTGGTTTTAGGCCACCCTTTGATGCCCGTTTGGTCCCCGATCGTCCATATCTTCGTGTTTTTGACCCAAACCATCATTTTGAACACCGAATCCAACTTGAATTCATAAAATTAACCCTTAGACACGTGAATTAACTAATTTTATGTTTCACGTATCGGACACGCGCCGGTTGGCACATTTTTGACGAAAATGGTGAATTTTTGGAATAAATTGGACCTTTGGGAACTTTTGAAAAACAAATGGTTTTTGAGTTGATATTATTGGATAAAATGAATTCTAGGGATCGCCCGTTTGGTGACCCTGGCCATGGGTGCACGGAGCCCGCGAAATCCGGCAGGGGTGCACGGAGCCCATGAAATCCGGCAGGGGTGCACGGAGCCCATGAAATCCGGCAGAGGGATTTTTCCCTATTAAAATTTATGAACATTTTCTTATGAAATGACGGTTATGATGAATTTGGTTAAATTTGGCGTATTTGGTAAAATTTGGCTTTCGGTATGTGAAAATGTGGATTTTGAGAACGACTTGGATTTTGGTGGGATACTTAACCTTGTTTTGGGACACTTGGATACATTTTGGACCCTTGGACACCTTTTGAATACGCTTTGGTTGCTTCGTGGTTGGGCTATAACTTTCCGTTCATCCTAATTTTGTACTTTGGTCGTGTCCATGCCCATACTCATTCATTATGCATGTATCATGTTTATACACCTAGCGTTGGTAGAGTAGTTTTCCTACTGGGCTAGTGAGCTCAACCTATCAATTTTCAGGTACACGACATGGAGCATGAAGTTGGATGCGTATGGATTGACATTTACTTGGAGCTCACATATGCATGAAGTTATTTTCCCATCTTGTATTATATTTTTGGAAAGATGGTTTTGTAACTTCTATAGTTTATCTTTTTGACTATTGGCAATGTAATAACTTTTGAGAATGTTGTACTTATGCATTCGGGCTATGGTCGCTAGTAGTTGGAACTTGTTATCCGCAATGGTGAGACTTTATCTTGTTGACTTTGACTATTCTAATGGAAATTATGAGACTTTGACTCATTCCACGTGGATTTTATTTATTTTGAGTTATTAAATTTGAGGGCGTGACAGCATTCAATCCAGGAGCCTGGAATTGCACAATCCAAGCGCCTGGATATCAGCCCAGGTTGAGTGTGGATTAAGTTGATAGTGGGCGGAAACGATATCTTGAGAGGATTTGTTGCAGAGTCAGTTGGAGAGGGGTGTGAGAGAGATGATTACCTCTACATCTTAGCCCCTAGGTGACCCCTCAACCTTTCTAAAGGTTCAAATGGCCAACTTTGAACCCTTTGTTGCTTATTTAAGCTACCCCTCTCCTCCATTTTCAGGAGGCTGAAGCTCACTCCCTCCCTTACTGTTATAATGCCAAAATCCACCCAGAAATCCATGTCTAGTTGATCTCACTTCAAGCTCTTTACTTCTTACAACTCAAACCCATCCCTATACCTTCAACACCCATTGCAATATGCTTATCTCTACATAAATTCCATCAAAATCAACACCAATAGCCCATACTAGCACTGATCAGTCCAACCTTGTAGCCATTCACTTACAAAATCAACTCAAAAAACCCATTTCAAGCTTTTTGATCAAACCAAAAGGTAGATTCCTCTACCAAAATGCTCAGATAGGCCCTGAGGGGAACTCAACCAAGTTCTAACTGGTCTTCTATACCAGTGGAGGGCTTGGGAGAGGTCTGAATCACATCAAGAAATAATCTATTTTCTGCATCAGTGCCTAATTCAGGCGCCTGGATCAGCTCTTTCCAGGCGCCTGCATTGAGTCCAGGTGCCTGGATTCACTCAATGTAGGCGCCTGGATTCTCTCCTCTTGGTCATGATTTTTGTTTCTTTTACATTTCAATCAGTCTATGGTACATCATTTGCATGCATGGATCTGAGTTTGATTATGTCTCATGTTTTGATTTCCATTATGATGAGCATTTAGAGTGTTTTGAAGTAATAGTCACACTTTATAAAATGGTTACATGAGAAAGAAGTGTTTATAAGAATCTATATGACATTTTTAGAGTCTGGTCATTCAGTCATGGAAGTGTCAAAATAAGCTTTCACGTTGCATAAGCATGTCTATCATAGTTAATGTTCAATACAAGCATTTTTATTGCATTCTTAGTATAGATTTACTTCTATTTTATCTAGTTACAAGCATAACCTGATTAAACAGTATCCTACATGCATGAGTATGGTGTATCAGTTCTGAAGTGTATCTTGTACATACTATTTCATCATCAAATCATCCAAAATCAAGCCTCTTTTAAGTTCATATCATGCATTTGAGTGGAGCTTGAGGTCCATGTCTGCTACTGCGTTGCCAAACATCGTTTAGGGAGTGTGTGAATTGGTTAAAGGCATTGCACTTGATGCTTACTGTGAAAAATAAAGTTCTAAAGTTTCTGTCTGGTAGGCCATCCAGGCGCCTGCATTCAATCTAGGCGCCTGGATCTGCCTAATCCAGGTGCCCAGATTGTTATCCAGATGTGATATGTTTGATGTTTGTGATCAGTTTCTGGGTCACCTTGGAGCAGTTTGAGCATGATTTGATCAAGTTTCAACGTTCTATGCATATAAATCGTCCATACATGACATTCTGCACAAGCATCCACATACATTTCATTGATCTTTTTGATACACTTTCGTGCTTTCACATGAATATGTGTTCAAAGTCCATTCAAACAACATTTCCAAAATCCCTTAAGCATTTAGTAGAGACCGGTGGTTACACCGGGCGCGATGGGTGCTTTAAATTCCTTCCCCTCGCGTAACCTAGCTCCCGGACCCGAGAAATCTCATTTTGGCGAGACTAGTAAAATATTTTCCATATCAAGGGCAAAAGAGTCATTTTTCAAATGGTTTCTCGGGTACGGTCCTCAAACCCGGGTAGCGACTCCATCCAATCAATCAAAACCGTTTTCCAAACTTCAATTTCGTGGACATACTCCGTGGGGTGTTCACACAAGCATTCCGAGTATATGGAACCCCGTAATGCAACAAGCATTCCGGGAATATGCGACCCCATAAATCATTCAACAAGCATTCCGAGTATATGGGACCCCATAGATCATACAACAAACATTTCGGGTATATGGGACCCCGTAGATCATTCAACAAGTGTTCCGGGTACATGGGACCCCGTGGATCATACAACAAGCATTCCTGGTATAGGGGACCTTGTAGATCATTCAACAAGCATTTCGGGGATATGGGACCCCATATATCATTCAATAAGCTGAGGTTGGATTGCAGTGGTCGCCGATGGTGGGATTCGTGGTGCTCGTGGGACACACACACTCTCTCTCTCTCTCTCTCTCTCTCTCTCTCTCTCTCTCTCTCTCTTCCTCTTCTCTAGTGTCGTCTAAACTTGGGGAGAGAAATAGCTCATTTTTAAAAGTGGGCCAGAGTTATAAAACTTGGAAAGTCTATTTTCTAAAAATGTTGAAGGGGCTCATTTTTTGAAAGTTTTTTAAAGCCTATCCAAACAAAGCTAGCAAAATTTAGGTAATTTGCTGATGAAACTTTAAGAGGGTTGGGTTTTAAGATATTAAATAAAGCCCGATTGTTAATGGTCCGGGTTTGGGTATGCACAAGTCTTGTTATATCTACAACAAATTACCTCTCATGATAGAAAAGTGCACCTTAATTCCCATTAAGGATACACTCAACTTTTAATTACTTCTAAGACAACCCCATAATAAGATTATTGTTTTACCCTTCAAACATAAATTCCCACTTTTCTCCCCTCCCACCTCCCCCCCTTTCACCTCCACCCAATATCCACTTTTGGCCAACAACCTTTTCTGGTTGGCAAAATTTCACGAGCTTCGAGCTCGTGAATTTCACTAGCTTTCAAAACACACCTATATTAACTATATTCGGACTACGTAGAACAACCTAGCGAAATTTACTAGCTTAGATCTCATGATTTTAACTAATTTCACAAAACACAACTAGCTCCATATAAGCTAATATAAGCTATTCTAACACTCCCCCTCAAGCTGGAGAATAAATATCAAAACGTCCCAGCTTGTTACATAGCAACTCTAACCGTGGCTTGAACAATGATTTAGTAAACATATCCGCCAACTGAGTACCCGTAGACACATACGGAGTAGCTATCACACCACTAGTCAACTTCTCACGCACTAGATGACAATGAACTTCAATATGCTTAGTCCTCTCATGAAATACCGGGTTGGAAGCAATGTGAATAGCTGTTTGATTATCACAATACAATGACATGAGAAACTGCACACTGAACCCAATCTCCTCAAGAAACGATCGCAGATAAATTAATCATCCCCACTATTGTAAATTAGAGTCTACAATCGTAATAATTATAGTTAGACGAAGACCAAGTAATATATATGGGGTGTTGATAAAAAAAAAGTAACATATATGGGGCCGGTTCCGGTGATACAACAATAATTGGAGCACCACGCTAATAATCGAAGCCGTTCAATTTGTTTAAAACATTTTTAAGAGTACTTGTAAAAAATCAACTCATTCAGATATCGGTAAGAACTTGATCGACATGATCTATTCATTCAGCTTTTACCTGTCAATTTAGGGACAAATACCGATCAACTCCTAACCGATTTCCGAATAAGTTGATTTTTACAGAAACTCTTAAAAACATGTTTTAAACTAATTGAACGACTGGAATCATTTGTGTGGGACTCCAAAATCGGTGTTTCACATTTGGTGTATTAAATGTTGTGTCAACGGAGCCGGCTCACACCTCCTATTTTCCGATCAAATTTTCATGATCCAAGCCATTCAATATATTTAAAACGTGTTTTTAAGGGTCCCGCGAACAAATCATCAAAAAAAATTACTGGGAAGGGCTTGATCCAATTAGTTTGGAGGCTATAGGTTGTTTATGAAGAGAGAATCGTTGGTTTCTCTCGAATGAAAACCCCATCCGGGATACTGGATTAGATCCGGCTTCTATATATATGTGGTAGTGACTTTTTTTCCTTCTTAATATTTTTTAATAGTACAAATGTCTATTGCATATCATTGTCATTGTTTTATACGGGTCAGGTCGGGCTTGATTTTAAGAGAGATTTTCAACCCCTACCCATTAACCAAATGGGCTTAAAAACCTGACCCGACTCGACCCAATCCAACCCAACCCAACCTAATGAGCGTAAATATATACTTCCTCCGTCCCATTTTAAATGCTCCCTACGTATACCGTGCCATTTTCAAACGTCTATATCTTTTTATTGGTAAGGTTTCCAAAGTTTTTAAAAATTTTGTCTAATAGAACTAATTGAGATCTATCAAATAAGATCCATATTGCATATAAAATACATTATAGAATGAAAATTATAAGAGTTTTAAAAAAAATGCATAACCGTAGGGAGCATTTAAATTGGGACGGAGGGAGTATATCCCAATCCCTTAAAAAAATGTATTGAGTTGGATTTGGCGGGCTAGCGGGCCGGTGTACACCCTAGCTGGAGATGCCCATAGAACAAATTTTGAACGAGAAGATGTAATTTCCGAAAGTATGAGGAGATTACCATATTTAACCGAAACCTCAGGGGAAATGGTCATCATTTACCCCTTATTACAAAAGCAGCAGTAGTAGATTTCTATTCGCATTCCTTAGAGCATCTCCACCCCTTACTCAAAATTTTACCCAAATTTGAGTAAAAACTTGATTTGGTATGAAGCACTCCAATGGGAAAAAGAAAATCTAGGCATTGTTGTAAAAGTCTCATTAATGGCATTGTTGTAAATTTGAGGGAGAGAAAATAACCTTCAAAATTTGATGTTGGATTTGGTGTTGAGTAAATTTGGTGAAGAATTTGAGTAAAACCAAATTTGGTGAAGGATTTGGTGAAGGAGTGGAGTGTGATTTTTGGTGATTTTTACTCAAATTCAAATTTGGTGAAACATTTGGTGTTGGAGTGGAGATTCTTACATTTCTTCTTTTTCTCGCTAGGAAGGAAAGATGGAGTATAATGTAGGACTGTTGAATGGTTGAGTTAGATTCGAATTCTGATTTTAACCCATATCTTCAAACAGTTTTGTCGCTGTTGATAGCGATTGTTCTTTACTGTTGCAATTAAACCTATAATTTGGGTTTATTGTTCTTGTTCCAAGGAACTTGAAACAAATGGGTCTTTCACAATTGGTAATGGGTATTCTACACTTTTGTTATCAAACCTAATTGGGTTTTTCTTTTCCAAACTTTATTTTCGTGAGTTAATTTTTTCGAGGGATCAATGGCTCACCCAACAGACCATAGATTTTGTAGTCCAGGGTTTGTGAGATGTGTGTTGGTTTTGTTGATTTTGTTCTTGGTTGGTTCTATTGTGAGTCTCTGGCATGTGGGGGAGAGTTCAAATGCTCAAGCTTCATGCCCTTCATGTCATTGCGATTGTTCCTCAGACATCATCTCTATACCTTTAGGTGAGTACATTTTTCAGGAAATATTACTTCTACTAAGATTATTCGTAGAATCATATACAGTTTCGACTCTCTTTGATGTTATGTGTGCTATGTTTTGATCCACGTCTTAATACCTGTCGAGGAGTATAATGTAAATTGGAGTTTCTGATGGTTTATATGATATGGTGTTGCTGAGGGCATTGTTTTAAGTTTATCCGATTTTGCAAGACTACGTTGCTGACGGGCTGATGGCATTGTTTTAAGTCATCCGGTTTTGCATCCGTAGTCTTGCTTCGTAATTACTCAACTGCTGATTTTGTTCTTTTTAGTTTGTGTGATCTAACAACGGTTTTGTGACTAGATGTTAGATTTATTGTGATTGCCAATTGTAACTGACAACTGTAGTTGTTTGTTTTTGTGAATTTTCGGACTTTGCTAGTAGACTACTCATGGTTTTTTTTCTCGTATGCGTTTCCAATTTCGGATTGCTCTGGTATTCTTTTGTTTAAATTGTTACTGGTACTTTAATCGTAATAAACAGCTAAATTTTGAGAACAGTGGATATATGGACTTGAAATGCCCTGCCCCTTTCCTTTTTTTGGTTAAGTTTTTGTTAATAATATAAAATACTTTATTCATGAGAAGCAAGCTAAGGTTGGCAATACTTGAGGATTAGAGAAGGAAAAAAAAAAGCACTCAAACCTCGTAGCGCTTTGGTTTTGTACAGCCTAAAACAGGGAATGCACTAGCAAGGGGTACAAATCTTTATAATTTCCTCATGTTGGTGATAGAAAACATTGGAATTTGCAAATTTTTGAAAATTTACCTTAAGGATGCTTCGCGTTCCAAGACTACATATGGATAGTTGGGTCCCACTGTTAGACTCTATTATCATTTGCATCCAACTTTTACTCATACACAATCCAATGCATTAGCTGAGTGCCCGAGTCCTATGTAAAGTGGTCGTTGTATCCATGCAACACATGCCGAGGACACCACAATATAAGTGGCATGCCTGTCCATACTGTCGTTTCTTAATGTTCGCTAGACACGTGTACCATACACGTTTGGTACACGTATCGGACATCTTACAATTAAAAATGCTGTCAAACTGTACTATTAAAAAAGTTGAGATTCAGAACCCTCTCTCTTTATTCCTTCCCTCTGTATCTCTCATCTAACCTTCACAACAAACACGTAGATCGATAGCTCTGGCTAATTGGGGTCGATCTTGGTTAGATTCCATCAGTTTCCGACGTGCTAATTTTTTTTCAAGTTATTTCTTCGTTTAGTGTTAGTTTCAATTAGCTTTAGTTGTTTGTAGGTACAATGGTCACACAAATACGAAATAGATGTATGTGTGACACACACACATTTGTATATGTATTTTTATACACATGTCAGCTGACCCCAATTGATTGCGACACAAGGCTCGGTTTGGTTTGGTTTGGTTATATTTGTACACATCTTACGGGATAATCTTTTTGCCATATCCCCTCTGTGTGTGTCTGTGTCCACAACATCAAGCACTAGCAAGAGCTTTAGCTTCCTCAAGCCCTACCATTCCTTCTTTCGTTAGGGGACTCAAATTCTGCAACGAGCTGCCCTGGTGATTTTAACTTGAATACTGAGTCCCACACATGTTAATGCCCTGATTAGTCCATGTCACTTGCTTTACCAGTTTTCTTACCGACCTACATGTTAACAGATATTGAGGAATCAGCTATAATCTTTGTCCACCAACACCAAAACAACCTGAACCAAACCAAGTCTTCTGTTCCAATTTTATTCCACCCAAAGAAATTAGTAATATGATGTTTCTTATCCAATATCATCTTGCAATAACATTACTGAACTTTATACCTCTTGACAAAGAACAGAAATCAGCAATGTAGGTTGGACATTATGCAGATAATCTGATTGGTCTTTGCTATATCATTTCTCAGTATATACATGTCTGCTGATGTTCTACTAACCTGTTCCTTCATTTTTTATTTTGGAGAAAGAATTATTCTGAGCCTTGAATCAATGTCCATGTTCTTGCAGGATTTTTAAACAGCTCACATTCAGGTCAGTCCATTTTTGTGCACAAATTTTTCTTTTCTTCGCTTCTTCTTTTGTGTTTCATGGATACTGCATTACTGCATTTTCTATTCTTAACCATTAAATCTCGGAATTATTTCATCCTTGCGTGGCTGGATTTATTGAATAATCAACAAAGTGCGGTGAGTTCCACTGTTAGAAGTGGTTTGAAAAGATTTATGGTTGGTATGTATGGAATGTAAGGAAATCAGGCACTGGAAATATATTCCCAAAACAAATAAAGTTGAAGAATAATCTTCCATCTTGGTGCAATGGATCGTGGGTGAAACACTATCTAACTGGTTCCAAATGAGTATTTCTTTAGTCATGTTCTAAGAAACAGATTTTCATTTGCTCATACACTATGTAGCCTATTTTTAGGAAATGAAAACTAGAATTGTAATGTGTTATTCATACTGTCCTGTTGCGATATTATTGAGAGCAGTTTTGAAAGCATCTCTTTGCCTTTGGAAACCATTTTAAGTTGAAATGAACTTCCACTAGGTGTTGCTTGATAGCTGGCTTCTGAAGTTAAAATATGTACTTCTAATTTAGAAACATACTCATGACACGAAAAAAATGCTCCAAATTGCTGAAATTAGTCTTGGATTTACAACAGGGATAAAATGGAACCGCTTAGAGAAAAGAGATGATGTGATCCTCTATGGGTTCTACTCCATCCTAGCTTGATCTAACCCCTTCAAGTTCAAGTAGCTACATGCCTCAGGGGAAAACTCTTTCATCCGAAGGAATTGGGGCTACATCCTAATGCTCCAATCTAATCTATTCGTATTAATCCTTGCCTGTTCTAAACCTCAAGTAAGGACAAGGAAGATCTTTCTAAGTCCTGAATATAAGAAACACATTCTATCCTACATGAGCCTAGCAGTCATAGTCCTAGCTAATCTGGCCAAGGTCATGTAAACAGAAGATAGAATTAGTTGTTTTTTCCTCTATGTTGAGATGAGCCTGAAATCTGAATGCTATAGGTTGACCAAAAGTTTGCAAGTTTATTAGTTCTTCTGTCATACTTTTTGCTTATCATCTGTGCAGATTGTGGTAAAAATGGTCCTGAAACAAACGAGGAGGTGGGAAATGATGGTATAAGTTTACTAGCAGAGGAACTTAGTTTACAGAAAAATGTCACCGATGAGAACTTGAAACGCAAAAAGGCTATGATAATTGCTGCGAAGAAAACTTCTTCCCATTATCAAAAGGAAGCAGAAAAGTGCAATTCAGGAATGGAAACTTGCGAAGAAGCAAGGGAGAAGGCAGAAGCAGGACTCATTGAAGAGCGTAAGCTCTCTGCATTGTGGGAGAAAAGAGCTCATGAACATGGTTGGAAGGATGAAAGAAGAGTATACCAATGAGAATTTTTGGATTTAGTCGAATGAATTTAGGATTTATTCTTGTTCACCACAATGAAGATAACCATTCAATATTTAACTTAATTGTTATTCATCCATCTGAGATACTTTTAGAGCTGACCATTAAGGAATAATAGGTTTTAGGAACTAGTTGTAGGCTTTTCCCATGGATTCTCATGTTTGGAAGTAATTCCCCCCCTAATATTTTGCTTTTGTTGTGCTATTAATAGGCAAGTTCTTGTAAGAGCTATTTATGTAGACAAGTAATTTTTTTTTGGTAAGAGACAAGTATCTTATAATTTCTTCGAAATGGAGTGCAGGAAACTGATGAATCCGTCTTTTTTGGGCGGGGAGTTGAAATCCGTCTTGTTAAAGAGCTTCTTTTGGTTTCACTTATTTGCAGCTTTCATAGAAGAAGTTAAGCAGCTAAATTTAACACCAAACCTATTTACCTGCCAACTTCATAGCTACTGGCAGGTTTGGTATTTTTCAGAAAAATTGAAAGAGTAACTTATGAATCAGTTATCATTGCATCAGTTATCATTACTTCTAGCAAGAACCCAGATCGGGAAAAGAATTATAAAGATCTTACAAATGCTTGTAATACTGAAATTTCTTTTTTCTTTTAAATTTTTTTTTTTATTATCAGAAAGTTCAGGTTGAGGTCCAGACCAAGCCATCACTTGATCCAGAGAGTGCATTAGCATTAAAAAAATACATGCATTAATATAAAATCAGGTTAGTAATCAACATGGTTAGAACACAGCAGTACTGTCCCCTTACAATGCTCATTTTCCATACTGCTTCCAACGTGTTGAACTTGAAATATTTTAGCTCTCCTTGCCTACTTTGTTCTTCGTTATTTCAAATTAGAACCCGCCTTCAAAATTGACTTCAAAGGCTTCGTATCCTCGTCTTTTTCACGTTCCAAGGAAGGTGACTTATCAGTTGTTTTTTTCTTCTTCTTTCTTTCATATATAACCACCTCTGCTCTGTCATTGATGCTAACCATCTTCTTTGGAGGCCCTTTCACTTGGATTGCAGTTTCGGACTCAGGAGCTACAACTTCTGTTCTATCTTCATCTTGAACTGGATGGAGCTCTTTTCCAACTTTCAGGAAATCATTGCAATTCGAGCTCAAGCTGGGAAGAGAGGCCGATCCACCTAAACCAGTACTGGCTTGTTCCGGCTTGAAGCGGGCTTGAGAGCTCTGTCCTTGAGATGGAACCCCCTGGGCGGGGCCCAAAGTCACGGTCTTCATGGCCTGGGATGCGAGGCTTTGGACGATGAAGTCGAAAAGCCTGCAACAGATTGCCAAACCACGGGAAAATAAACAACCGAAGATCGTGAGCTTCAGGGATATTTCCATAATTTTCTTCCTGAAGGAATTGAGGAGCCTACTGCAGATGCCAAGAGAGTGGGCTTGGTTTTCCCTTTGATCCATTTCTTGGCCTTCTTTAGCATAGATTTGGAGAGCCTTGTCTAGTTAAGGGAGAGGGTGTTTTGAAGGCATCCTTTTCTTTTCTTTGAAGAAAGCCAAACCACTCACTCCGAAGACTTTTGGGTTCTTGATTTACTTTCGTTGGAAGCAAAAAGCTTCTTAGTTTCTCTTTGTTGGTAAGTCTTATAAGTTAGTTTTGTGAACAAAATGAGAAACAACCACCACCGGCAGTCCCAGCTTGCATGTGCAAATAACATTTCTTCTACGACTTCATATGTTTGGCTTCATGACAAATGAAAGGCTAAATGCAACTTTTGTAAATAGGAAACAATTTCGGACACAGATGTATCCGGAACTGTTGTAATCGATGCATGTGAATCTCACATACATTATGTGGGACCCACGTGCATTGAACGATTCCGAACATGACTGCCTCGCAGTGTTTTGCTTGGGTAGCAGGACAGAATCTGTTGTCGTCCACATGGGTAGCAAGACAGGAAAAACTCTTTGGCGCGCACTCCCATTTCCAAGACAGACAATTATATTACCTCCCTTTATTAATAAATTGTATTTGGAACATATCAACCACAATTATCTTTCCTTATCTCTATTTTCTAAATACATATGCATTTCTTTTAAATCAAAATTTTCACTCCATAATACTAATATATTAGTTATATTATAACTAAGCAAATTTGTTAAATGTTGGATCGAACGTGAGTGCAATTTTGTTTGTCCTAAAAAAATTTAGGGCGAACGAAAAAGTTTTTAGGCAATTTTCAATAAGAAGAAGCTTAAAACAGTATCGAATAAATTGTTTAGTTGACAAATGCTGCTTATTTGGTTAAAAATTTTAGCCCAATAATTGAATGCTTAGACCAAGCACTTATACATATTCAATTGGGTTGCTTTTTGTTAGAGTGCCTAACAAATCAAGACTAAAATTGCACTCGCTGGTGCTAATCTCCTAGTGTACGGTCTCACCCCTACAGGTATGTCGCTACGTTTTTTTGTGCAGGGAAGAAGCATTGATGCTGAAGCACCAAATCATGTGGGAGTGTGGCTAACATGAGAGCGCTTCCAGGCACCCAAGCAGCATGCATTTCAGGTAGGGCTGTCCAGAGTTCGGATTGATTTGGATTCCTATGAATCCGAGTACCAAACTGCGAGTCACGATTCTAAGAAAATGTAATCCGTATCCAGATCAAAAGTCTTACGGTTCGATTCCGAACTAATCCGTGAGTCACAGTTCAGATTTTATCCATGGATTGCATTCCATAAACGCTAAATGCAACCAAAAAAGGCAAAAAAAAATATAATACAGCAACCAAAGCCCAAAAAAAGCAAACAACAATGCATTACCATTCCATATCGGATTCCAGATTCCAGCAACCAAATTCCAGACCATAAAACCATGCATTATCCCTTGGATTTTATATGTTACACCATATCGCATTAAGGTAAAATAGTTAAAAATAATTTAGAACAATAGGTAAAATTATAACTATACCAAATGTTACACACACACACATATATTCTTTTGTATTATTTATAAATATATCACGGTCCGGTTTGGTTAATCCACGGTTTGATAATTAAAATCCGTGGACCGAACCGTATCTCATGGTTTCCTAATTTTTTAATGTGTCTGGACCATTAATCCACAGATCTAATCCAAAACGAACAGATCGATTCTGTTTGGACCGAATTCACATTTCACAGATGTTTTGGACAGCCCTAATTTCAGGCCCTAACCAAATTTGCTCTTGGCCTATGAATACCAGTTAGCAAGTCAAAACTTGGCCTCCCACCCGAAGAATCCAGCACTCATTTATTTTTATACCGGTCTAGCAGTACCTTTACTTTTCATTTTCAGTGTCTTAGGCTTTATCTCCTTGTTTTTCTTTTCAATTTGAGGCTAGTCTAGTACCTTGCAATTCCATGTAATTTTCATTCCAAACAGTTTGTTATTTCAATAGTTGTGGAACAATTCCTAAGCAATTTTTTTTCAATAACAATGATTGCGTCTCTTTCTAGCAAATTCTTCGCTGATTTTCTAGAATGCTGTAGTTGGCCTTGGCCATCTAGTTGCATGATGTTTATCTGTGCCGCAATGTTCTCTACCTTAGGTGCTTCAATCAGTTGGTTTGTATCGTCAATTTCTATATGGAAGTCTCGTCAATAGCGGAACTACCGTGAGAGCTTCCTTCATCGACATTTTTTGCATGCGGATCTCCAACATCTAACCGCCAGATCAATTTATTGCTGGATGTATCCGTCTTTTGATTTGGTCGTGTTATATGTCTTTCTTGTATGCATTATATCTTTGTAGTTGTATTTGTTTGAACCCAGGAGTTTTTAATTGCGCTTATTGATGAAGTTCTTTCTTCCTTTCAAAAGAAAAAAAAAGTAGTTTTGTTTTTGGGTATTTAGTTCAATTTTTGGGGTTCGGCTTCCACAGTCCATTTTGGGAATTCCAATTAAAAAACGGAACACAATTGGCCTTGTTCGTTTTGGGTTTTCAAGACCCGGTTTTCTTAATTATTATCTAATCATTCCTCCTATTTTCAAATATTATTCACATTTTTCTCTCTATCTCTATCTAATCATTAACCTCTATTTTTAATTATTACTTCTATTCCTCCCCCTAATCATTACAAAAACCAAAACCCAAAACTCAAATCAAACACAACCAATCATTACTTTTTTTAAATATTTTTTTTTTTATCATTTTACCCTTCCATCATTACTTTTTATTATTGTTTTAGTACTACTAATTTAAACATAGAAGGGTAAAAGAGGAAATTTAATAGATATTACCCATTCAAATTGAAGTGGGACAATTTTTTTGAGACGTTAAAAAATACTAGCGGGACTATAAAATGGGGACAGAGGGAGTAGTTTATTCTATTTTCCAGCTTGAAAAATTTAAAAGTCAAATCTTCATTGAGGCATCATAATCCTGCATTCAAAACCCTTAGCTCGCAGATGGATCTGATCAGACGTTTGCTTTTTTCCAGTCAAATAAGTACCCAGTACAACTCTGTAAATACAGTCACCAGTGGAGCACTAGCTCTTACAGCAATCCTCAGCAACAACCTATTCTCAGTCATTCCATAGGTTCCCAGAATCAAACTACCCCCGATCTCAACAGACATCTAATCATAGGCGTCTCGGCCTCTTTGACTTCAACATTCGTTGCCATTCGTGTAGCTCAACATTCTTCGAATGAGATTTTTTCTCTTTCTTTTCTCCCAAATCAACAAAAAAGGAAATCTACTACAAAGGTACCCAGGGGCGGTGACAACAAAAAAGAAAGAAGAGTTCTTTCTTTCGAAGCAAGCCATTGGCAAGGAATTGATGCACAGAATCCGCAGCTATTGAAGGAATTACCGGCTTTCATAAGCTTGGCACAGATGTAATAAGCTCTTTTCCCAGCGAGAAAGATAATGTTAATTGGCTCTTACTTACTCTTAGATAGTGCGCCTAGGACTAATTCCACTCACGGCATTAGATGTCTTACCCTTTCAAAAGACTTTTTGCTATCACACCCGTCAATTAACGATGAATCAAGTCAGGGGGTAGAATCCGCTGCTTGTATGGATGGTATCGAATCAGGGAGGGTTGTGGGATTTCACAAGCTCATGCCATCAAAAGTAAGCTCTTTCGGAAGAGAAGGAGTTGCATATATAAAGGCTGTTAGCAAGTCAATTTCTTTACCTAGGGGGAGGTCCATTTCGCCTAGGAGTAGTAGTCTTAGTATGTTAGCAATTTGAATTGGACTGCTTTCGACAGTTGGGATGGAGCCTTTCACTAATAGACAGAGTGCAGATGGAGATTGAACAAGATCCGATCTCGGCATCTATTACTATTATATGTCACTCACAAGTGTGCAAATCCGGTAATCGACAAACCGTGGGAACATCATTAGTATACTTCGAATTCGTTAAACTTGATCCTGCACGGTATGAAGGCAGCCCCATCTTAGTCAAAAAAGAAATGGCAGGGTTCAGTTAGTTCAGTTTTTGTTATGTTTTCGGAGGTTTCTTTAATCCCTTCTCTTCATCGTTCGTAACAAGGTAGGGGAACCTGGAGCTGGATTGAATTCTTCTGGCTTGAATGCTCTTTCTTAAGCAAGCTTTCAGTCTCGATAAAGGTAACTAATCCTTTTGTGGTCTCGTATATAAGAGAACGGCTGCATTGGATGAACTCCAGCTCTCGACATCAAGACCGACAGCCTATTGTATTGGACCTAGCAAGGAAAGAAAGTCGTAGAAGGGGCGTAGTGGGCAACTATGGGTGCTCGAGACTATTCCGTCTGTCAGTTTATTAAGAAAGTAAGTGTTCTTCATGGAAATAGTAGTATATGCCGCAAATGGTCTGCTAAAGCTAATGTCAGAAAATCCTCTGCTCATCAAAATCGAAGAGGGACATTCAAATAGTTAATCTATCTCACTAGCTCAAGTCCCACTGCTCTTAGTCCGCTTATGCCAGGAGAGCGTCTAAAAGGATATCCCTCTGGAATTACAATTGGAGAAAAAAAAAAAGGAGCGAATGCCCCAAAGCCCCGTAGATGCTGAGAATCTTGCAAAGAGCCTAGTTGTACTACCAGCAGCCTAATTCCCATCTCCGTTCTATCAAAGGCATGAAGTGAAGGAGGTTACTGTGGTTATTGCGCCAAAAGCTAGGCCAACAAGCCCAAGGTGAGACAGCCCTGCTAACTCGTACTCTTCTTTTAATGCCCTAGGATCGGATTCAATAGTAGCTGAGTCAATAGCTGGGGATTCCTTCTCCCTCAAAGCCTATTCTGATTGACTTTTGTCCTCGGGATTCTGTTTCAAGCCTACCCTCACATGCAGGGGATTCGAGAACTCGGTATTCTTCCTCCTCATGGACAAAATCGGATGCTTAAGCCAATAAAATAAGGTTGCACCTCTGTCTACCCTCTTGACTATGCATATGGATCTGGGGTAGTGCTAACTAATCCTTCTTGTTCTAACTCTTCTCTTTCTCTCTGCTTTGACTATGGGGATACCATGCCCATTACGGGATATGATGTGTAAAAGAGCGGATGCTTTCCATCTTCGTAGGAAGGATTTGCTGCTAAGATCGGATATGCCGAATCTGAGCTGAGAGATGCTAGGTCTCGTCTAAGCACTTATGAAGATTCTCAAGCAAGAGAAAAGAGAACAGGGGATTCTGGAGCACTAAGACTAGTAGCTTTTACTAACCTAAGAACAGATTACCCCGCTAAAGAGCCTTTATCCAAATCCAACAAAAGAACCTCAAAAAAAGGCTGAGGAAGGCCGGAAAATCATAGTTTATGAAGGTTCTAGTCATTCCCTATTTGATGCCGATCATAGCACGTCACGGGCATAACCACTTGTGGTTTAAATCTGATGTCACACAATTTTGTTACATTAGAAGTCAGATAAGAGCATCCACGCCAATTCCAAACATGGATTATAGTCCAATCCTGGCACGCCCCCTCATCACCGCTCGTACAATAACCAAAGAAGCTGCATCCCGAACTCAAGTCTCACTTGAATCAACTCCTCTTTTTCTTTTTTTTTTTGGTCCATTGTATCAAATCCATTTATGAGACCTTATATTCATCAATGCCATACAATGTCATGTCAGACAAACATCTACAAATTCGTGTAAAGAATCAATCAATTAGATGTACCTATCTGTAGTACATAGTAATTGTTTAGAACTTGAGCTTAAGTAGGAAAGGCATCTGATCGGAGAAAGGCGGGTCAGAGTATTTTCCGGTGAGAATTTGGGAGGACACGTACTGGTTTGCAGCCTCCGTGTAATGAATTCCGTCCCAATTCACGTACTCGGTGCTATCACTGCACCCGTTGGCCGTGACTGAACTCCCATTGATCACTTTTGTTTGGCCACAGGGCACACGACTGTCGTAGTTCAGCGGAGGTCCTCCGTAGCCGCAGCAAGCCGTCATCGGTTGTTCAAATCCTGTAAATTGGATAGTCAGCTCAAAAAATAAAATGAAAGAAAGATATGATACACAATATGTATTGCAAAGGAAAGTGTAAAGCACAACACAGAAACCTCCTGTTGAAATTGCTTAAAACTGTGAAAACAAAAACAAGGCATGATTTGCAGTTTCATTTCTACTCTAATTCTTGGCATCAGATTTGGAGGTAAAATTTCTTTCCTGTGCCAGATTCCTACTCACCGTAACGGGAATAGTTCGCGATGAGGTTAGACTTTATTGTGAATATGTCAACATATGTGAGATTTGCATCTGAATATTGGCCCTGCAATTTCTTACACAGTGCATGGAGCTGCAGATTGAGAAGCCCTGAAGCTTGGTTATGGGAGCTCACACATCCTAGCTCATCAAGCTTTGATGGATCGGTTCCGAATTTTGCAATATTCTGAGCCAAACATCCGAGTGGACCTGTATTGTGAACCCAGAAATTTCTTGCCCCTTGGTCATATAGTTTCTGAGGACACAAAAGGGCAACCAAAACACAAGAAAATAGTTAAATCATCAGCCTTGTTCGTTTTGGTGTTCAAGAACCGATTTTCTCAATTATTATTCAATTACTACCCTTATTTTTAAATATTATTTTTATTTTTCTCTCTATCTCTCTCCAATCATTAATATCTATTTTTTAATCATTATCCCTATTTCTTCCTCTAATAATTACAAAAACCAAAACTCAAAAACCAAACCAAACACAACTATCGGGTCTTTCTTCGACAAGGACAAGTTATGAGTTAATAATGGAAGTACGACACAAACTAATTCTTTAGTGCCAAGAGAACAAAAAACCTATACATTCCAAAAATGTCCCCGCTAGCCCATAAAAGTGCCTAAACCCCCCAAACCTTATGAAAGTGCATAAACCCCCAAACCTAATGAAAGTGCATAAACCTAAACCCTAAGGTACCCTATGAAAGTGTCTAAACCACTAAAACTCTATAATTGGAAAGTGCACTTTAAACCTAAACTCTAGTGTACCCTACGAAAGTGCCTAAAATCTTAGGGTACCCTATGAAAGTACTTAAACCACTAAAACCCTATAATTGGAAAGTGCACCCTAAGTGCCTAAACCCAAGGGTACCCTATAAAAGTACCTAAACCACTAAAACCCTATAATTGGAAAGTGCACCCTAAGTGCTTAAACCCAAAATGCCTAAATCCACTATAACCTACTCCAAAGAGCCTAACCCCCTTAAAATTGAATCCCAAAATTGAACTCAATCCCAAAATTAAAGAGACAATTAATTTTGTCCCACACACCCACGCATGAGAGAGTGAGAGAGTGACGGGCATGAAAGAAAAGTGAGGCAGTGACCACCCGTCGCTTTCAAGGGTTAATAGTGATGTTAGTTGCAACAAACGTAAAACCTGTCGCTTTCATGGCTGTACAGGATGTGCTTTCTTTTTGTAATTTTTTTTTATCATTAAGGGTATTTTTGGCTAGTGTTGTCTCTGAACCCTCAAAAATTTCACATCAATGTATTAGAGGCTTTAAAATAAGTTAGATTTGACTAAACACCCTTTAAAGCCCCAAACTTGGCGTTAATGCCAATTTTCTGTAAATCATAAGGGTGCCATGAAACATGAGTTTTATTCACATAGATACTTTTGAATAACTTTCCAAGTCAAGAAGACTAAATTGCCTAACCTCTCCGCATATTAACGTGAATAATTTTACGATTTAGCTTAGCAATACCACACCTCACATGTCCAACTTTTCCCATTTCGATTAGTAATCCAGGATACTTCATTTGGAATAGCCGGCCTTGTTTGGTTTGGTTTCCAAAAACCGGTTTTCTCAATTATTATTCAATTATTACCCCTATTTTTAAATATTATTTTTATTTTTCTCTCTATCTCTCTCCAATCATTACTACCTATTTTTTAATTATTATACCTATTTCTCCCTCTAATCATTACAAAAACCAAAACTCAAAACCAAACCAAACACAACCGCCTATTCTTCCTAACCTATCCGCCAAACAAACAAGACTGACTCCCATTTCAATATCGCTCAGAAATGTGAGAAATAAGGCGACGATACTAGTGAATTGTGCCCAATTTTCTGAAAGGGAAAAATAAGAACTTACATTAATTCCAGCTTCAAATTCAGCTAAAATTGTTGGAATTGAAGCAAGAACTTGATCCAATGGTTTGGAGTAAAAGGCACCAGCAAGATCATTCTGGCCTATGTCAAACATGTAAAGCCCCTTTGCGAAATAATCTACCGCAGGCAAGTACTTGTCAAGTTTTTTGGCTGCACCAAAATTCGAACACAATGAACAAAATTTTAGTTCTTCCAACCTTCGCAACCACTACTATGCACATAAAAAAAAGCACTTTTTTTTTTTTGTGCAGAAATTGCAACATGAATGAACATACTTTTGGCAAGCAGATCGAGCACCCGAGCCTTGAATCTGAAAAACTGAGCCACCTGAATCCCAAATGAAAATGGGCTTACGGACGATGCAGTTGCTGGGAGAATAGTAGACCCTGCTGCTGCGAAATTGCATCCTTTTCGAAAACTAGGCACCCCGATTGAATCCAAATATGGGTTCAGAAATGGCATGTCCATTGCATCCACTGGGACACAAAATACACAAGCATTATGGAAAAATCAACGGCTGATATACAGGCCATCTTCAATCCTTATTGTTAGTTTTCATCAGATTCGATTAAATTTCGGTTAGAAGGTTGGTCTGATACGGAGCACTACACGCAGTTGCAGAAGCAGGACTTTGATCAAGAGGCGGTTAAATGCAAAAAAAAAAAAAAATGACTAAAATAAAATTAAGAAGATTTTGAAGGGTCAAAACACTAAATTTGACTTCATTACCAAAATTATATATATGTTGAAAAATGAAATTACTCCAAAATCCCTCCTATCCATCCACCACTGAGTATAAGCTTACTCCAAAATTATATAAAGAGAAAATTTTCAAATAAAAGTAACAAATTACTCAAGAAATCGATGATGAGGCGGCCATCGCAGAATCTTCCGGATGGTTTTTGGAAGTAAATCTGTCCATTTGGAGGGTCGAGGCGATCTCCAACCCCGGCAACAAGGCCGCCAGTGTCGGAATTTGAATCACCAAAGTTGAAAACTGCTGGGTAACTAAAGTCGATGGAATTGGCAAGAGGAAAAAAGATGGAAAATAAGTTGATGGTCATGAGGACATAGATCTTGAGAGCCATGACTCCTGTGGAAACAGAGCTTTGCTTTGTTGGTTGCAGTTGTTGTGTATTGAGTAACTACCTACTTACCCACCACTCTTATAAAGATTCTCCCTTTTGAGTGTGGCAAAAGTTTGCTTTAGATTTGAGGAACCCAAACTAATGGAGTCATTATATTTACCAATACATCCTTTTATGCATCATGTGGTTATGTAACTTGAAAGGGTGATATGTTTTCTTGGTTCAAAAAAAGAAAAAACTTGAAAGGGAAATACCATGAATGATGTTAGTGTAGCATTCTTGTTTTTTTTTTTGGGTAAAGTAGCATTCTTGTTTTTACAAGCCTTTACAGATTTAAGTGAGTGTTAACAGGGACGGAGCCAGGATTTTGGTATAGTGGTGGCGGTCTATATACGTGAAGGAGGGACGAGGTGTTATAATTTGAAGATATGTATATTTTTTCAATGTCATAGTAGAGCTTTTCAAATTATAGCAAGGGCGATAGCCCCTATTAGCCACCCCTGGCTCCATCTTGGGTGTTAATGAATTTTAGGATGACAAGCTTCATAGATTCAAATCATGAAAGCAATCTTTCCCACTTAGAAAAGATTGCACACATCAAACCTTCTTAAATTTCATAGAGATTGAAGTCTCGTGCGTGCATTAGATTTCTCTAATAGTACTCCATTCGTCTCGTATTGCTTATCCTCATTAACTCTTTAAACATGTTCTCTTGTTCTCTACTTTTAATACTACTTTTTACCATCATTTATGACGGTTGATGTGTAGAAATTTATACATTTTTAGAAGGACAATCATTTTGTTACATCTCGAAAAAAGAAAGCGGACAAATAATATGAGACTGGGCGAGTAGTTTAATGCCGTGAAATGAAAAGCCATAATCATGGTTGGTCCAATGTATACGCATGGCATTTCATCTTCAGTGAACAGATTGACACCCACCACTCAACAACCTGGTGGAATAATTTACACCCCCAAGTTAGAGACCCTTAAGAGCATCTCTACATTTTCATCAAATCTTTCACCAAACTCAAATTTGAGTAAAAAACATCAAAAACTACACTCCACTCCTTCACAAAATCCTTCACCAAATTTGGTTTTACTCAAATGTTTCACCAAATTTGCTCATCACCAAATCAAGAACCAAATTTTCAAGTCTCTTTTTTTGCACTTTTATTTACCCTTTTGCCATTCAATGGTGTGGATTAAATCTCCACCGTACAATTTGAGTAAAGGTTGGAAGGAGTCATATCAAATCAAGTTTTTACTCAAATTTGAGTAAAAAATTGGGTAAAGAGTGAGAGATGCTCTAATGGAGTGGGATGAAAATAGAATACAAGGACATATTTGGGTGCAAAAAGTAATATACATGGGCAATTAAGGAATAGAAAAAACCTGAAAAGCAAATGGGACCAACCTGAATTATATTTTTGGCAGCAAAAAATGAATTTTGCTTCCACGAATAGCAAAGCATGAGGCTTGTTGTGCATTTTTCTGGAAAGAGAAAGGTGGATTGCTTTGCTCCAAAACAAAAGGTCGGAATTACCATAAAAACCAACAACTTCGGATGGGCATCGAATTATCGAAAGTGATTTGAGGAGCCTGAAAATTAGAACGGAAATAAGTGAAAGAAATCAATAGCAATACTATCTCGAATAGTTTTACTAACCGGCCGGATGTTTTCACTTATGTAATGGCAACGAACCCCTATTCTGAAAACGAACAAGTCAAAGACCGGAAATACATACACGAACGAATACAACCAACTGACTTTATCCATGCGGTAAATCTCTACGAAGTTAACGTTTCCAATCATGTTTTTGGCTCCGACGGTGCCCATTTAATGGGCAGAGCAGGCCTCTGATCCCTATACTTTGTTGATGACTCTTGCTTAATCAATCTGTCCACCATCTCCAATAAGATCATGTCCATACCTAGTGACTAAGGCCTATTTCGTGTTGGAACATTTTCAAAATATATTTAATTGATAGTAAATGGTATCATTGGTGAACGGTTTTAATTCAAAATGTGTGTCTATTCAGGTCAAATGAATATACATGACTATACTAAAAGGTGTGACTATTCGGGATAAATGAATAGACGCGACCATTGGATGTAAATGGTTTAAACCAAATGGTGTGTCCATTCGAGATAAATGAATAGACATGACTTGGATTTAAATGGTGTGACCGTTGGATTTAAATGAATAGGTATAATTATTCGTGAACGATCATAATGGTTTGAATATAAAGATGTGACCATTGGTGAATGGTCACAACAAGTCTATGCCTATATAAATGCTAGCGGTTCCACCAATTTCCAAGATAGAATAAACGATTATGATACTAGTTGATGTTTCTCTCTAGAATTATCTCCCACATATATTTTTGGCGGGCTCATAAAACCCCAAGATATTCTGGTTCTTCTTCATTTGTGCATGACGTAGTTGAATAAACAGTCAATCGGGACTGTGCTTCATTGTATCTTGGAGTCGAATTCGCCGGCAACCCAGTGCACACCAAATTCACTCGAATTGGTGGAGGCAAATATCGTCTTAAGGACAGCGATAATGTAACGCGCCTTGAAGCAACAATTAATTCACTCCATTATTATCGACTTCCATCGACGATACGATTTTTGTACCAACATTCCATAACTATAAAGACTTGAGTTGGAGTCTGTTGGTGAAATTACAATGGCTAACGCCAAAAATTAAAATTACAATGCATAAATTAATAGGCTGAGGAAAGAAAATCTCTCTTTCTTTAAAGAGATTCAAGCCCTCTAGAATAACAAACTGGTGTTGTAGAAAATCTCTAACTTGTCCCCTCAGGATACAACAGCCCGATAATTTATCGTATGGTTCAAACCTACTCTGCAGAATTAGGAGAACCCAAGCTCCACCAAATAAACACCCTTACACTTTTGTGGACGGTGCCACCAAAAAAAATTTAAAAGAGTATTTGAGTCAATACCCGGATTTTTATTTTGAAAAAGGATTTAATACCCTAGAAACCATTTAAAAGAATTTGAAAAAAATGACTCTTGTGCCTCTGATTTGGAAAAGGATTTGGTCTATTTGAAAACAGAGTATTCTGCGTTCTGGAGCCAGGTTACGAGTGGGGAAGGTTTGTAAGGCACTCCACTCACTCGATAAAAAAAATAAAAAAATAAAAAAATTGGTCTTTACTAAATACTTATGGGATTTTAGAAAAAAACTTTTTGTTGCCAAACTTTATTGATGTAAACAACTAATATAAACGACGGAAATTTATATGCAAAATTAACCGGAAATATTTAACGAAAAATTACGGCCTTCAACATTGCCTCGAAAAAACTGTTTTTTGAATTATTGTACAGAATAGCAGGGGCGGATGCAAACAGGGGCTAGGGTGGGCCCTGGTGCCCCCCCCCCCCCCCCCCAACCCAAGTTCCTCATACAAAAACATAGCTTTAGCCTTTAGTAGTAAACAAAGAAGTAAAGAACAAAAAGTGAAACCCCTTGTTCTCTCTCATCTGGCCCTGGGTTTCTGAACCGACTAAAGAAAGAAGAAAAGGTGAAAGCCCTCGTCCTTTCTCAGTTCAGTAAGTCTGCAAACCCATTTTTTCGACTCAGATTCAACTTTTCACATTGTTTATTGTTCAAACCATCACTAGATTTTTCATATGTATGTAGCCTTGAGCCCTTGACGCTCTGTATTTCGAAGAGGAAGAGAACTGGAGTCTGAAGAAGACATCATCCAACTACATAGCATTTTGGTTTTTGGAAACAAGTAAGCTTTGATTTTTCTTCCTTCTAAATTAACTTTGAAAAGGCAGAATTGGGTATTTGGGTTTACCAAATTAGGGCTTTGATTGTATAAAAAAATTTCTATTGTTTACTGACTAGTTTTAGGGCTTCCAGCTTTGATGGTAGAAATATTGTTTAAATCTACCATGCTCATTGTTTACACTTTACTCAAGAGAATGGAGACTATTTATTGTTTATTTAAGGAAGTTATGACTCTTATTAGTAAATTATTGTTTATTGAGTCATTGACTAATTTATTATTTGCAATCTATTGTTGGTTTTATTGTAGCTTTGATTGCAATGGACCTAATCTATTGTTCTTCTTTCTTTTCTTTTTTTTCTAAGAGAATGAAGACTTCGAAATGGTCTTGAAGGAAATTAAATTTTTTATGCTACCGCCACCAACACTAATCTTTGGAGATTGCTAATTTGCTCACTCTCACCGGTCACTACGGTAATATTTCATTTTCCTCCTTTTCCTTATTTTAATACTCGCAAATATTTCATTTTCCTTATTTTAATACTCCCAGATATGAGTGTCCGATACATTCCAAGGCAAGGGCAAGCTCGTGAACATCAAGATGAGTTTACAATTGAGCATTATTATCGAGTTGAGACTTTTTATGCTACAATTGATTCTCAATTGCAAGAGTTGAGTAGTCGTTTCAATGAGCATTCGATGGAGTTGATTACTCTTGGCTCGACTTTGGATCCTCGGGAGCATGAATCATTTAGGATGGATGATGTTTGTCAATTGGTGGAAAAGTTTTATCCTTAAGACTTCATTGATTTAGAAAAAGAACAGCTGAAGATGCAACTTCCTCACTACGAGCAAAATGTAGTTAGAACTCCAGAGTACCAAGCTTTACCAACTGTGTCTGAACTGTGTAAATGGTTGGTGAAGACTAGGAGATCAGCAATCTACCACCTTGTTTACCGAGTGATCACCCTTGTATTTACTCTTCTTGTTTCTACTGCATCGGCAAAATGATCTTTTTCGGCAATGAAAATTATAAAAAAACACGATTCGGGACAAAATGGAAGATGAATATCTCTCAAACTCTGCAGTTATATACATCGAGAAGGAAATTGCATTGAAATTTAGTTTAGAGTCGATCATAGATGATTTCTGAGATTTAAGAACACGTCGGATTGCACTTTGATAGATTGTTAAGCTACTTTTGTTCTATTTTGATGGATGATCAATCTTGGAATTTGTATTTTGGCTTTTTCTTTGACTATGAACTGCAAGGATGTTGATAGTTGTTTTATTTTTTTACCTATTTGTTGTGTAAGGAATAGAAAGGTATTTTGCGTTGAATTTTTTTCCTTTATAACTTGGGCCCCATGGATTTTTAATCCTCGCTCCGCCACTGCAGAATAGTACCATACGGTACTAGGTAGTGCCGCACGTCACTCTTTATTTGGGGGCAGTATTTACAAACAGCCTGTATTTTAATGAAAACAGGGGGAATATGTGCTCTCGGTGTATATCTTGTAAAACTTGTACTTTTTAGAGATTGATAATTTATTTTTGAGGTTCAACAAGATATACACCATTATCTTGGATGAGCACTTTTAATCTGGAATAGATCAAAGATACCCTGCGCCTTTGTGGTATTAGCGAACCAAAAGAAACAAGGCATCAAAATGTATCTCTTTGAGGGTTAAGTACCGTACGACAATGCACAGTGCCGTACGGCACTAACCTGGAGATTTCAAGTTTTTTGTTTTGTTAGGTCTTATGGCCAACTGAGGCCAAAACCAGTATGATGATCTGGCTTGAGCCCAATGGCTCCCCTCAGATTAAAGGAACAGTAGACTTCTAGAGTAAGGTTGTACCTTTAGAAAAGCTTTGAACAAATTATCGCCTTGGACTTTGGCTCGGCTCCAAATGGAGGACACTGCTTCTATTTTTGGTAGATGATTGGAACTTGATATAGGAAGCTTGGGAACTCACTTGAATTGGATTTTTGGTAGAGTTTAGGTATAGTCTTGGGAGTTTTCGGAATAGTAGGATGCTTGATATTGCAAACTGATTTTCAGAGGTTATGAAGGAATGTATGGCGGTAGCATAGGGTTGTAGGATGGAGTGAGTGAGCTCTAAGTAGTTGTAATGGAAGGGGGGAAGCTTATCATCGAAAATAGAAGAGGAGAGGGCTTTACATAGGGAAAAAATGACGTAGGGACCAAGAAAACGTGGCCAAGAAGAAAGGAAAACGGCCTTCAATTGACTGCCTGACATTTTTCAACACTTTGAGAGCAAGAAAATATTACCGTATCGTACTAAACAAGTACCATACGTCACTTATGACTACCGTACGACACTTAGCAACGAGGTTCACGGTGCCGTACGGCATTGTGCAATGCCATACGGCACTTGAGCGGACTACTCAACATGCCAAACTTTGCGGGGCCACCTTGAGTGCTACCAAACTCAGTTTCATGCGTGGTTGGTACCGTTGAAAATCTTGTTAAGTAAACTTTCTAACGCAGGTGGTTTGGACCCAAAATATTTTGTACATAAAAATCTATAACAATTTTACCCTCAAGTGGTTGGAAAAGAAGTCATTTTGGTAAAATCCTCACATCTCCCTCATTTCAAAACAGATTGAGACGTATTATGTATTCATAAAGAGAATTTTGAATGTACTAGAAGATAGTGGGATCCAACCATAAAAATAGGATAGTTTTTAGTTTGTGAAAAGTGGGTCGAAAACACACTAAATTGAAAAATGTCAGTGCCACCATGGCCAAAACATGCGTCCACTCATTCTAAGTGTTGCTAGGCACTTTCATACCTAGTTCTAAGGTGTTTCTTCATCCCCTAAGAGTTCCACAAAGCTCATTGAGCTTTCCCCTAGGTGGAGGCTAGGGTTTGTCCCAAAAAAGAGTTTCATTGGGTTTTCAGTACAAAGAGCATTTGTTCAAAGCTTTTAAGGCACATTTTGATCTATATCATCATCGGGGAATAACCCGGCCACGGCTTGAGGATATTTGGAAGGTCCAAATTCGGGTGTCTACAGTTGTCCCTCTTTGACAGAATTCAAATACCATTACTTGATACAAGTGACGTCGAAGATTGAGACAGCTCCAATTTTGGCTTCCACAGTCCATAAGCAAAAGCAAATGCAAGCAAGCATATAAATCATGAGGTCGCACTCTTTCGAGCTTCCTACGTACCCCATTGTAGGGATCAAACCCGCGTAGTTCGTCGGAGCAAAAACGAGCAAAGTGCTTTTAAAACACACATGCCTTGGGAGGTTTAAATCTTAATTTGGTTTGGATCGCCATTTTTCAACAAGGGAAAACAAATGATGACTCATGGCGAGTCACTTTTTATCATACTGCAAATAAAAGTTGATAACTTAATGCCTATAGAGGACTTAAAAATTATTTGTGAACGAATGCCTGTAGAGGACTTTAAAAATGATTTGTGAATAAATGCCTATAGAGGTCTTAAAAACGATTTGTGAACGAATGCCTGTAGAGGACTTTAAAAGCAATGTAATCAATGCCGTGGAGGACTTAAAACGATTCGTGCAAAAATACCTATAGAGGACTTAAAAATGATTTGTGAACAAATATCTGTAGATGTCTTAAAAACGATTTGTGAACGAATGCCTATAGAGGACTTTAAAAATAATGTAATCAATGTTGTGGAGGTCTTAAAACGATTTGTGAGAAAATACCTATAGAGGACTTAAAAATAATTTGTGAACAAATTCCTGTAGAGATCTTAAAACGATTTGTGAACGAATGCCTATAGAGGACTTTAAAAATAATGTGATCAATGCCGTGGAGGTCTTAAAAACGATTTGTGAACAAATGCCTGTAGAGGACTTTAAAATAAAAGTAATCAATGTCGTGGAGGACTTAAAAACACAGTGAGTGCCTATAGAGGACTTAAAAATATTTCGAAAGGGATGCCTATGGAGGACTTAAAATCTATGATGACCCGGGGAAAATTCATTTCAAATCAAATTTAAATCAATGCCATAGAAGACTTAAAATCTATTATGACTCAGGAAAAGCCATTTCAAATTAATGAGGACTTAAAATCTATGATGATTCTGGGAAAAGCCATTTCAAATCAAAGAGGTGAGAGATTTATCTCAAAACCTTGTGTGAGAAATATATCTCAAAACATGGGTGAGAAATGTAAAACGGTGTAATAACTATATCTCAGAAACTGGGTGAGAAATGTAAAACGATGTGAGAAATGTATCTCAAAAAATGTGAAAAAATGTATCTCATAAACTGTGAGAAATAGCTCAAAAAACGGTGACAAATGTATCTTAGACACTGGGTGAGAAATGTAAAACGGTGTGAGAAATGTATCTCAAAAAATAGGAAAAAATGTATCTCAGACACTAGGTAAGAAATGTAAAACGGTGTGAGAAATGTATCTCAAAAAATGGTGAGAAATGTATCTCAGAAACAGATGAGAAATGTATTTGAAAAAATGGTGTGAGAAATGTATCTCAAAAACAGGGTGAAAATGTATTTTTAAAAGCTGCGTGAGAAATGTATCTCAGAAACTGGTTAAAAAATGTATCTCAGAAACTGGGTGAGAAATGTATCACATAAACAGTGTGAGAAATGTATATAAAAAATAGGAGAAAACTTGTCCCGAAGGACGATTGATTGAAAATTTGTCCCGAAGGACTATTAACTAAAAAGTTTAATCAAATAAGAGACAAGCAATCGACCCCTTTCCCGCGGCCCACACAAATACGGGTTCAACAATTCCCGACGTTCCCCGAAAAACTTGAAACAATTACCCTCCGCCAAACAAATCCGAACCCGACATTTAAAGCAATCTATTGTCGCGTGAAAAGTCAACAACCAATCCATTCCCAAAATGAGGTCAAACCCGGACATATCCAAAAAAATGAAGTCGAACACAACACGACAATCCTAGATAACCAATTCACAACCACGACAAATACGGTTAAGAGGAGTTCCACCAGCCAATGGCGTATCAACAAACAAAGGTGGACTAAGATCCTCAGACTCCAACTCTAAGGCACAAACGAATGATGCGGCAATAAAAAAATGTGATGCTACTAAATCAAATAAGACTTTTGAAAAAGAATTGAACAAAAGAAATGTGCCCCTCACAACCGACGTCTCTAGAACTGAGAAGTAGTAAGTGGTGGTGGTAGCGGTAGTGGAGTAGCTGCAGAACGGTAAAAACTCTACCATGAGTGCCCTGACCTGGCGCTGAAAAACTCGCTCCCCTATCACCCTGTGGCCCCTAAACTGAAGTGGTCTGACGGTAGTGTGTATGACTCTGAGTACCCCTTTGTTGTTGCCGACCAAACCCTTGTCCTGTCCTTGGCTGCTAAACTGAGCCAGACTCACTACGCGTACCTCCCCTCTACGAACAAAACCTCGTAACGTGGCCAAACCCGCCACAACCAAAGTAAACACCTGATGTTTGAACATACGGTGGTGGAAGAATCCTAGCTTGAGTACACTGGGTCCGAATATGGTCCTCCCGACCACATTGGTGGTAAATAATCGGTGGTCTAAACGAATATCCTCCAAACCCAGAAAAAGTAGGTGCCCTAAAAGTCGAATGGCTTTGTGAAGTCTGAAACGAATCCCTAGGCCTCTTCCTGTTCGGATTCCCATAATTCCCGGATGGGGCGCTCACGATAGTATCGATTGCCTAGGTTCCTATGCCTTCACATTCTTTTGATTACTCCTTGGGATCTCCAAACTCCTAGTGTAGACACCCCAATTTGGGCCTACAAAAATCTGTAGCATTCCCGATGATGAAAATGAACTTTCAAACACTTTTTAGAACTTAAAATGGATGATTGGAATTTAACCAAAACCTACCAAACACTTCCAAACCAAAAACTAAAAGAAACCGTCAAGGCTATTCCATGCGCCTGAACCATCCCTTCAGGCACCTGAACATCCCTTCAGGCACCTGAACCATCCTTAAGGCACCTGAAGCACTCCCTTCAGGCACCTGAACCATCCTTAAGGCACCTGAAGCACATCCCTTCAGGCGCCTGAACCCATGTCATGCACCTGAAGCACTCCCTTCAGGCGCCTGAACCCATCTCTTGCACCTGAAGCCTTCCCTTTAGGCGCCTGAAGGGCCCCCTTCAGGCGCCTGAAGCAATTTTTCAAAGTTTTAAATTTTGAGTGGGTGTAATGATTATGATGCGATTTTGGCTGATTCTGCAAGGGAGGAGCGTCTATGGCCTAAGTGAACCCCTAAAGTGACCCCTAAGAGGCCAAAACAACCTTTGAAAGCCTTATAAATACCCCCACACCCCTCATTTGAAGGGGTTCCATGATTTCTTCTGAAAAAATACCCAAAATCAGCCATTTCTCTCTCTAAGAAACCATTAACACCAACCAAACATCACCTCCAATCCATCCTTCTTCCACCAAAAATACATTTTACTCAAGTTCTACCATTTTCCTCTCAAGAAACTACCCAAAAACCAACCTCTAATCTGATCTAAGACACCCACCATCCATCCAAAAACCTATTCTCAAAGTTCAATCATCCATTTCAAGCTCTAAAAGGTAGTGATTCTACCAAATCAGTGTGAAAAAGTTCTTATTGAGGGAAGTCAGTAGGCTCATGTTGGTTCTTAATACCAATAATGGGCTTACAATGACTTGAACATATCAAAAAAAGCATTTTTGTTCGACACCTGAAGCAGTAGCTTCAGGCGCCTGAAGCACCTGGAGCAACAGCTTCAGGCACCTGAAGCAACAGCTTCAGGCCTTGTTCATTTTTATCACTTCCTATCTTAAAATGTTTTCTCTTGGTCTATTTTTATGATGGTGATGGTTTAAATTCCAGGAACAATCTGTTTGCTTTCTATTTTTCACCCAATAGGTGAAAATCAAGCTTTTTAAGGAAGAAAATGACTTTCAATGTAGTTAAAAATCAAGTATTTATCATGAAATCCCTATTGGAGGTCATTTTCTTTACATGAAAGAGTGAAAAACCTCTGTTTTGCTATTTGAATGGATGAAAAACATGCTTTTGATGAGATATAAATGGTGTTTCATGGTTCAAATGAGTTGTTAGATGAAGCTTTCTAGCTTGTTTACCTCTCAAAAGAGTTTTAACATCATTATTTTACTTGTTCCAGTAGCAAAACAAAGGTGTAAGTTGGTTTGATCAAGCACCTGAAGCAGTAGCTTCAGGCGCCTGAAGCTCCTTTCAGGCGCCTGATCCTTTCAGCTTCAGGTTTTGAAACATGTCTTCAGGTGCATGGAGAAAAGTTCAAAGATTAGATTGTATTTTCCAAAAATGGTCCCAAGTGGTTTATGCTACCAGTTTCAAAGTCAAAACAGCGGCAAAAATGAGTTTGAGCAAGCACCTAAAGCATTGGCTCTTGGCACCTGAAGCAGTAGCTTCAGGTGCCTGAAGCCCTTTTCAGTCGCCTGATCCTCTCAGCTTCAGGCGCCTGAAGCACTCTTTCAGGTGCTTGAAAGAAAACAAAAAGGGTTGATTTAATCTTGCAAAAAGGGCCCCTAAAAGCTTTTGTTCCATTGTATATACAATTTGTAGTTGTTCTTTCTGTCATTCATGTCATTTCATCATCATGTTACATCATCTACACGGTCACAAGCATACACTTTCATATGATAAATTGTGATTATTCTTCGTATTCGTTTCCTTTATTTTGTTTACGTGTTTGAGTTTATGAAATAAATGTTTTTCTCAAATCCCTTAAGTACTAAGTAAAGACCGGTTTCCATAGCCGGGCGAGGGGGGTGCCTTAAAAACCTTCCCCCCTTGTAACTTAGCTCCCGAACCCGAGAAATCTTGGTAATGATGCACCGGTGAAAGCTTTTTCCAAAGTAAGGGCAAAAGAGTCATTTTTGAAAAACCGGTTTCTCGGGTATGGTCCTTAAACCCGGGTGGCGACTCCAAAATCATAATCGCATTTTTCAAACCATTTTCGGGTGTTCACACCTAGCTAACTCCACCACATCGGAAAATTTTCCCAGTCTACTACTCATAACAAGCCTCTGGATTGATGAATCTAAACCTTTCTCAAATCTCCTACACTTTCTATCTTCCGTAGCTATTAGTTCTGGCTCAAAACGAGACAAAAATTGAAATTTCAAAGCATACTCTGAAACGATCATAGTACCTTGCTCTAACTTCTCAAATTGATCTCTTAATTGCTCTTTATAAGTCTCTGGGAAATATTGATCTTCAAAAATTACCTCAAACTCGGCCCACATTAGGTTTTCAACATCTGGTTCATTAACATTTCGTGTCGCCAACTAGCCGTTCTCCTCGCATCTCTCCTCGCCGCTAGAACTGACTCCCACCACTCATTTGCCTCCCTGGTTAGTTGTCATGCTACT